>VZSZ01004600.1:187641-214321 GCA_013398815.1 Ibidorhyncha struthersii
AAGAAGGACAGGGATCTGCTGGAGAGGGTCCAGCAAAGGGCTACAAAGATGATTAGGGGATTGGAACATCTTTCATATGAGGAAAGGCTGAGGGATTTGGGTCTCTTTAGTCTGGAGCAAAGAAGATTGAGGGGGGATCTTGTTAATGCTTTCAAATACTTGAAGGGAGGATGCCAGGGGGATGGGAGCAGTCTTTTTTCAGTGGTGCCCATTGATAGGACGAGGGGTAATGGGCACAAGCTTGAACATAGGAAGTTCCATCTTAACATGAGGAGGAACTTCTTTACTTTGAGGGTGGTGGAGCACTGGAACAGGCTGCCCAGAGAGGCTGTGGAGTCTCCCACTCTGGAGACATTCAAAACCCGCCTGGACGCTGTCCTGTGCAATCTGTTGTAGGTGACCCTGGTCTGGCAGTGGGGTTGGACTAGATGATCTCCAGAGGTCCCTTCCAACCCTGATGATTCTGTGATTCTGTATTTTTTGCCCAGCAGACAGGGTACTGAGGGGATATGCTTAGGCAATGTATGAATATGGGAGAAGGAGGTAATCATAGAACAGTTTGGGTTGGAAGGGACCTTTAAAGGTCATATAGTCCAACCCCCCTGCAACGAGCAGGAATATCTTCAACTAGATCATGTTGTTCAGTGCCCTGTCCAACCCAACCTTGAATGTTTCCAGGGATGGGGCATCTACCACCTCTCTGTAAATATTTCTTCCTTATATCCAGTCTGAATGTACCCTCTTTTAGTTTAAAACCATTAACCCCTGTCCTGTCACAACAGGCCCTGCTAAAAAGTTTGTCCCCACCTTTCCTGTAGGCTGCCTTTAAGTACTGAACAGCTGCAACAAGGTGGTCTCAGAGTCTTTCTTTTCCAGACTGAACAACTCCATCTCTCTCAGCATTTCTTCATAGGAGAGGTGCTCCAGCTTTTTGTGGCCCTCCTCTGGACTCGCTCCAACAGGTCTGTGTCTTCTCTGTGCTGAGGGCTCCAGAGATGGACACAGTACTCTAGGTGGGGTTTCACCAGAGCAGAGTAGAGGGGTAGAATCACCTCCTTCAACCTGCTGGCCATGCTTTTTTGATGCAGCTGAGGATACAGTCGGCCTTCTGGGCAGCGAGCGCATATTGTCAGCTCATGTCCAGCTTTTCATCCACCAGTACTCCCAAGTTCTTCTCAGCAGGGCTGCTCTCAATCCCTTTATCCCCCAGCCTGTATTGGTACCAGGGTTTGCCCTGATGCACATGCAGGACCCTTCACGTGGCCTTGTTGAATCTCATGAGGTTCACAGAGACCCACTTCTTGAGCTTGTCCAGGTCGCCTCTGGGTGGCATCCCACCTTTCAGGTCATCTCCATTTCGTCTGCTCATGTGCCTTTAGGACCACTTTTTTACTGCAGGTAATACTGGTGAATGGATTTACTAACCCCTCTGAAGGTGGACTAGAGAGCTTTTCAGATAAACCATTTGTTTTCAGCTGTTATTGTGACACATAAACAGAATTTGTCCAAATGGCAGCTGGAAAAAGGGTAATGGTAATTCTTGAAAAGCAGAGTAAGTCAGCAAAATTTAAAATCCGTGAGTTTTACAAGACCAGGAAAACAATGTTTTCTTATTTCTCTACTTTTTTTCCCCCCATTTTTCAAAGGCCTGTTGAGCCCATGTGGAGATAGAAGAATTTTCTAAAGAAAAAATACAAGACAGTATAAAATGGTAGAACTTCTAAAGCAGCCTAAAAAAGAAGGATCTTCCATCCTAAAATACACATGGGATTCTGTATGCAGACCCTATCCAGAAGAGTATCTGCTTGACATATTAGGGACCAAACCATAACCCAATGACCCGTCAGTCCTGGGTATTAATATGTTAAGGATATATTAAGAAAGTTGCAGGAGTTGTTGGTAAGTCTATATATGCTGCTGAAATGTGCATATCATTAGATTTTATTAAAATAAAACAAAGGTATTTCATATCAAATTGGGTCTACAAAGTGAAAGACACTTTTTGGTAAAGGTGGATCAGGTTTTAGTGCTACTTCTTATCAAACTTACTTTTGAATTTCTTACTTTCCTGGTTTGTTTTCAGTTTGTGCTGCTTGTACGCATTTGAGATGATGACTCTAAAGCATCCTCTGAGTAACCTTTGTTACCATGGAAACAAACAGTTTAACCTGTTCAGTATATTCAGAAAATATTTTAGATGTGTAAATAATCACCCTGCTTTCAAAGACAACATATTGCTTTCTTCAACTAAAACCTAGAAACCCTCTTTTTCTCAGCTTTAGCACTGAAAAAATGTATTAACTTCAGTACTAATATTGATTTTAGAAGTAGATTCTTAATATAACCTTTCACTTACCACCTAAGAAATAAAGAACGACTATCCATGTTAAAATAATTTTTTTTAATATAATGAAAAAGAAAATGCCTACTAATTCATCACAGCAAAATATGTTCCAATGATTAAACCTGTGTGTAACAGATTTTAACAATAACAAAGGTAGCTGCAATTTACAATAATTATTTTGCATATATAGAAGCAGACATGCGTATATATATTTATACACACATTCATTTTTAAAGTGTGTTTAATCTTAAAACTATGTTTCAGTCAACTTAAAAGTCGAGAGAATTTGAGACTTTCCTTTTGACAGGTAAATCCAGGCAGATACGCATGCCCCGAGGTATCTACATTGATTCTAGTATGCTGCATTGCATGCTGGAACAATGTAAAGTATATGTGTGACTGAGTTTACACTGCAGAGGTAAAATTATTTTCTCATATTTTTAGATTTATCTTTTGTGAAACAGATATGTTTATTTGCTTATTAGGCAAGATAGGACAAGTTTTTCCTGTCACTTGAAAATGCTTTCTCTGTTCTGTGGCCTGAAACAAACGTATCTGTTCTAAACTTAGTTTATACTATCTAAATTGCATGCCACATTAATCAATATTGGCCAACAGTTTTAAGCGATGAAAACTTTTTTAGTAGTTTGTCTTCAATTCAGACTGGTAAATACTGAATCTAACAGATGGTGTGAAATCAGGAATTCTCACTGAACAAAAATTAGATTCAGATCTTGCACATCTTGAGGTTCATTGATTCAAACACTTTCAGTTGTGATGTGGACCCTGCTCGTTATTTTCTTCTGAAAGATATCAAACCAAAGATGGAAGGATAAAAAGAGTCTTTATTCAAGGTTAAGTTCAATTATCTTTACTGCAGCATTTTCCAAAAGATTTTGGAACAGTAAGGAAGTATAAGAGTTTGCAGCTCTATGATTCTTCAAGAGCATTTAATGAATAATTCACACTTTCTATGCACATTCTTCAGTTGTAATTTTACACATTGACACATAGCTTGAAGAGAAGGACTGTATTGCTGTAACCGCATGCTTATGCTTAGTAATTCCATATAGTTTAAATTCAGCAGTGAGCTACAGCATAGTTTTTTAAATTTGAAAAATCAGGAAACACATGCTGAACTAAGAGTGCAAATTAAATGGCATAAAGTCAGTATAAGAGGGCCTTTACTAGAAGCCACATCAAGCCTCTGAGCAGGTCTCCTGGGAAATCAGTTATGAAGTTGCTTGAGAACCTGTATACTTAGGCAGATAATAAAAATATTTGTTTATTTTCCTATGGCAAACCTGGCTCCTGAGTGTATGCCATATATTAGATGTTTGAATTATGCAAGTTCTTAGTCATAATAACATAAAATATGTTTCCCCCCTCTTATTAATGTCCTCTCACTTGTAGCAGTGGTCACTCACGACCACACGCAAGCACAGGGGGCTGTAGCATTTCCTCATTTAGGAGTCCCTGCCTAATAAACACGATGACTTAACTCTGTCACTTATCACATAACAGTTGTAGCAAGAAAACTAAAGTATCTTACCTTCAAGACCTCTGAAAAAAGGACTTGAGGTCAAATCAAAATAAAGAAATTTACTAATTTAAGTATGTGGAATGCCAGATGATTAAGACAATGAACTTATTCCTGGTTGTTAAGTATCAAAGATATTATCTCAAACATAAAGTTATTAACAGAACTAAGAGTGGTTAAGAAAACAAGTTGCATTCAGCTGCCATAGTAGATGTGTTCTTGCCCTCTTGGATGATGCAGAATATCCTACCTGGTCTCCTGCCACAGACTCCTCAATCCTGCCACACCAGAAGTATGCTGGTCTTTTCTGAGTCCTGTTTCATACCTGTGCTTGTGCCCTGAAGGTGCTTCACAGAAGCAAGGGTTTTAAAAATCTTACTCAGGTGCCTCAGGTTTACCTGGTTTTGCAACTGTCTACACAGCTGGATGTACAAAGACCTGTAAGTGCTGGAGTAACTCTCCTAGGACTATTTTATGCAGTCCTTGGATGAAAGAGTTGAAGTCCCTCTCTTCTGAGACACGTGCTCTGTTCATTGAGGCTTATCAGTTACGATCCTTTTTAAATTCTGGCTCCAGTCAGTGATTCTTCACTTTCTGCTTCAAAATAGAAGCAGCTCAACTGTGGATCCTATGTCTTGAGAAGATCCACGATTGCTGACCTGTATCAGGTGTGATCTCAGCATACCTCCTGGAAATGCCAAGGATTTAGGTGGTAGAATGCTTAATCTGAGGATCATCATCCCATGTCTCAGTTTCTTAGAAAGAGATGGGTATAAAATTCTCTCAGCCAGCTCAAAGTGAGGATTTAAGCATAACAGTCAAAATTCACATAAAATTTTCACACAGTAAGCTGCTTTTTTGCCAACTGTTTTTTTTTTTTTTCTTCCCAAGAAAACATGACAGAAAAATCAGGGTCAATCAGGGACAAGATGCTTTGTAGTACCAGCTTGTACTATATTATTAATCAAGTCTGTATTCTTTTGACTTGCTGCTACCAATTTCTTCTCCTTCAGTCTCCAGACATTCATGCTGTTGAAGACCAGGATAATACACTCTGGTTCTAATCCTGAACTTGGATTTTCATTTGCACATTATCATGTTGCCTGGGAGGAGGTATCAGTGTCTGGTGCATGGGCAATATATTTTAATATAGTTACTGCTTACAAAGAATATCGCAGAGGAAAGACAAATGTAGAAGCCTGCCCCGGTTCCAGAAATGCTATCAAACAGAATTTATCTGCTTGCATGATTCAAAATGTTGGTGTTCTAGATTGATCTTAATTCATGGAACATGTTTATGCTTGTATATAATCCATTTCTGTTCACAAAAACACATGCATACACCATTAGCTCTCAATACATGCCAGGTACTTTCCAGGGGAAAAAAACAACCAGACTTTATTGAGAGAAGCAGTAATCCTGTAATCATAGCCATTATACTGCATTAATGCTGTTGATCTGCGAGGTATTAGTCACGATTCTTTCTTCTGTTACTTCCTTAGGTTATTGTGATTAAATATCCTCTAACCTCTTCCTCCCTCTCTCTCATTCCTTCCTCTTTTTTTTTTCTGTTTTTCCTTCTACCTTTCTTTGAAAGTAATTCAGATACATATTATCACTACAGAAATGGTATCAGAAATGTGGCTGCTTTAAATGTAACCAAATATGAGAAAATGGGTATTGTTACTATGAATTATTGCGTTTAAAGGTAAATAACACCATATCACTATGGTCATTATGTCTATCCATGCACGCATGTGTGCATGCGTGACAGTTGACTATACAGAGTAACTAATTTAGAGAAAAAGTAGTTTTATAAGATTTACTATTCAAGTTTAATTTACATTACTATCATTCATGATTAAACTAGAAAAAATATATAAAAGAGGGACTGACATTTTTCAAATATACAGACATCAGTTGAATAGATGAACTTGTGCTGTAATGGAATTTCAAACCACTAGTTTGCTATTTTCATGTAGCAAAAACTGTATAAAATTATTCTGCATGGTAATCCTTAAGAAAAAATGTTTAACTGTTGACTTTAAGGCTAATCTGAAGAATCTAAAGGGAAAGAGGCCCGTTTCCACTTTGAGAAGTTTAATAAAATTAAAAATTATGTCTAAGAAATACTGAAGTAAGCTGATAAAAATGTCCTGCTTTTGCAAAATGTTTCAAAAATTCAGAGAGGAAAACTAGACTTACCATCATGTTTGAAAGCCTCTGAAAAGTGATAGAGGTTTGTTGGGGAGTGATAATGTGCGGCTCCTCTCCAGCCTGGTGAAGATACACTTCCTAATGAAGGACTGTTTAATCGTGGTCTGTTCTTTGAATTAAATGAAGTTAAAGATGAACTACCAGATTTGATTCTTAGGATAGCAGCGTATGAAGTGGGGAGACCAGGAACAGCTTCTGCATATTCTGAAAAAAAACCCAATAAATGAACACTGAATAAAGATAAAATCTATCACCTGTCAAAAGAATATTTAGTTATGCAGTAGAAAAGTAGAAAAGCTTTATCCCTAAAAGGAATGTTACAGACACCCCAGACTCCATGAAGGACTCTGCTTCTTGACAGAACTGGGTGGCAGCATAAAGCTCTAAGACAGAAAATTCCCCTGCAGTTTCAACACAATATTAAATTTCTTACTTACGGTAATACGAGTTTTCAGTATTTTCAAATTTTCAATATTTCAATTCTGTGACCCTAAGTCACAGTAGAAAAGCGTCTACCAAGCCACCTTCTTTCCTTCACAGCCTTACATTACTTTGTATATGCACTGCAGAAACACTGGTTGAAGATAAATAAGCTCCTACTCTGCAAAAAGTGGGCTACCTAATAAGCCCAAGAGCCTATATATGCACAAATGCCAAAGTCACCTCCTTTACTGTCTCTTAAACTTCCTTTTTTTTCCTTTTCTGCTGTACTTAAAATTTCAGTGTCTACAGATAAAGAATAGTGCCCACGTTTTGGTCCCTGTACAATGCCAAATATAAGAGAAATAAATAAACTGTATTATCATAACAGAATAAAAATATCACTCAGGAGCTGCAGGAACAAAGCATGCACAACTGTTGCAATCAATAGTCCGTAACATGCAACAGTCTTAAGGAGGTGAGAAGAACATTTAAAAATACGTTGATATAGATGAAAAAAGGCAGTCAGACTGCATATGAAGTGCCTATGAAGGAACTGATTTTTTGGGGGACAGTGGAAGTGGCTGGCAGAAAAATAGATATTTTTTCTGTCACCTCCACTGAAGATAAATATTTACCCTTATTCTTCCCATTGGCAAAATATGAACAATAAAAAACTGTGAGTGTTCAAAATTTTTGAATAGCAGCACACATCTGAAATAAAATCTCTTTAAAATATTAGGTCACGGCCTTGCTGGAGACGTTTTGGAAAAATATTCTAAGGATAAATATAATCTGGACTATTTTATATTTCAAATGGTTTAAAATTAGAGAAATATACATTTTACTTTATGAAGATTGTGACAGTGAATGCTTAGAGTCTTTCAGGTTTAAGAAAATGTAATTTCAGTACAGTATTTATTGTTTTTCATCAGGTGTTAAAAATGCACCTCTTCTACCTTTTAGAAGAAGCTGGAATGTGACAAAGGCAGATGACCAGTATTTTAAAATTACCAATTTCATCTAAGCAAACTTTACATATACAGATTATTTGATGATGCCATATCTCACTTAAAATCTGGATTTAAATATAAGTTTTGGCAATCAGATGGGAAAGGCACAAATAAGGAGAACTCTGCCTTGTTTTTCATCCCGGTCTCCTAAAACACCTGCTTTACAACATCCGTCATAACATTTTGCATATCATATACATAATAACTTTCCTGGCCCACAAAAAGACGGAAAATAGAACACCATCATGATAAATTAAAATGTTGTATGAAAATATATCTTATAGGACCTCTTGAAACATTATCATTGGAATATAAATGTGATTTCACAAAAAATATCTTTGCCTTTCAAAATATTCCTTCAACTGTTTGCAGTATTTATGTATATTAGTTCTTTTAAAGTAATATTTTTCCATAGGGAGAAAGTAAAGTAAAATTTTTCCATTTCCAGCGGAATACTTAAAAAATCTTTAAAATTTCATATTTAAATCTATCTCCATCACAATAATTATTTTCATTTTGATTTCCCTGAGGTCAGAATCTCAGTGTCACTGAGGATTCTTGAAGAAATTTTCGTATTTTTTACTTTCTTTGATCTCACCAAATGTTACTCTATCTTATGAACAAAAATATTTTTGGCCTTACAAATATAAATTATTTCAGATAAATGAGCTGCAGTAGAAATGTCCACATTTAAAGTTATCACATTAAACCTTTCATACAGAATGGATATCTTGCTCACAAGCAGTGAAGGAAGATGTTCTCTGGGGAGTATAGACATAAATAAAAGGGACAGAACTCTCTCTAGTGCAGTCTACATCAGAGAATGGAAATGCTCGGTGGTGAACGTAGCAGTTCTGGTGGCAGGATAGCTAATTAGTTGTACTGTAAGTGGACATTGGACACTGTGGAGCTCCTCAGATCTTCACAGCACAGATGCTCTGATATCCCCAGGGGTGCTGATACCCTCCCTGGAAATGCTGCAGGAAATCTGGAAAGGGGCAGGTTGGGATGCAGTCCTTTTTTCTGACATGGAGCTGGCCAGATTGTAGCTGGTAACAAGGATGAAAGGCACCATGCAAAGGACTCTTGCTTTGAAAAGGCATCACATCTCTCTGTCTTTTAAATACGCACATCCTTCTGCTTCTAACCCAAGGTGAACAAATGATCTGTAATCTATGTGAGATGGACAAGGAAGCAGAAAGAAAATGTTAAATTAAAATGTATGGTGTCACAGAGCTATTCCTGCGTATATTTTTATACATATTCTGGTCTACAGGATCCATTTCTACGGCTTTTTATTAAAAAAAAAAAAAAGTGGAAACAGTGGTGATTGCTGTTGGGAAGACATTCCTCTAGTGTGCACACAGACATAGAAGAAATACACACTGAAAGGAATTCCACTTTATTATAAAAAAAGTGCAGACCTGCCTTTGGTCCAAACTTTACAACATAGCATAATAAACCTTAATAAGATTTCCAAAGGAAACATGATTACAATCACATCTATAATGAATGTACTGTTCCTGGAGTATTTTCTGCAGATACAGGCACTTTTCTATTTTCAGCACCTTATTTTAGCTCTATGCTCTTTGCCCTATGGCAAAGGACGTGGATTTGGGAAAACTTTATGTCAGTACTTTTTCAGCAAATGATGCATACACTGTGTGACTGAAATAATGTGTTATTAGGCTGTTAAATGTACTATATGCCATACATATATCAGTAGTAAACCTCTAATGTCTGCAGACCTTTTAAACTAGGTAGTCCATACGCTCACAACAGAAGGCAGTTCCTTAGATGATGTTCCTGAGTATATCAGCTATTTCAGCTTGAGAAGATTCAAATAAATATTCTTATGTCATTTCATTGGGAAAATTATGAAACAGTCTTCCTTCACGGATAGAAAGAAAGGCTCCCTGTGCGAATTAGAGAGTTTGAGTTATATATTGCTTTTTTTGCAAAGAAATGGAGACTAGCAACCAGAAATGAAGTACTAACACTAATAATCCTGATTCTTTGATAGACTATTTAATATAGCGTCTATGTTCCTGTACCGTCATCTTGGAAAGTAGTTGGAGCGCACAACTCTGCAGGTTTCTACATAAACATACTACTTTATAATTCTTCATTTTGTTTACAATAGTAATTTTTTTCAGTTCAGTGTCACACTGAGAACAAAATGCAGCCAAAACCCTGCTCCTCTAGCGTGTCTGCCACTCCTTGTTGCTGTCTCTCATTCTCTGCCATCTCCACCTGCTTCCATAAAAGTGTCTCAGATGATCTTGCTCACCTGAAAGAAATGTCCTTCTACCAGGTTCTGCCAGATTTATTACCCAGCAAACAAGTTAAGACAAATAAGCAGCTTTCCTCCCTGCTGCCCAGGCACACAAGAGAAACAAAAAGTAGTATGCACATAGTTATAAACAAACACATCAAAAATTGTATCCTCCATTACGCTTAATTCATTTACCACCAGGCCGAATGTGCAGATAATATACACATGGGAGAGCAAAATAATCGTTGATCCTTTCAAAACTGTGCTGTGAAATATTTTTTCTTGTTACTCTTTTTAATTGGAAGGGCATGCCGTCTTAGGAGATGAGGCATACTACAGTTCCTAGTAAGCTTGAGCTAACAAGTACTCCTCCCCAGATTACCTTGGGAACAGACTTTCTGTCATTAGGGTGAGTGCCTTGAACTCACCTTCCAGGCAGAGGAATGCATCAGGATGGGAAGGAAGTTTGAGGAGGTGCAGGAGGCAGACAAACACGGAGGGCTAAGCCGTAAGTGGGACTCGGTAAAGGAGAAAGTACAATAGTGAGACTCGCTCCAGGCTGCCTGAGTTTTGCCAACATATCACCTTGCTAGACAAAAGTAAATAGAGGCCATACTGAAATCTCCAGTGCTGTGCAGCCTCCCTTTCTGCAGAAGATTGAATCAAAGTTTTTGCTAATGCAATATCTCTCATTTTTAGGCTATAACTCTCCTGTTTCTTTGCATACATAATGCAATAAGCGACTCCAGTAAATAGGATACAACAGCCCTGAAATAGTTTTGACACCTTCTTTTTGCTGAAATAGTATGTGTAGAAAGCTTGGTGAAATAAGCTTGTTCTGCGCTGCCTCATCAAGTGAAGAGGACTGTAATTCTTTTCCCACTTAAAAAGAAAAAAAAGATTTTAAAATTCTTTGTTATGTAGTTGAATGGGGAACACTTGTTCCACAGTGGTAAATCCAGTGTTTGAAAGAACAAAAGAATCAACATGATCTCAGATGGCTGGAATGTAAAGTACTATGGGAAGAAAGAGAAGGAAAGGGTACAAAAGTCAGTCTACATGGTGAAGAGGTCCTGCAGTAATGGCAGTATTACGCAAGCTGGTTTCTGACCTTTCATGCTGTAATTGTTTGGTTTGGCTGGGATTGGTGATCAATACGAAATTTCACCTTGACTCTGGTTGTTTGGTCATGCTCATGGGAATGCTGAATCTGAGTAAAGCTTCTCTTGTAAGACATACTGGAAATGGTTAATAAATTATATATAAACAAATATTTGTTTTTTTGTTTACTCAAAGCCTGTAGCCTGTGATCATTACTGACAACCAGAGCAGAAATCACACTTACCTGAAAACAAAACCCACTTCCTAATCTGAACATTCGCCTCCCGAGATTTAGATTTCTGAACTGCCTAGCTGCAGTGGCTTAATTAGAATATATTTTTATTGGAGTACTATTTACAATAAATTTATTCCTTTAATTTGTGTAGATTAGACTTCTGAGACTTGGGAGAATAAATTTGTTTCCATTATTTAAGTACATAGTTAAACGGCTGGAGAGTAGAAGTTACTCTCTAATGTGTTTTTCATCTTCACCAGTCTACCCTTATAATCATTGAGAAATTCCGTCAAAGACCTATGGGTAGCTCTCAAAAGTTTGCTGCACTTGAGCTTCAAAATTAAATTATATTTTCCCTAATATCATTCTTAGAAATCACTTAAATATTTGGGATGAAACATCCAAAGGTTTTTCAGCTGCAAGCAGACTCAGATAAGGAATATACAGGCCCAAATGGTAAAGATATTTAGCAACTAGAAATCAGACACAATAAAATCAGTGGCTTGGATTAGCCTTCATAGTTCTTTGCACTAGAACTACCAGATTTATAGTGATCTTAACAACTGTATGACAGTTTTAAGATAGACTATATTTTTTTATTCCTAGTGCACATTTTCTTAAATATGATTTCCAACAGCAAACTATGATTTGAATTAGTTTTGGTAACTTTTTAATGAATCTGTGTCAACTCATTAAATGATTCATGCTTCTTTTATTATTTCCAGCACATGCTGCCATTCAGCCTTTCTTTAGTGAGATTCAACACAACGAAGAAAAACAGAGCCACAGGTAACAGAGAAACCGTTTTCTACTGATTACTAATGTAATAAAAAAAAAATTAAAAAATCAAAAAAAATCAAAACAAAAATATGAATTTCAAGATCATTTGAAAGACGTTTTCTCCTCTAATTTGTAATAACTATGTCAGGTTAAATTCAACTTAATTTCATGTGTGTGGTGGGAGAACTAAGCTGACTCAGAGAGAAAGGGGGTCTTTTCCCACAAGATGGCACATGCTTACGCATGTTTCTTAGGCACAGTCCATGGGTACAAATTTAAACCACAAATAATATCCTGTTGTATTTTATCTGACAGATTTTTTTTGAAACTATGAAATACACAACCTGTGTCAACATAGCTCCAACAATGGTTCTATGTAATTTGACCAAATTGAATTCTTTCTTCAAACAGAGAAAAATGACCAGGCAAATTCACTGAATCCAAAACTTATTTGAAAACTGTCTTTGTAGTGTTTGAAATCTATGGAAGATAAAGGATTCTGAGTCTTGGGGTGATGTTTTGTTTTCCTTTATTCTTTTTTTTTTTTTTTTAAGTGACTCCTGGTCAGTTACTAACTCATTGACATTTCTCAACTATCTAATTAAAATGTAGTCTATCTTATAATACTTGCAAATGTGACCTTCATTTGTGTATTTTTGTTAGCTAGCACGTTTAATCAAATGTCACTAAGAATGCTAACCCGTTTTTCTCATTGTAACTTTTAATTACATTGTTTCAGTGGAAGTCTTCCAAGCTTATGAAAATATGTGCCTTCATTCTGTAAACTAGACTGTATCACTGTTGTTCCTCAATTTTTTAAACAGAAATATATTTTCTGTTTTGTCCTGTGCATGCACATCAGTTTCCTTTTAGACTGCTCAACGATACATATCTTGGCTATAACCTGAGAGAGAGATACAAGAATAGCAGGATACTGTGTTGATGAGGTGTCCTTCCAGGGCATCTCCTTATGAGAACTAAGATTACTGCTGAAACACAGCAAAATGTCAATAACTTACGTTTTTCTGGTGAAATTACATTAACTGTAACCAAAAAACCCAACCCAAAACAACAGAACAAAATAAACAAAAAAGTGGAAGCCAGCAGATTTTCTCAAGAACTGGTTAATGCATCTGATCCTCCTCTGCACATTTCCCACTGTAGGTGATTTAGTTTACATGTCAGAGATTTCATTTTAAAGATAGTATTACATCCCAATTATTACTCAAAACAACAGGCAATGCAACAATATATGCAGACAATCATCAAAACCAAACCAAATAAAAAGATTGAAACCTTCACTGGGAACCTCACTCTAAACATCTGGAATCTGGATGTCTGCATGTGAGCTAGTGAGGTTGGGTTCACCTCATAGGTAGTGAAGAGGAAGAAGAACACGGCAAGTGACATGATGGACGTCCTCAATTAAAGGCTACTTTTTGCCATAGACTTCAAAAGGAAAGTAAAGTGTCAACATTTCAACATCTTCAGAATCCCATTGTCTCAGTCCTCTCATCATAAATCAGTCAAGCTTCATTTGTGTCTTTTCTGCTCAAAATGTCCAGTTGTTCTGCATAGCAGTGAAGATCAAAAGAATTAAATTGTTTTCCAAAGCAGCAGTGGAAGATAATTTAGAAGCTGGAAGGTCTGAAGGAAAATATGGTGTTCACCAGGGCTTGGTGCTGGGGCCAGTTCTCTTTAACATCTTTATCAACGACCTGGACGAGGGGATCGAGTGTACCCTCGGTCAGTTCGCAGACAACACCAAGCTAGGCGGGCATGTTGATCTGCTTGAGGGTACGATGGCTCTCCAGAGGGATCTGGACAGGCTGGACCGATGGGACAAGGCCAATGGGATGAGGTTCAATAAGGCCAAGTGCCGGGTCCTGCACTTGGGTCACAACAACCCCATGCAGTGCTACAGGCTTGGGGCGGAGTGGCTGGAAAGCTGCCCAGCGGAGAAGGACCTGGGCGTGTTGGTGGACAGCCGACTGAATATGAGCCGGCAGTGCGCCCAGGTGGCCAAGAAAGCCAACGGCATCCTGGCCTGTATCAGGAATAGTGTGGTGAGCAGGACTCGGGAAGTGATCATCCCCCTGTTCTCGGCACTGGTGAGACCCCACCTCGAGTACTGTGTTCAGCTTTGGGCCCCTCACTACAAGAAAGACATTGAGGTGCTGGAGCGTGTCCAGAGAAGGGCAACGAAGCTGGTGAGGGGTCTGGAGGACAAGTCTTATGAGAAATGACTGAGGGAACTGGGGCTGTTTAGCCTGGAGAAGAGGAGTTTGAGGGGAGACCTTATCGCTCTCTACAAGCACCCGAAAGGAGGTTGTAGAGAGATGGGGACTGACCTCTTCTCCGTAGTGACAAGTGACAGGACGAGAGGAAATGGGTTCAAGTTAAGCCAGGGGAGGTTTAGGTTGGATATTAGGAAAAACTTTCAATACAAATATTGTTCTGTTGAACTTTCCAGTAGTCCAGTGTTCAAGGAAGATACTCAATAATTTAATCTGAAAATCAAAAATAGCCTCTCATTTTATAGAATTTGTTTTTCCCTTAGAAATCTGGTTATACAAGGTAGTAAATTTGACAACATAGAATACTATTAACAGGTATGGAAAAAAATAAAAATAATTAGGGATATATTTTGTTTTCCTTTAAACTAACGAAGGGAAAGTGCTTTGAAGACTTAAAACATTGACTGAAAGATAGTAAAGAATATTTCCAGTGGGTATTAGCAAATGAATCAGCATCTTTAGCATATTACACTGTTAGAGCTAATTTAAATATCATGAATTTTTATGAGGAATTATTTTGAATAATATAAAGATTCTTTTATAGAGTTAGTCATTGTTTCTCTTCCTACTGAAAAAACAATCTATTTTCTATCTTACTTCCACTTCATACTCATAATGCAGCAAATAGATGACTCAATATATGTCCAATTATTTCCACTTTGCATCCAACACACAACATCCACCAGATCAAGCAAAATATACTTTTAAATAAAACACTTTCAGCTACAGAATGCTTACAACTGCAGTAACAAAAACAATAAAAGTAATTATATATTCCAATTATGGAATAACATTCATCCAAAATAAAGTAATTTTAAACTGAAAGAAGTGCTTTGTGATTATTGTCATATTTTTTCTATCAAAACACTTAATATTTTCTTTTTCAAAACATGCTAATATAATATACAGATTACAACTAGTTAGGGTATGTTTCTGCCATAGCATAGGCTTCAAACACAGTGATTATGTTCACTGTTTTGCACCTTTTCTAAATTCACTGAAGTCAGGTAATGAAATCTGCTTTTCAGATGTACAAAATATAAAACTCTTCTTTGAAAACTCTTATTGTGAACTTATTGAAGCAAAATTTGACTCCAAATATTATCAACAAAACTTTATAATTTAGCATATTCCACCTAGCCCAATATTTATTACTTCTGTTTTGTGCACTTTTTAAGACCACAGATGTGTCTGACACTTTACAAATGTGTGGAATATTTCTGCCTGTTTATCTAATAAAAAGGAGTTTTAGGCCAGCTTTATCTGAAAAATAGCACTTTAGGCAGGCAGTATAGGTATCTGAGTGCATCACTACTCTCAAGCCACCCAAGAAAGAGAATGTAGAAATAAGCTTCTACATATCTTGTGATCTTTGTCCTGAAGGAGTAGTGCTTAAGTAGCGCTAGCTGTAATTTGTAGGCACATATGAAGAAGTGCCCCAAGACTCCTAAGTAGTTTTTGTTTGGCAATTTTTAAATATACTTCATTGTCCTACTTTTTCAAGTACTTTTCATACAATATTTTTCAGCTGAAACGTGACATGTATTCTTTAGCAGGAAAGTATGGAGCGTTACTAATGTGAGATCCATAGATTAGCCTACACTGCATGCTTTTAATTGAAATCTTAACTTATTTTCCCCGTGGCTGATGATCATCAGAGTGAGCTGTCAATTCTGAGTGTGAAGGGAGAACCAAGTACCAAAGGTCAACTATTTCAGTACAAATCAATTAAAGTAATTAGATGGATAGAAATCCTTATTTATAGCCCTTCCTTCCTACAACGATATGCATATCAATGTTAGGTGGACAAAGATAGATCAATCCACAGCAAAGGAGAAATTTGTAAATGACATTGTTAATATAAAACGCTTGATTAAATTATTAATACCATCATGAAAACTGAAGCAGTCAAAATCTTAATAATCAGTGTGTGAAGGAAACTACCTGCTGATTTTCTTGGCAATAGAAATTTATTTACATCTGTAAAACCACAGTTTTTTAAGTGATCGAATAGCTACTTAGCCAGAAAAACATAATCTAGGATGTTGCTCACTTTTCAGAAATGTTTTGAAACACATCCTGAACCAACTTAAAAATACCAGTTTGTCTGCTGCTGCTCAAACACAAGCTCTGGGACTGCCTTAAAACTACCAGATGTTGCTTTCAAAAGCCACATTTGTGCTTTCTCCTATGTCCTTCAAACAAGAAATCAGCTTCCCATAAACACCTTTATTGTTATCTTATCATATTTCCCCAAAACTACACCTGAAAACTTGCTTGTTTGGTGATGCCAGTGCAACCAGGCCAGCTGGATAGCTGGTGTGAGAGTTGTTATTGTTTCGTGTTTTCTCGTGTGCTCATCAGACTTCTTTGGTCTGTTTACACAGTAACATGGCTAGTGAGGACTACGTCTCTTTGCTTGCACTTTTACCCGTCAGTAAAACAGGACTCCCTGCAACCATGGATCATACCCCAGCAGAAGCTGCAGTGACTCCAGACTGGTGTCCCGTGGTGTCACTGGGGCAGTGACTGGGCTGAAGTGGGGCCCTGGGCCATGGCAGGGTGGAGGAAAGCTCTGGGGAGGCCAAGCAGGGTCATTCAAGGCTAGCAGAGCCCTCAGGGTCCTGACAGTAGCCTCCATTCCCAGCAAGAGAATGAGCTCAGCAGGGACCTGCTGTGGAGCGGTTTAGTTGCTGTGGGATGGCATAGGGCTATTTTAAGGGACACAGAGCCAGGGCAGGGACAGGGACTGATACAGGAAGGTGGCACAGGAGGCTTGGGGCTGTGGGATGGTGGATTCAGGCTGCCCGTGAGGAGTACTGGCAGGCTGGGGGGAGGATGGGGAGCTGGGTCCAAGCATGACCTATGACCCCCATGTTTTATAGGTTATAAACAGAAGCACAATTCAGCCTATGATCTTTACCATTAAAATTCACATTTAGTAACAAAATACTGAAAAAAAAAATATTGGAGTGTATGTTTATGAGAGAAAACTGTGTTAATTTGAAAAAAAAGGAGGCTACTGTTTCAGGGTCACATCACCAGGCAGAGCTTTCATCAAGGCATAGGCACACCTCACTATTCAAAGAGCTTCCCTGTCTTCAAACCTACGAGAACAGAAGAAACTGAAAGTGAAGAGAAATTAGCCACTTATTTAAGAGAAACTGCTGGAAATAATTTTAAGAGCGTATTATCACTTTTTATACATTGTAAGATGTGTAGACATCTTTTCATCTTTCGATGAAAGAACCTGTGGCATTTTTCATCAAAGTATGGAAGTACCGTGAACAATAAAGTCATAAGGGTTTCCTGCAATAATGAAAGATGAATATGGCTTTCTGAGAAGAGATCATGTATTGATAAGACAGAAAAACTAGAGTTTGACAGGTTTATGTAATCTACAAATTAAGATTAGTTTGGAGAGGTAACAGCTGTACAGTGTATGACTTCTTTAAAGAATTTTGCAAAACTTCCTTCTATTATAAGGGAATGTCCTCAGTTTGGAAATTGTGCAAGTAAACAGAGATCAAATTATGATTCAATGCAAGAGCAAGAAATTCTCACAGTGCTTAATTAAAAAATAAAATAATCCACTAAAAGTTTGTCAGTTAGCATTTAGTTCTTGAGAAGGATCGATTTTACTTTGACATAGAAATTTGTGGACCAGCTTCTGATTAACACAGAGACATTTATGATTCACAGCTAAAGTAAAGCTTTCTTTAAATTGCAAAGTTAATTAAAGGTTACCTAGGATAATGTGAGTTTTTCTGTTCCCTGTGATACACGTTCTTACATATTATCACAGTTATGTGTGTTTATGTGTCCAGTGGAAGCAGACAGTCTTTCATCCCCTTCAAAATATCTATCTCCTGGTTCAAAGCAATTATTTATTTTTGAGGCAGCTAATGTATTCTGCCACAGCCTTGGGCCTTCTCTAGTTCTCTGTGGTTTGCTTTAGTGTTCGCTAAATATTTTACAGTGCACTCTCCACCTTGGCTTACATCTTGGAGACCTTTATGTGGCTGAGTCTTTCCTTAGGAATCCTGTGAATTAATCACTGGATGTATTGTCAGTGTAAAGAGCTATTGCTAGCAATTAAACAATCCTTACGCACACAGAGTGGAATTCGTTCTCGTTCTCTGGACAAATACACTGGCAAAGCACTTCTTAAGTATTTTTGAATATTTAACGTGGCACACAGGTCTGCAGACTGTTAAGGCAGCTAAGATTTTATATTACTTCTGAAGTGTTTTTTAAAAAAAATAAAGCAAATTAAAAAACCAAACAAACACCTTGTTATGATGGACATTATTCCACTGTCCTCCTGCATTGAAAATACAGTTCCATGAAAAGGTGCGTGCCAAAGCTTGTCTCTTGTTTTCTTTGTCTGAGATATACTAATAGAGGTGAATGCACAAACCTTTCAAAACATCCAAAATTCTTCCAGTCTTTGCAATGAAATAAATTAAAGTGCACTGTGCAGGGATGTGTATTCACATAGGGTAAATCCACAACACAGACACATCTACGCCTGTTTTCCTAAATTGGAAATAACTTTGTTGCACTCAACCCTTAATATTTCACGGTCCTTTCAGGTGATTCTTAATTCTTCTCTGTGTTCATAGGGGTTGTTTTTAACCACAGGATCCAGTGCCTCCTTGTGTGCATTTCCAACAAAAAGCCTATTCTGGTGGTGAGCCTGGCACCCGCAATGAAATATTTGCAAATTCAAAGGAAAGCCATCAAAAGGATGCAGCTGTTGAGACAGACTAGCAGCTCCTTGAAGGACACAGGCTTGTGCTGTTCATACAGTCCTTCATAATGGAAAAAAAGAGGCTGTACAGCTGATCTCCAACAAAGTGTGAATTATTTATCCCCAGTACAGACAAACACACACGTAAACTACACAGTCAATGCTGGACATCAGTGGATCAACACAAAAAGGGCAGTGCCTTTACGGGCAGCACCTACACGCCAGCAGAACAGACATTACCCTCACCTAGGAAAACAGTCTGGAACAGGGTTCAATGTGAAGGCAATACAGAACGAGACCAGCAGGTGCAGGGCATGGCAAGATGAGTGTAGCGACCCAGCTACCCCTTTTATCACAGAATCACAGAATGGTCAAGGCTGGAAGGGACTTCTGGAGGCCATCTGGTCCAACCCCTCTCCTACAGCAGGGCCACTTAGAGCTGATTGCTCAGGACCATGTCTGGATGGCTTTTCAGTGTCTCAAAGGAGGGACACTGGGGAATCTGCCCTTGGTCACCCTCACAGTAATAAAATGTTTCTTGACATTCAGAGGGAACCTCCCATGTTTCAGTTTGTGCACATTGCCTCTGGTCCTGTCACTGGGCACCACTGAAAAAAGCCTGGCCCCACCCTCTTTGAAGCTTTCTTCCAAGTATTTACAGATATTCTTAAGATCCCCCTGAGCCTTCTCTTCTCCAGGCTGAACAGTCCCAGCGCTCTCAGCCTTTCCTCATCGGAGAGATGCTCCAGTCCCTTCATCATCTTTGTGGCCCTTCATAGACCCTTCTCTCCAGTATGTCCTTGTCTCTTTTATAGTGGGGAGCCCAGCACTGGACACAGTATTCCAGGTGTGGCTTCACCAGTGCTGAGGAGAGGGGAAGGATCACCTCCCTTGACCTGTTGGCAATGTTTTGCCTAGTGTAGCCCAGGATACCATTGGCCTTCTTTGTGGTGAGGGCCCTTTGGTGACTCATGTTTGAGCTGGTGTCCATCAGAATCCCCCAGCTCCTTTTCTTCCAAGTTGTTTTCCAGCTGGGTGGCCCCCAGCATATAGGGTAATAGAAACTTAATTGAAAGTTTACATTTCTCAGGTCTTCTGAGGATTCAGTAAGAACACGCAGATATATATTAAAACTTAATCCTAGAGTAAACACATGTATACAGAATACTTTGCTGTCAAAGATCAAAGCATCATTTTTTTGTGTAATGCGATTTAACATAGGGCAGACAGGATTTTTCAGGGTGGTAGTAATATTAATTAATATCAGAAGCTTAATTGGCTGCTTAATTAATAGTAGCTGCTTTCCAGCTGGGTAGCCCTTAACATATACTGGTGTCTGGCGTTGTTTTTCCTCAAGTGCAGGACTTTTAACTTCCCTTTGTTGAGTTTCCTGTCAGCCCATTTCTCCAGCCTGTCCTGGTCCCTGTGGATGACAGCAAGACCCTCTGGCGTTATCAGCCACTCCTCCTAGTTTTGTGTTATCACCAAACTTGCTGAGGGTACACTCTGCCCCATCATCTGGATCATTAATGAAGATGTAAAAGAGGATTGGATCCAGTCTTGATCCCTGGGGTATACCACTACTTACTGGCCTCCAACTAGCCTTTATACTGCTGCTCCCCACTCTCTGGGCCTGGCCGTTCAGCCTGTTTCCAACCCACCTCACTGTCTGCTCATCCAGACCATACATCAATAGCTTCCCTAGGAGGATCTTATGAGACACATTGTCAAAGGCTTCCTGAAGTCCACATAGACAATATCCACTGCTCTCTCCTCAGCTAGCAGCCATGATCCTTGGCATTATCTTCTGTCCTCTCTGTGTTCCCAGGTATGTTCTGCCCTGACCTACCTCCATCCCTTCCATTATCTGCATTTGGCCCTTCTCAGAAATAGTTTGTGACAGTTATATCTCCCTCAAACATCTCATAGGTCTGCCATTTCCCATAAGACCCATGATGTTCTTGTTTTGCTCCTTATCTGTTACAGTGTTCTAGCTGAGCTTCTCTGTGGATACATCTGAAAGACTCCTTTAGTCGCCCATCATTCAGTGACTTGAGACCTTGGGTCTGTGCCATCACTTCTGTTATCTCCTCTTCATTAAGGTTAGTGTATCTAGGTGTTCAATTTTATACTTTTCCTGCCTCTTGTCCTAGTGGGTTAAGGATAGACCAGATGATGGCCTTACATTCCATGTATCGTTACAGCTCATGTAAGTGCAGTGTATTTCCTTGGAAGGCATCTGAGAGTAACAGCCCAACCAATGTCTTTTCTGATTTCATTTTTGGATGGGTTTTTCTTCTTCATTCACTATAGTGAGGCCTAGGGAGGCGAGGCATCCTCAATGTAGCTTTTGGGAATATTACCTTTATTCTCAGTGAAAGTCAGTGTCATGCAGGTACCTCAATCAGGTTTAGAAGTTGGACTTAGATCAACCTCAGGCTATTTGTAATCATTTTACCTTTCCAATAACTTTCAGAAAACTGAAACATCCATTTTATAGGTGTCAAAAATGTCAATAGCATATAAGTGTCTTACGTATTTATGGTAATTTATCACTATTATTGTTATGAAAAATATACTTAATGGCAGTATAAAGAGGTTAGCCTCTTTGAGCAAATTGGACAAGGAATTGTATAGATTTCCAGTGACTGAGAATAATAGTTAACAGATAAGAAGGCAAATATTAAATAAGCTACACAAAAAAGTTGGCAGATTACAACTACTTTACATATTATACACACATCTAAAAGATCTCACCATTACAAATAGACCTCATAATTTTATCCTACAGGGTGTTTGAAGGAGGATGGAAGTCTGCAGTCTCAAACAAAGACTCACAGTCAAAATGATTTGACAATATCATAATGCAGCCCAACAAAATGCCCTGTAACATCATGCCATCCAGCAGCAGGTAGTAACATGCCTCTTTGTAGACTAGTCAATGACTTATTACAGCATTAAAGAAATTATCCCCAGTGCTTTGCCTAATCTTTTCATAAAGCCATGAGGAAGAATTCCTATTAGGAATTAACAAGAAGAAATACCTGATATGATAATTATAAAAACAGAACCAAAGCATGTTTTTTTATTACTAACAGCAACCACAAATCTAAAGAGAAAATTATACCAGTAAGTAACATTATTATAAATTTGCACACAGGAGTCTAATAAAATGTATAAATGCATTAGAGCCATTGATGGGGGAAACAAATAATGTGCAAGCATTGGCACTGTAACAGATGTAATGGGATTACAGTTGGAACCAGCACTGAAACACCATGACAGGCAAATATAGTTCCCATATGTACATTGATAACGAGCAACGAATACGTAAAACACAACAGAGAAAAAACAGCACAATTGATTTTAGAAGTCACCACTAAGGACTTTTCTAAGGCAATCAGAAACATCTGTCACATTTCAAAGTAGCATTAGTTTGCCAAGCACATAGGGGAGTACACATGGGCAACAGTAAGAAAAGACTTGTCATGTCTTGAATTGTTTTGGCTTTATTGCTGATTTCCATTTCAAAAAAGTAGTTGCCATTTTTATAGACATGGAACGCAGCAGGAATTTTTAAGTATGGAAGATTTTTGAATCAATCAAGACTGTCTAAAACGTAGATACTTTTCCAGGAGAATTTATAATAGTTCCTTTTGCTACGATGTAATTTAGTGCTGTCATAAAAGTAAATTTTTAAGTATGAATAGCACAGAACAGTAAGATTTATTTTAAGTCATCTAGTTGGTATATAGAACTTTACTGTAAACACAGTTAGTGTGACTGTTTTGAAGCCTGAGGTTATAGCTTTCATTTCAAAAACCTCTCTATGAAGAAAATATATTGAATCAATAAGCCTTGTCATTTCAAGGAAATTTGCATTCCGTGGGTTTTGTGTTCCCATCTATGGTTTTGCATTACTAAATGACAATGAATGTCAATCATGATAAAAGAGAAAATACCTTTGCTTACCTGAAATTTCCCTTACTTTGAAATAATGAAGTCCATAGAACTGTTATTCTGGGAGGTTTCAGCCAGTGTAGCACAGAGTCAGACAAGACATCAGTCACCAGCATGAAGGGCATATTTTGGGACGCGCTTCAAGGCCCATGGCTTCCAGAGCCAAAATATTTCTACCTAGTTTTGATGGAAAATAGCTTGAGGGAAAAAGGCTACAATATCTGCTAATGAAGCATATGGGAAGTTCAACTTTGCTATAACATACCAAAATCTTTTTATGTTATTGCCCATCTCTATTTGTCTCCAAAGCAGGTTGGATTTGTGGACCTCATTAGTCAAGAAAGTCAACTTCATGTAATTCAATTTTATTTGCCTTCAGACTGGAGTCCACAGGACTGTGATGATGGAGCCTCCACCATACTGCACACGCTGGTCACACAGGGCACCATTCTGACACTTTGGCATCCTAATTTAGCAAGAGTAAACTATGTTTCTATGACATATTTATTGCATATGTGTAGTTTAGAATTGGTGTTTTCTTCTAAACATACAGAGACTTCTGTTTTGAGACCTGTGAACATTTACACAGCCCACAGATAAATTTCAGACTCGTCACCATTGCTCTGTGTATTTAGATTTCAAAATTTTGCAAACTATTCTAGAACAAGGTTTTAACTTGAAGGTCAAGCAATGTTGTAAATTAGTGAGTTGGCTTGCGTCAGGCATACAGAGACTTCCTAGGCATACTTTAAAAATTTTACTCGTCTGAAGGAAGTTTACATTTTTGACAGTTGCTATTTTAATATTTGATCCTTAAACTCTATTTGAGATGCTGGCCCTCCTATCCTACAGGGAAATACTCTAAAGGCACATCTGGAAGGATCAGAGTATATTTTTGGCCTGGTCTCTTTTGTATTAATTTCACATCCCTTCTGTATAAATGAACAAAGCGAGGTCCTAAGTATTATCTCCCTACAGACTTTCATTAGGATGAACAACAAAAACATTGACATTTTATTATTCCTTTATTTACATGTTTATAATCTACTCCAGAGGGAGAGAACTTGAGCAGAGAAATTGCTCTAAAAATATTTTAGAGTATGCGGCCCTCTCATCGTTCCCAAGGCTGAACTTTTTTGTCTCCCTTCTTCCAATTTAGCACCAACAGGCTCTCTCAAAGGAGGAAGGGGGTTCCCAAAATCTCTGATCCTTGTTTCTGTACAGGATCTGTGTGGATCAGATGTTTCTATGCTTCTGCTTTTAGCTGTCAGTATGGAATACCAATTGAGTTTCTGAAAGTTATAGCAAGTGACAGCAAGAAAGGGCTTTTTTTCTTTCAAAAGTCTTTTGAGAACAACTGATGCTGGATTTCTCCATTCTTTGTCTTCTGTCAGTGAGCTTCTGGGAAGCAGAAAGTTAGTAACAATAAACCTTGTGGGCTGATGTTGTGAGAGCAGAATCAAGGAGGCTCATCCATTTCATGTGTTGTTTAGTTTTACATTTACCCAATTTTTGCAATCATCTCCATTGCTTCTTCAAAGGAAAAAGCAAGTAGGTCCTCTGAATTTGAAAATTGTTCTTAACTCTGCCTAAGCTCTAAGGTTTGAGAATTTAACTTTTAAAAATTAGTTTCTTACATTTATGCTTATTATTAGCCAGTGGAACCACATTTGAAGGCAAATCCTCTGCAGAAAGTGTGGAAATTTAAACTCCAGTATTACTTTAATTTTTTCCATCCACATATATTCCCCATAGATGACTGACACAGAACAGCATTGGAACAAGGAAAAGAAAGAGAATAAATAAACACAGAAGAGAAACTGTCAAATTTCAGGTTATACAAGATATATAGACAAGTAGAATATGAAAGTGAGTCAGTTGTGTTCTTCCCTCTGCTCTTCACAGTTAGTTTATGCAAAGAGAAACAGAAAGTCTGATATAGTGAAACCAGAGAATTTAAAAGAATCACAGTATATTGCTGATAGTAGCAATAAGGATTAAAATCTTTCTGATTCCATTTGTAGTTTTGCTATCAATGGTAACAACAGAATCAAAAAAAAACCACCCCCAAAAACACTCACCAGCATAATATTCCTGGAGCTATTAAAGAATAATATAGACAAGATTGCACCCAGACCAAAAATAAAAGTGAGATGAGGAATTCTAAAAAGGATCAAAACTCTACACCAGCAGGTACACTGCTGGATACTTGGCCAAAACACCTGGGCTGTTTTAGAATCACAACTGCCCATTACGTTATTGATGATCACTCACTAACACAGCAAAACCAAATATCAGCTGCTGCTATTACTTTAACCTCTAAAAAGAGATGTTCAGACTAAAAAAATAGCACCAACTCTCTTGTGCTTAGTCATTTAGAACATTGCTTGACCTTTGAGTGAAAACCTTGCTCTAGGAGAGTTTAAAATTTTGAAATCTGAATACACAGAGCGATGGTGACAATTCTGAAATTTACCTATGGGCTGAGTAAATATTCAAAGGTCTCAAAACAGAAATCTCTGTCTGTTTAGAAGACAACACCAATTCTTTAGGATAGTGACTGCAGAGAAAAAGAAAGGTCTCTTACTTATATACTCTGCTATGTTTGTAATAGGATTTTCCATCACTTTCTTAGGCAATCCTCTCTGCAAAGATTTCTGCACCACGTTATTTGTACAGTTACACTGAGACAGCTGTGATTATTGCCACCACATGCCCACTGAGCTGATTGAGAAGGCAAATGACAAACGATGACCTTTACTATCTCTGCGAACTTACCTCTGTAGAGTCTATAGAATAAAACGCTATTCGTCCCTTCACTTCTGGCCCATTTATCTCCTTTCTCCACACCTAATCACTGTCTGTGAAACCCAGTGGCAGGGAAGGTGGTACTAGGTGATCTTTGAAGGTCCCGCCTAACCCAAACCATTCTATGATTCTAGAGGCACAAGATGGTAAAAGAAGATTTAAGGATTTCTGGTCAGATGGGCAGATCCCAATGAAGAATCACACATGACATTATTGACTGCCTCAGACTTCCAGAAGAACCAATAATCAGTGCTAATTTTGTTGGAGGTTTTGGCATATATACTGGTGTCTTCTAGAGACTACACTGATCCTAGACAAAAACTGAGGGCCAGGGTGACACGGAGGGACTCTATAGAAAGCAATCCCATTTTTAACAGAAGTTACTTGAAGGTATCATTAATTGCTCTGAAATAACAAGCTTTTGAGTTCACTGATACCAGCTGATTACTCTTCAAGCTTGCATGGGTATGGGAAAATCTGCTTAATCACAGGATCTCTTAAATTGGAAAAGACCTGTAAGATCATCTAGTCCAATCATTAACCTAACACTGATAAGCCCACCACTAAACCATGTCCCTGAGCACTATATCTACACGACCCTTACCTACCTCCAGGAATGGGGACTTCACCACTGCCCTGGGTAACACGTTCCAATGCCTGATGACCTTTTCAGTGAAGAAATTCTTCCTAATATCCAATCTAAACTTCCCCTGGTGCAACTTGAAGCCATTTCCTCTTGTTCTATCGTCTGTTACTTCACAGAACAGGTCGACTCCCGCCTCTCCGTAACCTCCTTTCAGATAGTTGTAGAGAGCAATAAGGTCTCCCCNCCTACCTCCAGGAATGGGGACTTCACCACTGCCCTGGGTAACACGTTCCAATGCCTGATGACCTTTTCAGTGAAGAAATTCTTCCTAATATCCAATCTAAACTTCCC
>VZSZ01004600.1:214338-251514 GCA_013398815.1 Ibidorhyncha struthersii
TCCTTTTCTCCAGGCTAAACAGCCCCAGTTCCCGCAGCGTCTCCTCATAAGACATGTGCTCCAGACCCCTCACCAGTTTTGTTACCCTTCTTTGGACATGCTCCAGTGCCTTAATGTCTTTCTTGTGGTGAGGGGCCCAAAACTGAACACAGTATTCAAGATGCGGCCTCACCAGTGCTGAGTACAGGGGTAAAACACCTCCCTGGTCCTACTGGCTACACTATTCCTGATACAGGCCTTGAGTACAGGGGTAAAACACCTCCCTGGTCCTACTGGCTACACTATTCCTGATACAGGCCTGGATGCCATTGACGTTCTCAGCCACCTGGGCACACTGCCGGCTCATGTTCAGCCAGCGATCAATCAAAAACCCCAGGTCCCTCTCTGCTGAGAAGCTTTCCAGCCACTCCCCACCAAGCCTGTAGCGTTGGCAAGGATTGTTGTGGCCATAGTGTAAGACCCGGCATTTGGCCTTACTGAAAACTCAGTTTGCCTTGGCCCATCAATCTAGTCTGTCTAAATCCCTCTACGTGGCCTCCCTACCCTCAGGCAGATCAACACTTTCACCCAGCTCGGTGTCTGCAAACTTACTAACGGTGCACTTGATCCCCTTACCCAGATAATTGATAAAGATGTTAAAAACGACTGGCCCCAGTACCGAGCCCTGGGGGACACCACTCATGACTGGCCACCTACTGGAATTAACTCTATTCACCACCACTCTCTGGGCCCAGCCTTCCAGCCAGTTTTTTACCCAGCAAAGCGTATGCCCATCCAAGCCATAAGCAGACAGTTTCTCCAGGAGAATGCTGTGGGAAATGGTGTCAAAGCCTTTACTAAAATCCAAATAGACAACATCCACAGCTTTTCCCTCATCCACTAAGTGGGTGACCATGTTGTAGAAGGAGATCAGGTTAGTCAAGCAGGACCTGCCTTTCATAAACCCTTGCTGACTGGGCCGGATCATCCAGTTGTCCTGTGTGTACTGCATGATGGTACTCAGGATGATCTGCTCCATCAGCTTCCCCAGCACCGAAGTCAAACTAACAGGCCTCTAGTTTCCCGGATCCTCCTTCTGACCCTTCTTGTAGATGGGTGTCACAGGACAGAATAATTAAAATCTTTACATTGCTAGTGTCAGTTTATCTAGCTCCATTTTCCATAGCTATAGGAAAAGAGATATTTTATTTTTCACTGTTCAAATGCAATCAGAGATTGTCTTCTACAGTTATGCTGTAGCTCTTCAGTTCTGTCCAGATTGGGCATGGTTTAGTACTTTATGTGTTTGTGAGTAGTACCAATGTTCATGAAGAGTAACAGCCCAATAGATCACAGGACATGGTTTTTAATTTTCTCTGTACTGTTCCTGCAAGTCAGGTTTTAGATGCTGTAAAGAGAATGTTAAGAATTTGCTGTGGCAATAAAGGTTCAAGCTTGGAAAGATAAAATAAAAAAAAAATAGTTTGAAGTAAACAAATCTTAAAACTTTCCCTCTCAGGGTATGAATTGTGGCAGGTAGGCCTGTCATCATGTAAGGAGCTGTTCATAAAAAACTGAGGTCAACATTTCTGTTGAAAATGTTCCTAAGAAGGGATGTAACAGATTCCATCTAGAAGAAAAAAGTTTCCTTTTCCATCATATTACTCAGCTTTCCACTAAAGTTCACCCGTTTTTACTGCCTTTTTTTTTCTTTAAAAACTGACATAGTGTTTACCCAAACTGTACCTTCCTTTTGGAGAAGAGACTTCCACCTTGTGGGATTGATGTGTACAGGCTGCGAACCTCTGAACCTCTTCAGAGCTTTCTGAATATAGTAATTTTTTCCTGCCTGAAGCTCAAGAAATAGGCTGCTGGGTTATGGCACTGCTCTGGAAGGGGCTGATTCATGCCAGTGTATTTCCAACTCTCGTGGGCTGATATGGTTTACTGCAGGGCAAAGAGGAATCTCCAGCCACCAAGGACCAAAAACAACCACCAAGGACCAGAATTTTTTCTCAGCTGTAAAGATAAGCCGAAAGCATTTGAAACATACTGTCTTAAAGGAACATTTTGAAAACTCTATTTACGTGTTAAGGGTATTTTATTTAAGCAGCATAGATAAATGAAAATAAAAGCAAATATTCATCTCCTAAATACTGCTGACTATATATTTCTGAATTTTGATCTTCTACACATATGTAGATACCTTAAATATATGGGTTTGTGAGATAACGACAATATAAGAGCATGTTACAGCAGGGATAATAGCATCTAACTACTAAACAAATACAACCACCAAAACATCCTTTTCCAGTACTGTAGTAACTGCAAAAATCTGCAGTTTGTGACTTTTTTTGTTGCACCTTTTCTTGCTCAGTGTCTCACATAATGCTTATTTCCCAATTGAACGCATCTTATTTTTCCATATGCCCACATAACATCATTTTCGTATCACAGTTGCACTTCAGTCTCTAATGATTTTGAATGGGTTTGAAAATAACGAATACTTACAATTTACTTCAAAACAAAAAAAAAAGTCAAATAAAGAGTACATTTATGTATTTTTAAGCACAAGATTTTTACAGCCCTTTGAAAAAAGAAAGGAAATAATTTATTTCTCTTAGCTTCAAAAATCAAACCAGAGGCATCTTATGACTTATTCACTTCTGTAGTACAAAGTATAACAAATAGTACTGAAGTCATTGCAGGCTGTTTTATCCATCATGAATGGGCAAGCTACACAGAAAGGACTTTCTGAGAGATTTATTGCATAGCAGGCCTGTTTCACTAGTGCAATTATAAGAGCTTGATGTCACACACAATTAATAGGAACTACTTTTCTTTTCCTGCATGTATAACAGTTTTGAGGTTTTAATGTGTCATTTGTTTGACAAAATACTAGATGTCATGATACTATTGGAACAATTAAATACATCCACTTTTTCCAAATGGGTTTTGTTTCAATAGGACAGAAACTGACCTTTCACTAGCCAGCAGTAATCCCAGTGTGTAAACTGGAAATAGATTTTATAATTAGAAGGCCAAGTAATAGTGTTTGCTGATGCAAATGCAAGTCCTTTTTAAAGTCAGGGAAACAAAGTCTGGATGTCCGTGAACAATCCCTGCTACAGCTCTTTGGGGTGAGCCTACCTCTGCTATGCAAAGAGAAGCAGTCTTCATTCAGTTTAGTGCCTCATGATCTTGTAGCATCTTTGTGTCTGTTACAGAGATCGTCCAGGCACAAGGTGCTTTTCTGCCCTACTAGGGATCCTCCTACACTAAAACGGTCCTTCTAACATCAGCTGAATTAGCACTATAACAAATTGCTCTTCCTAACTCTAATCGTATATTGGGCACTCAAGAGCTGGTCCAGAATAAGACCTGGTAATATGCTTAATTTTAAAGAAACACTTATATTCTAAGTGGAGTTTACTAGAAAAGAATATCCTAAAGGGTTCATTATTTTATAGATACAAATCATAAGGAGCTACATTAAATAATAAATGGATGATGGGCTGAATTTTTTAAGAGTATAAATAGATAGTAATCCATTGCAGTCAACAGCATTTATTTACACCAAGGGAAAATATATTTCTTCTGGCTTTTGTGAATTTCAATTATTTCATTTAATAAACTTTTTCTCTGTTTTAACAGTATTGTTATTAGTAATTTACATTAGAAAGACCTATACTCCATGTTTAGATGAAGCCTAACCACACACTCCAGTCTGCCTATATAAATATGTAATGAGGAAAATTCACTGAAACACTAGGCAAAAACCCTGTGAATTACTTTTTTCCTTCCTCACATAAGATCTGTAAAACTACTTGGAAAGATTGGGGTCTATTTATATGAAGCAGACATAAAAGTAAGTAATTGAAAGAGTGAATAGAAATTTGAGCTGACTTCAGACTCCAGCGTTTTACTTGTAAATGCTTTCTTTTGTGGGTATAACAGTAAAAAGTACAACACAAATACCCAGAGACAGAAGAGGGATCACATATCTAGATAACCAAGAAAACAGATCTGGGATAATAGGTCTCGTGGAAGTACAGTGGTTCTATGTATAATAATAGAATCATAGAATCATTAAGGTTGGAAGGGACCTTTAAGATCATCGAGTCCAACCATTAACTTAACCTGACAAAACCACTTCTAAACCATATCCCCAAGTACCACGTCTACCTTTTTTTAAACACCTCCAGAGATGGCGAATCCACCACCTCCCTGGGCAGCCTATTCTAATGCTGGATAACCCTTTCAGTGAAACTTTTTTTCCTAATATCCAACCTAAACTTCCCCTGGCTTAACTTGAACCCATTTCCTCTCGTCCTGTCACTTGTCACTAGGGAGAAGAGGTCAGTCCCCATCTCTCTACAACCTCCTTTCAGGTACTTGTAGAGAGTGATAAGGTCTCCCCTCAGCCTTCTCTTCTCCAGGCTGAACAGCCCCACTTCCCTCAGCCGTTCCTTATAAGACTTGTCCCCCAGACCCCTCACCAGCTTTGTTGCCCTTCTCTGGACACGCTCCAGCACCTCAATGTCTTTCTTGTAGTGAGGGGCCCAGAACTGAACACAGTACGTTGTTAAAAAATAATTCCTTCTTCTTTTAACTTGTACATTGTAAATCTTGTTTGCAGTTGGACCACTGTCTGCTGGTGAGTGCTTTGTGAAAGATATTTGTGGTTAATTCCATATTCAATATTTTGAAAATAATAACCAAGATTTAAGCTGTCAATGACATTTCTAGAGGCTTGTAGGACATGGCATGTTACCGCTGTTTACATATTTGCAGACACTCCCCCTTCTCATATATCGTGAAAATATCTGCATATGTTTTAATATAGTACACATTTTATAAATGTTAAGACCAAGAGAAATCTTGATCAGACTCCGGCCTGACTTCCCATATAATATGTATAGGAGTATATAATATATAACATATAACGTAATAAATAATAAATAATTCATAATATATGATATTATATATATATTTAGACCAAAGAACTTCATTGAATGAGTCCTGCTTGAGCTCCTGAACATCATACAAAACAAATCCAAAACATAATCAAAAGTTTCTATTGTTTTCATCTCACTGTTCAATTTATATATATCTCTACATTTTCAGCTCCCAAAAAGTAATCCTTCTTATGGATCTATCTAGTAAGCTAAAGTGACCATCCACCACTGGAAAATGTTCAAATGTACCTGTATACAGATAATATTCAACCATTTTTTACACTTTACTTTAGAACAAAGATTTTGTCTTTTCTTTTATTTTATTGTTCTCAAATGAGAATGTTGTGCAGATGAGTTTTTTTTATAAATATTTTATTTGATAACACAAACTTCCCTTAAAGATTCTTTTCATATTCACATTTCAAAAGCATTTTTAATTGAAAAGATATTGGAAGAATGCATTGTGTACTAATTTAAAACTATTTTATGGGTGAGAAAGGACAGATCTTCAATCTCTTCCAGTTTGGAGTTTGCTATGAGTTTGTGACTGTGCCCAATGCAGAAAGGCCCACACACTAATCTATTCACTGTCAAAGAGCCCAAACCAGTCTTTTCTTCCACTTTTGCAACAACTAGTGAAATTAGAATTACTGAAAGTGGATGCTTATTTGAGAATATAAACTCCATCAATGTGCAGCCCTGAAGAGCTAATTGAGAGAAGGTATAAAGGTAGAGCAAGGTGTGAAAACTAAGCCAGAGAACCTCTAGAAAGTCTGGTGCAGCTGCTGCCTTGCTGAAGTAGCAGACGACCAGTTCATAATGGTCTGAACGAGATTTTGAAGTAGAAAGATTGTTTGGATTTGCATTTTTAAATGTATCTTTTTTGACTCAGTGAAGATATTAGAGTGTATTTACAGTGTTCTTAACGTATGTACAAGTTATTCCTGTGCATGCTCATAGGATAGAAGACAGGGCAGCATTAACTGAAGACAATGCTAGAGGCAAGAATCTGAAGGACTCGTTAATACCTTGACTTTGCTTAAGCACCGTGGTTTGTATAGCAAAAGGATATCTCCATGTAGAGAGACAACAGTCAACAGCAGGGAATAGCATCCCCAGAGAGAACACTGAGATGCAAACTAGAACAAGAAAAACATGCATTTCCCTTGCCTCCATCTTCCTCTTAGTTTCCTTCTGTGCCTGTCGTGACTGACTGGACCAACAGTCATTCACATTCAGTGCTCCAGGTAAAGGGCTGCAGGTTCCTCAAACTCCCAGAAATGCTTGAACTCTGCTGATTTACACAGGCAAAGATTTTTTGTTTTTTTTTCCTCATGTCACCCTACTCATTAAGCTAGGAACATCATGAGTCTCATGGATTTCAAATTTTCACAACAGAAAGATCAATGAAAGATGATGCAAGAGGAAAAGGTAATCACAGAGTCAACCACTTTTAAAACATAGAAGCCTCCATTTTTGCCACTTTTTTTCCAGGTGAAGGATATCTCACACACACACACACACACACACACGACACCTCCTCCACATCCTTCTCCCACACAGAGACAAAGAGGCCATCATCAAACAGATCCCTCTTTCTGCAGGCTGGAAAGTCTATTATTGTTCTTTCTAATTTTGACTATTTTGTAAGTATCCATGTAATGTGCATATTAAAAGTATCTGAAAGAACACAGAATGCCACAAAAAACTGGTCTAATATAGTCTAATATACCAGCATGGGTTTTCTGATACCCATTCTGTTTCTGTGTCTCAGAAGTCGTGCTTATACAATGATTTGTGTTTTTTTCTGGACACAAAATGATACACTGCCCTCAGCCTGGGCAGCCTAACATCTCTGATGAGGGAGTACGATAATCCCAGAAGTAATGGCTTTCGTGTGATTCACTATCATGATATAAACTAAGGGAAAACCAAATGCAGTGAACCAGGCTGAACACTAGTTCATCTGAACCAGCTCTTCTGTCCACACTAAAATGTGATTTTATGTGTTGTAGTTCTTCCTGAATGAGGAAGAGAAGGTGGGAAGATAACTCCTGGCTCTGTGTGCCAGCTCACAATACAGTTTATCGGTGGGTTTATGTCATGCTTGGTTTTCAGGTCATGATTCACGTGGTCTGTCTCCATGTTAGAAATTATTTCTCTTTTATGAGAGTATCCTTCATCTTAGAAGATCCTATAATATTTCTGAAAAATGCAGTGAAAAATCTTGTTTCAAAAGTGCTGAACTGAGATTGTCTCTGAAGTGGAATGTGACAACAGCTGAGCAGCATAAACCGGGACTAATGTCAAAATATTAGGGCAGGAAGAAAAAGACGTATTGGTTCTTTGCCTAAGCATAGCCTTCTGTATTGAAAACACTGCACAGAGATGGGCAGCCTTCCAGGGACTGGTTTTTCATCCCCGAAAGAAAATTCCTCATGTAAATTTGACAAAAGGCTGGCATTTCAGAGAAAATCTTTCCATAAAAAAATAATTTGTCATAACTACTTTCAGAGCACTTGATTATGTCAAAAAGAATATCTTGGCTAGAGAGGCAAGTAAAGAGGTATGGAAGTTTAAAAAATGACGATTTCAAAATTATTACAGCTGTTCATCGGGTGATAGCCAGTTTGCTAACTGACAGTTTAAAATTGATCAGTGGTTATTTTAAAAAGAAAAATAAATCTGCTGGGAATCTGTCAAGACAACATTTTCAGCACCTGCATTTTGCTTGCAATTCTGTTTTACGTAAAAAAGTTTTCATACATTTTACAGTGAATAAAAATGCAAAACCAGATAAATTTAGGTATAAAGACTACTTGAAACCTACTCTCAAGTCTAACACTGATGTGTTTTTGTGACACTGGGTAAGTGCCTCGGCATATTTCTTCTTCAATCTACAAAACAAAATGGTTCATTAGGATCTTTGCCTATGTGCTCACACTGAAAATATCAAAAGAGGTTTAGTCAGAAGATTAAGCAAATAAATCTTACTAATTTCCAAGGTCAACTGCTGCTACACTTCTTTGGATGCCAATAAACACCCACCATACTATTTCTGTTTAACAAACTTTTGATAATATTCAACACCGTAAGGCTTTGTTTCTCTTTCAAGGCAAATTCTGTTATTTCATGCAGACAAAGGTGCAAAAATATTAAGTACTTCAAAGAAAGATGTGTTATTCTTTAATAACTCCTGTAGAGAAATGTCGTCTTATTGCGTGACTAGCTTGTGTTCAAACTCTTACTGTACTTATTGACTTAGAATCTGTAAAATAAATGTTCCATAAGTGTGAAATATTGCATATATTTGTGGGTTCATCATGGGTCACTCCTCCTGCACTGGGCTTACAAAATTTTCTAGCAGGTAAAATGGAGAAAGTTGGATTGGTCTTCATGAAATTTGTTTGCACTTGATGTAATATTTAACATATAATATTATAGGTAGGTATCAAAATATATCCTAGGTCACTACTAAACTCAATTTAGCGAGACCAGAGAAATTGCACTTGAAGACCAGATAGCAGATATAAGACATTACCAACAGAAGAAATAAAACTTGAGCCATTCAGACCAGTTCTAAAGTGCATGGGCTAAAGGAAAAAAGGTTTGACATGTTTTTTTGGCTGACCTCTGATGTGCTGTAAAGGGCATTAATAATCTGCCATATTGTACATATTAAAAGCAGACTTGTAATTAGAATGAGACTATGTTTTCATTCTTCAAGCTTCTATTTTTTTATTATTTTATCTTCATTTAAAATATATTGTTTTTAAAACAGATTTTATAAAATTTTATATCTTTTTCATATAAACCTCACTGAGGTCATTGTGAGTAAGTATTTTATAGCCAGATTTCACTGAAAAGAGTAGACCTGTCAGAAATTCCTGGTTATTAAAGGAAGGGGTGTCATCTGTTGTTCGTTTAATAGCCAGCCCAGCCCAAACCACGACAGTCCTACATCATCTGCAGTTAATGCTCAGCAAATAGTTTATTTGAACAACACAACTTCTCTTTTTGGCTTGGAAAACTATTGCAAGCAAATATTGATTTCCTTATGTTTATTTTTCAGGTTTTGTATTTTATGGATACAATTAAAAGAAGACTATTGTTTACATTAGATCTTAGAGGTTGGAAAGTTCAGTGAGATACTTCAGCTGGGACTGATCAGATGGGTCATGCATCCATGTTTCTTTTCCCTGGCTAGATTCCGAAACAGGTGATTTAAGAAGTTTGACAGTGTGGCATGGAGCTAGAATTCTGCTTTCTGGACTATTCAGCATGTACCATTTTGAATTTTCCTAGGGACAAATTTCTAGGTTAATGACAGTCAAACACTTAACTATTCACCAGATGGGCACAGCAAAAGACTGTTACTGCAGCTTGTAAATCTCCACCTTTTGGAAACAATTTTTTTCATTAAGAACGTATTTAATAATAAGCCAACAGACAAACAGAAATTGATATGATTCCTTCTCATGTACAGATTGTATTATCTGACAAAAGTTATGACAAACACAGAGAAAATAAAATAAGCAGCTTTATGAGAAGAACTAATTAATTCCCATTTCTTACAGATTTGTATCTTATGTTTGATTGCTTCTGTCATATAAACTCTGAGTGCCTGTTTGTGCAGGTGTGTCTTCTACCCTCTCATAAATATCACCTCATATCCCAAGACTTTTTATTCTGTTGGTATGTGTTTGCAGCCCTTCCTGAACTTCTGCTGTCACAGAGCTTGGAGGAACTCAGTGGATTTTGACACTTTTCTTTCTCTCTCCAACCTGGCAGAAATCAGTCAATTGGTGAATGTGCTATTATGGAACAAGGTAAAATGATGATAAAATAAATCACCATATAATAAAAAAAGAAATCGTGGCCAAATAATTTCTTTGCATTCTTCCTTAGGGAAAAAAAAAAAGAAATCGTGGCCAAATAATTTCTTTGCATTCTTCCTTAGGGCACCATGCCTTAAATCCACACGCCAGTTTACTTCCAGCAGGGGACACTGGATTTTCACAACACCTGACTCTAGAAGACTAACTATACTTTTAAAAAAGAAGGAAAAAAAGGCTATGATTATTAACTTGACAAAGCTGGTTTTTATTTTTTTTTTTAAAATCTGCCTTAAAATCTGCTTTAGAGAGACTCTTTCCCCTGCGTACATCACTGAAAGTTTTTTGTATTACTTTGTCATGAAATCTATGAGGAGAGTGAAAAGCTTAGCATTAGACAGTCTGAATAATCCAAGTACAAAACAATTTGCATAAGTTGAACAATTTCAAAATTGACAGCAAGCCGACAAATGAGAAATGATCAGTTCTTGTGAAGGTCATATGCTCAGTAATAGCGTACAGAAATTTAGGCATCTTTATTAAATTGCCTACTACAAATTGCAGAAACAAGACAGAATAAAGATCAAAGAGAGGCCTCAAGAGGCCTTATCATCCAATCATATGCTTGATACGTTTGTATTCCCTACCACTTATATAACACATGAGCTACAGTACAATATTTTTTAATGTAAAATGAGCAATTTGGAATAAAAGATTTAACCTTACAACTATTTAAATAAAACAATACAAACGTAAGATCTGCCTTGCCTTTCCACTCTCTTTATAGAACAAAAGCTCCAGTCTGTAAAATTATGCCAGAAATACAGTAAATTTTCAATGTAAATTTCCAAAGTTGACCTCTCTAATCACCCTCCTGAAGAAGAGGTGATCCATGCGTCTTACAAAGTGACACCCACTTTGTCACACTGATTTGACAGGTTTGTTTTTTTTTTTTCTGGGAAAACTAATTACAATTGTATTTATTAAAACACCATCCATGTCTTGGAAGGAACATGTAATACAATGAAAATTTCATACTTCTATATTGGATGATCTGTAGAAAAAAGAATAGAGGAGTAGAAAGGATTTCTGGGATGTTATAGTGCTTGGATTTCAGAAAATGAGGATTACTGATACATTAACGGGGGTAAAGTTGACTTCTAATATAATGCATGAGTCCCCATGGAAATAAGTAAAATGGAGTACATCTCCATTTAAAAAGGAGTAAATGTCCCTTGTGTGGGACACCTGAATGAAGGCATTTTGCAGAAGGCAAAAGAACTTCAGAGGGACGAGAAAGAAGACACAGATAGCACAGATATCTCAGCTGTGAAAACAAAAAAAATGTCCCTACTAATATTCACAAGCTCCGCAAGCCTCCTATGTGTGGGAAAAATTTCTTATGGACTTCAGTTCCAGGAAGAAAGGTGCAATGAATCCACTTCCTTTCAGTGATGGCTGTATTAGATTGTGGTGGTCAGAGGAAAGGAGGAGGGCATTGTCAGCCTCACTGCTCAAATGCAGACCTCAAGACTATGCGCTTATGCTGCACATTTTATACAGTACAGAAGTAATAATTTCAAGTTGAACACATACTCTTTTCTGTGTATAGGACAGGTGATATGAAGAGTGGAAGAAGAACGAGTTTTTCAAGACTACTTAGAGCAGAGCATTCAAGGAATCCAGGATGACACTTCAGTATTTTGTTTAGATTATGTATTATGCATTTAATCTTGTCACATTTTAAAAAACAAAATTTTTAAGTAACACAGAAGTCATTGTCATTATATTTGCACTGAAAATTCTGAGTAGTTCTTGTATTATGTATTATGCAAACTACGTACCCTGGGGCTGTGTAGATGCATTTATAAAATAGCTATTGTTCCTTATTATTTTATTATGATTGGAACCTAGAGATTCATGACCATTCTCAGGAATTCAGTGTTTTGTAGGAAGCTCCCTGCTTACTTTTCTTGTGAGTTATGTAATATGTATGGAAAAACTGTCTCTAAATGTCTAGAGCATCTCATTAAATCTCTGTGTAGAATAAGTGTGTTTGCTGCTCTGAAGAGTGATTCAGTGATGAATAGTGTAGAAATTTCTGGAGGAATGCAGTTTAGAAAGTGCATCACCCCCAACTGCCATGATCTTCAAAAGATCTCCCTGTGAGTAACCAAGCTATCTGGATTTTTGGTGCTAATCAAAGAAACTGGACAAGAGAAGTAAGAATGTCATTAAACCTGAGCTTATACAGAATAAGACACTCAACTTTATGAGTTCAGGCATTTTTTTCAACTACTGCCAATTGCAAAACAAAAGCAGTAATTTTTTACTTTAGAGAAAGTAACAACAGCAACTACATTTTAAGTCATGTAATTTTTTTCAAGGTTTTATGTGTGAAATTCATTTATTTTCTCAAAAGTAAACTCGCCATGAGAAAGCCTTTTTTATCAGGTTAATGTCATTCTCATTATTTAAAATGTTACACATGCTAATTATTTAAAATGTTACACTGACTACAATTATGATTTAATATCTATTCAGACGCCTATTACCAGTACTTATGGGCATCAAGAACCTGCCACCCAATTTTTTTCAGTCAACAAATATCCTTCTATATTTAAAGTTAGTAATTTTAAGTATGTGTGTATAGAAGGTGTTGATTCTTTGAAATTACCCTTATAGCTGGCCTTCAAATTTTCAAATTCATTTTTTATTGAATAATGAAGTATTTTATTGAATAATTCAAGTATATATGTCATATTAAATTAACATCACTATGTGCTGCACTCTCTTAATTTATGCATGAAATAACATTTCTGATTTACAAAGACACGGTAACCTGGACTGCTTAATATAAGGAAAGAAGCTTAACTCCAAACCTACCACACCCCTTTTCCTCAAACTCTAGAACATTTGGCAAGACAGATAAACCCTACTAGTCTAATTTTAGAGATGAAGCAGCATAAATGGTCTTTGAAATATTGATGCAATTTTCCATTATGTATTCAATGATTTGTGTATCCAGGGACATCAAAGAGACCAGAGGCCGCTTACTAGTGCCAAATATCCATACTTTTAGTGGCTATTGAATGAAAGGCTTGAGAAACGAGCAAAAACAATATTAATCCACCAACCAAGCAAGAAAAAACATAGATTTACTAGTAAGAAACAAGACGTGTTTCAAAGTTTCTAAGATTAGTCATACTACATTAAAGTCTTCTTTATATAGTTTTCTTTCTGTGGAGGGGAAAGATGGTAGGTCAGTATTACTAAATTACCTGAGGATGGACAAGAAACAGTATAAAAGACTGTAACCTCACTTACTGCAGGAACTGAAAAGAAGAAAGTGCAATAAGCTTCCGAGTATATTGCACTTTTTCTTAAGAATTACCCACAGCCACTATTAAAACATTGTCCTTAGTATTCCTAGCTTTGCCTTGTAGAAATTTACATCGCTTTTTCTCCAATTTTCAGCACCAATAGTTTCTGTAAAAAAGTGTTTAAATGCACTCTGTGATCAGCACTGAATAGTGAAATGATGACTGGTTTTTATGGTTAATTCTGGAGACAGGAAAATCCATTACTCCTTCTCTGCTTCAGCTTCATCATTTGTAATATTGGGGTAATCATCAAACTATTCACAAGAAAATGTGTTAACCTCCATTAGCCTCCAAGGAAAAACAAATAAAATATTTACTCCACATTGAGAGTAAATGTATGCTTAATCATCCTACCAAATATTATAAACAGACCTATGCTGCTTAGTCTGGTTTGGGCTCTGCTGAGACCAGTTTAAACACTGAGTGAAATAAAATCTTGTGATTTCAACCATAAATACACCCATTCTTAAATACCTATTTCTCCATTTTTAGCTTCACAAATCTTTACAGTAAACTGACAGAAGTTTAATGAGTGTCATCTATATCACAGGTGGGTTTTGTTCAATGATGTTTTTGACCCACTGTGTATATTCGGCAGATATCAAAGAGTTATAATGGGGTTTGTTGTGGAAATATGCTTACTTTCAATGCATCAGCTTTAAAGACCTGATCAGCAAAATTATTACAGATATTAGAATAACTTATGGCCTATGGGAAGAGTGTGGCCTTGTCCCACAGTGGGCTGTTTTCCTCTCACAAAGAAACTGTAGAACTCTGCTCTGGTAAAATATAGTTGTGTTCAACCATCTGTCCCTGTGGTGCTGAGTTTGGGGGTCCAAATAGGAAAATTAAAATTAAAATCTTGGGAGTTCAGGGGATAATGATTTGCACCCTTAGACCTCCTGAAGCAGGTGTGCAGCCTGCTGTTGAAGTTAATTACCAAATATTATCAGTGAAGCTGGCATATTGCCACTTTTCTAAAAGTAATTTTTTATCCTAGTGTAGGCTGAAAATACTCTTCCTTTTCATTTCAATCTTCCTCCTATTTATGTAAGTATGTCCCAGATTTCACCTTCAAATTAATCACTTTCAAATAACAATAAACTCTACATAATTACCAGTTCAGAAGGCATTCAAAAACACCAAATGGGGCAAAAAACCCCAATACCCTACAGCTTAATCCATTTACTTTTGTCTACTAAATGAATGAACTGAATGGGAAACTGAAAAATTCAATTCAAGTATTGTTATTTGTAAAGACTGTTAACAGTTTTGCATACATATGTACAAATGAAACGACAGCAACAATATTCAGAAATCAAAATATAGACTTATTAGTCTTTTGTTCCAAGCCATGTTACTGTGACAGTGTAACTACCTGTCACACCACAGTTTGAACAGAAATGATTTTTCTGGATCAGAAATGTGCCATCATACAATGCACACTGGGTGGCTTTGGGGTTTCCTATGACATTATGGCAGATCTGGTACTGGTAAATCTTGTCCCACTTGTACAAACACCAGAGAAATGTACAAAATTCTCAAATTTCACCTTGAATAAATTTCAGGGAGGAATGAAAAAAAAAGTCACTGGTTATGTCATAAGGCCTTTTTACACTCATGGTCAGAAAGCAGATAGCTAAAATTAGATGATCAACTAAAAAATCTAATAGCTAATTAGCTATTTTAATTTCACACCCATCATTACCATTTTCTTTGATCAAAATTCTACCCTCAAATGCATCTTCGTATCTCTGTTTACTTTTGAGGGAACTGTAAATGCTACTTGCAATGTGGGAATTATAGATAAGTGTGGAATTCAGAAAAATACATTTCATGATAAACAGTGCATCCCCTGTAATATTAAACACACTTGAACTGACAACACATCACTCCTATAGTAAAAAAGTAATAGGATTGGATTCACACAAGGAAATGCAGGTGCCTACATTATGCAAGTCATTCAGAGACATTTTATAGTGACAAGAAAAATAAATATATCTCGGGTGAAGAGCATAATTAATGTCCCACTAAAGGGGATGAATTCTATTCTTAAAGTATGTTTTTTCCCCAACTAAACTATCTTCAGCCTTAAGAAAAGAATCTCCACGCTCCCAGACTCAGTAGTCTGACTAAGACTGTTAGAGGGCCACTTGGGCTTGAATTCCAGAACAAAAAAATTTCCGTTACAGAATCTCAGCCACCACCTCCATGATCATCATCACTGACCCACAGAAGATGCACTGTAAAAAATATTACAGCTAATTAAAATTATCCTGTCCTCCCCAAATCTTTGTTCTTCTCATACCCTCAGACTACTGTGGTAATAATGGTATAATAATTCTGTAATTACCACCCATCTGAAACCCCTCCAAAGCATTATTCCCTACGATGACTGACAGCACTGTTGATAATGGAGAACCATCACTAACCATGCACCCACCTGTTAGTCCTTTTGCCTCTGTGACTGAGCACATCTACACCGATAACTCTGCCTCACAGAAGACCAGCCCCCCCCCCCTCCAAATATCTTACTTTGCCTTGGCTTTAGGATAAGTTTAAGTAAGGAGTTTATGATAGTAACACAAATAGGTTTAAGAGAAATAGAACTGAAGGTGACTAGTCCAGAAGTGGAAACCTAAAGATAAGTAAAATATATCCCACATAATATATCTAGTTCTGAAATCAGAAACAAAACATGAGGTTTGTCCTCTTTTTTAAACATGAATTGTACTTAAAAATGATATCTAAGCTAAAATTGTGCTTATCATATGATTTTAAAAAATATTTTGAATTATTCATTCTTTATAAACTAGCATCAGGTTATGTTTAATTTAGTAAAGGGATTCTTGCCAGTGACAAGTTTACAGAGTTCAAATTATATGCTTTTAGCTAACTGGCAACCAGTTCTGAAGTTGCCTCTCCATCAGATCCAAAAATGCTTCTTTAGTATCCATCAGACCATACCATAATAGAGAAAAATACGTTCCCGCTTTTTTGATGTTTCCAGAGCATATAGCATTAGGATGGTAATATAAACCAGTAACAACTGACACAATGCATATAGTGATAAAAAAAAAAAAATAAAAACAGTGTTGGGATAACTTGTTAAAATACTCTTGCTAAACTTTGTATTTTTTTTAAAAACAAAAATAGAGCTTAGTGTGTAATGTGAATTTCATTAAAGTTAATGGAAGAGCAAGACTAATATACTACTACATCATTTTGACAGGTCTTGAAAGACCAAGAAAAATCTAAATAGAAAAATATTTAAAGATGGTCTTTGGGGGTTCAGAAATGTCTGTATTTCAAAATGTAGTTCCTTGAAGCACACAGCAGATCTTATTTCATGAGTACCACATGCATAAACCATGTTACTTCATACTACTCTGATTAATATATATGTAATGAATGTTAAGATACGTGGAAGTCGAGAACGTCTGTCTCATTAAGGTCATTCAATCAAGGACCTTAGCAATGCGGAAGGGGATAATATGTAAAGGGGGAAGCAATGAACAAGAGCAGGCAGAGACACAAACCTGATAGACACAGAATAACAGAGATGATGCCAGAAACTAAAGTCTCCCGTCAGTAACTGATGGGCCATTAAGGAGATCCAGCTCCAGCTTTGGATAGGGTCACCTAGACTTTGTAGCTGATAGGAAACGGTAAACAAGAGGAATGTGAAAACTTGTTTAGTAGCAAGCCCCAAGCTGGGCTCGCAGGTGAGGAGGAGACCCACTCAGTGCCGCAGGTAAAAGGGCTCAGGGTACAGGCAGAGGTACTGGGCAGACAGAAGGGCCACACAAATACTCGGGGATCTGCAAAAGTGTGTGTACTTGTGAATCTACAGTGTTGTGTGTGCTTTCACCAGTGAACTTCAATCCTGACCAGCTGAAGAGGAGGAAGGGTGCTTGGCTGGTTGTGTTTACATCTCCTTGCGAGTCCTGGTGGTGTTGCACAAGGACACAGTTTGAGACTGTGCCTCCTTTATGGCAGCCTGTGTAACCAGCCATGTCAGCATCTCCTGTGTGTCCTCTGAGTTTGTGTGTGTGTGTCTCTGTGACGCACATTCAGCCTTGTTACAGGTTGAACCCTCAAAGAGGGAAGCATCAGCTGTGTCCATTGGCCTGGGAAGGAGACCCCTGGGTCCCCGGGTGCTCCAGCCTGGGCTCCAGCGCCAGGCAGGGGGAATGGCCCTGGGCTCCAGAGCTGCCAGAGACCACGACCACTTGTAACACCCCTTAACACAGAGGATCACAGTGCTGTATGATCAAATTTTTTAGCAATCTGTCTGAAAACAACCTACCTTAAAAAAAAAAACAGTATTCCAGAAAAACTAGTGAATCTATTTCTAAAATATATAATGCTGTCAGTGAAGACAACAGCTCTCCTTTAGTTAAGTGAAGCTGCAATTCCTCCTAAATATAACCTTTGACAAAACAGCTACTGTACACCTAGTCACAGAGAAGGTTTCAGTGTCCTGAGAGGTTCCACTGAATCACAGGTCACTTGTACCCTATTGATGTACATTTCTGGAGTGGCTTATTTTTCAAATGTACAAAATTCAAAGACCAATTTAGAGAACAATGTTGTTCTGAGTGGCAATTGTAACAGAGAGAGAGAAAATATGCTGACTTTGTTTCACTTAGCAGGAATGACAGAAGCACGTGAAGCTGGAGCACAGCAAGGGTGACATGGGGTAGCATGGAAATGGGTGACATCTCTATGCATATACTTCTATTAAAGCTTCCTGAATTTAGTTTATTATTCCTGCATATCTGTGTAACACATTTAGGCCATATTGGGCTAAATACACACACACTTTTACATGCCTTAACAATCATGTATTAAATTGACTTGTATAACACTGTGTCTGTAGGCTCTCCTGTTCTGTTATTGTGCATAATTGCAAGACTAACATTTAAGTTTAATAGTGTTAGAAGAATGGTCTGAGGTTAAACTTGCTTCAGAAACAGCAAGATCACATACTTATAATATCACAATTGTTACAAGAATGGAGTGCATTTTTTGCCTTTTTTAATTAAGACTGATCTATTAGTCTATTATTTGAACTTGTTTGCCTTTACCTCTTCAAAGTGAAGACGAAATATAGTCAGGTTTTGTGTTAACTTTGGTTACAAAAGCTGCTGCTGCAAGACCTACTGATTGGGGAGCAGCTCTGCAGTAAATTCCTGAGGTAACCATGAGCCCACACTGTGCCCTGGTGGCAGAGACCCCAAAAGCACCAGGGGCTGTAGGCATAGGAGCAGAGCAAGGAGACCCAGGGCAGTGATTTTCTCCCTCTGCTTGGCACTTGTAAGAACTCATCTAGATACTGTGTCCAGTTTTGGAACCTCCAGGACACAAAAGGCAGTGACCAGCTGGAGGGATATCAGGGGAAGCCACCAAGATGGTGGGGGTTAGAGCACTTGGCCAGTGAGGAGAGGCTGGGGGAGCTGGGCTTGTTCAGCCTGGAGCAGAGACAGCTGTGGGGGACCTAACAGCAGCCACCAGTGACTGTGGGAAGTCCTTGAGAAGATGGAGATGAGCTTTTCATAGAGCTGCTGGGTGGGGTGGTGAGAGGCAATGAATGTAAATTGATAAGACAGAAGTTCAGACTGGATATAGGGAGAAACTTTTGCCAATGAGAAAGGTCCAGCAGTGACACGGGTTACCCAAAAATGCTGTGCAGTTTCTGTCCTTGGAGGTTGTCAAGACCTGACTGGATAAAATGTCTTGAGTAACCTTTTTTGTCCCTATATTTGATCCTACTGTGAGCAGGAGATTGGACTGGAGATCTCCTGAGATTCCTTCCAACCTGATTGATTCTGTGACGATATTTAACTCCCTATTGTTTGCAGCATCAGTCATGCCTTCGGCCAAATAAGTACCACACCTGCTTAATGTTCATACTCCTTTACAGCCACTGATGAAATTACACATGGAGATTCCTTAAACAGTCATTCCAACCTTTTTCTCAAGTCATCAAGTTGATTAAGGGTGTGGGATAAAATAATTATTTTACTTTGTACAGGAATTTTGGGGGTATTTTTATTTTGTTTTCTCCAATTACTATTTTTTTTAAAATAGTCTGATATTTCTGCTGGCATGTCAAAGTTGACCCTCACTGACATCAACAGGTAATCCTTTCATGATCTGAAAGAGTAGGATCAAGTCTAAAATTTTTTATGATACAACAATGACTTCTAAAAGCAAATATCTGGATTCACTGCCTTTAATTATTCATTTTTTTTCTGCTCAACTAAAGCATAACATTTAAAGCTGTATATAGCAGACAGTACCTTCACTGCTACTGCAGGGACAAAAGACAGCAGAGTACCAGGACAAGCAGGTGGAGTGAACAAAAATACAGGTGCCTGCTTTGTCACCTCAGCTTTTATTAAAATAACGTAGCACTGAATATTTTATTCCCAGGACGGGAGAACAACCTGCACAGTAGATCAACAGCAAGAATGATGCAGGTGTGTGTTTTGTAGACTCAGCTTTTGGAACAGCGTTAGTGGTTAGCAGGCTGACAAGGAAAGGACAATAGACAACGTGATGAGAGAAAATACAGCATTACCTTTTACTATGCCATAACGTAAAGAAAAGCACAGAGCTGGTGGAGCATTTTAATAAAAACCTTTGGGCAGGCAGTATTTTAGGGTTGAAGAGAAAAAAAAGCTACCTGTGAATGTGACATATAATTTCAAATTTCCTGGCTTTCTGATTCAGGCTTAAGTCCAGAAGTTGGTCCTCCTGTTTGGCAAGAGAGTCTAAACATGAGGCCCACATTGGTCTTGGAACTGGTTCCCTCAGGTTTTCTGGTCAAATCTCTAGCTAATTAATTGAGAATTCTTCAGGCAGAGGAGACAATACAAGAGATCTTCATGATAATGGCATTAATGTGGAAATACAGGAGACTAGATTCTTTTCAATACCCGGTTATATACAAAGATTTTTGTCGTGTATCTCAGTTTTTCACTTATTTAAGGAATTCTGAAATTGTTTTTGTTTTCTCACATTCACATAATGTTCTTCACAGAAACAGAAAGTTTAAGAGCAAAATTTAGCACACCTTTGTTCTCTCAGCAAGCTCCCTGATGATGGACAGTCTGCAGGCTATTTTTCTGTACAGATCTGAGTGGTAGTTTCTGAGCATGCCGTAGGTAGTTTTGGTGTCTAAACCTACAATTCTTTCTGCTTGCTTGTTGCAGACCTTCAGGATCCTTTAGTCCACCAAATCCTCTTTCCTCTATCTCCAGCTAAAGCCAGATGATTTGTATTTTGAAAGTCCAGAGTAAAACTGTTACCTGAAAGTGGTTTATAAGGCATTAGGAAGATACTGTGGGTAAAAACATTTTGCTGCTGAAAAACAGTCTTTGAATTTATTCCAAAGATTTTCCACAGGCAACAGTATTCCCTCTTATGCATGACTCTGCTTGCTTGACAATTAAATAGTATATATATTTAGAATTCTAATTGTTCTGCAGATTACTTAGTTTGGTTAAGCTGCCTTATATATAATTTGAAGCAAATGGATGCAATAAATTGAAGCAAGTGTTAGAAGCCTTCACATTTTTCATGCAAATTAAGGCAGTCAATGTATGAAAAGATCTTTAATAATTAAAACTTTTAAAATTTAAAACTTTAAAACAGTTTTTTTCCCTGCTTCCAACAGTGGTTAACACTGATTTGATACTAATAACCTAATTTATCATGTTTTGCAGGTAGAGTGATGTCAAACCAGAGGAAGGATTTCCACAGTCAGCTCTCAGTACCCAAACAGCCAAAAGATACTAGAGAAAAAAAAAATCACCTTTATACGCAATTAAACACTGTCATTAAAGACAGTTAAATTTAAGATTAAGAATGTGATTAGTCAGCTCTTTATGCAAATATCACCACATGTACCTAACTAGTTGGAGGTGGTCAGATACTTTGCTGTGATCTATCAAGTCTGAAATGTAACACTGATCAGAGACCTGACAGATCTTAACATCACCATGGATTATTTCAGTTTCTAAACACCCCAAAGTAATCAAATAATAATTTGATTGCTATAGTATGGATAAATGAGGAAGGCTGGCTAGCTAGCTGTGAGGGACATCTGTATTTAATAGTAATTCATATAAAAATTATACAGTTGTGGTTTCACTTACCTATGACCAGATCTGAAGACCCTGTGTAGTTATCATTCTCTGTTACATTAGGCAGTTGATCTGCTCTTCTGCTGACTATGGATTTTTGGTGATAAATTCCTTGCAGGAGATATTTGTTCTGAATTTTTAAAATGCCCAGCACAACAAGCTCCTAGGCACTACTATATTATTGACAAACACAGTATTATACCCCCCCTGGTATTTTATGTCAGTGAATGCATAGGGTTGGATGGCTTCTGCTGTTTTTTGTTTTCCTTATTTCTGTTGCCTCAGAGAAATTGAACTCTCAAAGCAGTGCTTCTCTAGGGGATTAATGTACTTCTTAGGTAAAGCATTTGACCTCAGGACTTTGAGCATATTTCTTATTCTCATTTGTGTGTCTCTGGAGGGTGTTCAGCAGTTACCCAGCTGAACAGTGTCTGATTTGTCTTGATGCATTTTGCTTCTTTCTGTGATGTACTTTGAAACATTAGAAGCAATTTGTGACTGATAATGGGATTTATTTCATGTGAAGGTTTGCAAAAGATAAGGAATGATAAATCCAAACAACTCCCTCTGATTGTGATGGACTTGTAATGTAAAAATAAAATAGTGTTTAAGAAAATTTTAAAAAGGACTGCTATTGTTATGCAGAATTCAATGTACCAGGGAGCACATATTATGAAAAACAACTTGAAAATTGTATCAGTCACATTTGCAATATGTAGCACAATCAGCTGTTTTTTTGACTTGGACATATGTAATGCATAAGCAAGTGTCATTTCCCAACAGATTTTTCGTTATGTCCATCATTTCCGTATATTTAAACTGTACCCTTGAAATTATGCTGAATGCATGCATAATCATCATCTGGCACTAAATTTTTAAACATGCATTTGTGTTTCTATTCTTTTGCAATAATCTCATTCTTATCACTATAATTTTAAACCCTTAAACCAAATTTATTTTAACATAATTATTGAGTAAAGGATACAGCTGAAGGACAATTGAAGCTCTGAAAGCAGAAGCATTCCGACTACTTTTTCTGTCAGTCTACATATACATTTGAATAAAAGAAAGATTTTTAAAGGAAATCTGTGCATAAATATGGTGGTTTGAAGAGTCTATTTACACCACCTATATAAATAAAGTTATTTATTCACTATATGGTCCTTAACAAAACTCCAGATTATGCTTGGAGCATCTGCCCTCTCTCCTTCTCCACTGCCTCCCTACCTCCTTCGAGCATCGAAATTCCAAGAAGCACACAGCAACACTAAAAGGTCAACGAAGATGCCACTGAAATGTAGCTGCTCTAAACCTCAGGTTTTGCTCATTAGAAAAGATTGAGCAATCAGGCTGTAAATCACCAGAACAGCAGTTTTATCTGTCAAGAATCTGTGAGTACCATACAGGAGCTTTTCAGGCATTCACCCGACAGAAAGCCTGGAAAGTTGTGAAAGGGCAGGGACTGTGCCCATCAATCCCAGCAGTCAGCCGGAGTTGCCTCTACTAGATGGCTATGAGTCAAATGCTACTTCTCTGAATGCAGATAGACCTTGACGCGCTCCCATGGGAATGAGGAGTTAGACTAAGGAGCAGTGCATTAGGAAAATAATAAACATGCTAATTTCTCATACTTCCTTTAAGTAAAGCATCATCCCACTTAACAACTCTGTGCAAAGCCTATTTTCTTCCAGCTGTACACTTTTAACTCTTTGGATAGTCCATTAAACCAAAGGCATCTTTTAAGTGAGGTTCTGAGAAAAAAGCCTGCTTGGTCTTTACGGCAAATCCCAGGCATTAGTGCAGCAATTGTATTGAGGGCTACAGGGAGTTAAACAGAAATTCTGCCTTTTAAAAGTATGGGGCATGAAGTGTAGCATCAGTTGGGTTTACTGACTCGAGAGACTTGATACGCTGAGATTCAGCGTCTGGATCTTCTGCTAATAGTCTACTGATCGGATGGAAAGTCTTTTATCCTAGGATGTAATTAGTAAAATGACAATGCTAAGGCAATTTCTAGGCCAACTGAGCTTACTGGAGTCACTCCAGATTTAAAAAGTTTCACTGTAAAATGGAATTTAGCCCTTAATGTATGACTAATGGTATGAACCTAAATTAATGCAGGTTTTCTCACTTAAGCTTTTACTTGAAATGATAAAAAATGAATAAAGTTAATATAATCATATTCTTCTATCAATCCTTCCAGAATATATCATTTACCAAGTTCTGTCTTCATTACATTCTGTGCTCTATAGATTTGCAGGTATATCAGAACAAAGAAAAGGACCCAAGAAAAAATCACCTGCCCATAAAAAAGAAATGTAAACTAGTTTTGAATGCACATCATGCTTTTTCATCTTTGACAGCAGCAGTATTTCAGAAGATACCAGATATGAGGTATTTATGGCAGGTGCATTACTACTTAGAAACTAATCTCACACACATGGCTGTTAACGTGAAATATGGATTTTAATAATCCAGCTTGGTGAGATATGTGAGCCTGCCTGGTGGGGATGTGATTAGCCACAGTCTGCAAGATTAATTGAGATACACAGCACAAGATTACATTTAGTGAACTCCAAGCCAGCCTGATTATGCAAGAGACCACTTAGTTAAGGCTGTATCTTCACAGATATAAAAACAGATAAATCACAAATTCTACTGTGACAGGAGAGTCAGAATGGAGGCTGTTTAAGTCAGTGAGCCCAGTGAACAGATCATCAAAGTAAAATATCCAGATATTTTGTAAACAGGAAAAATAAACCACCAAGAACAAAAAAAACGCTCATGTAGTTCAAACAGAGCAAAAGACATATGAGAAATGAGATTTAAAATGTCTGCCATCATCATAATTTTAAATTGATGGTATGAAGTTTACTTTTTGTTTAAACATTGGGATATTCATTCAGGAAAGCACTGTTTTTAAATATTAATATTCTTTTTAGTTTACAGTGTAGTTTAAAATTGCATCAAGATCAGAACTACACAAGATACCAGCTTGAAGGATTAGACAACTTCAGAATGGCACTTTCAGGAAAAATAAGTAGTTTTAATGCATTATTTTTTCATTACTGTATTACTGAAAACTCCAATTTGTAATACAGAAGCAAAAAGTACAGGCGATACTTGCAGAAACCAGTGCAGCCTGGGTTCAATATCTTTTTCCACAGGCTATCAGTAATTTGGATAATTTACCTACTCACTCTTTGCCTCAGTTTTCATGTCTGTGAACTCATTAGTAGTTGACAGAGATACTGAAGGACATTCAGATACAGTGGTTTTACTTTTAAAGCCATACGAGTACCAAACATGGAGAGTGCTTCTGTTAATTCTTCTAATTGGTATATGGTCTGCTAGCTGCAAAACTAGTAACTTCTGGAGTCATCTAACAGACCTTTTTGCTCATGCTCTGCAATCTCAGCGAGCCTAGCACAGATTAGTCAGTTTTCTGAATTAGAGACGAAGTAAACACAGACAAGAAGAAATGCCAGAATAAAGCATTGCGAATTATGCTTAATTCATTTACTTTGACAGGTATGGTTTAGCTTAAAATATTCATGGCATTACTTTGCGCTTACTAGTACACGTCATAGATTACATGTAATAATACTTAGCTTTTAGTAATGAGAACATCAGTCAATAACTTTGCTGCTAAAGTTTTTTCTGAGAAAGAAAAAATTTGCATGTGTGTATGTACATGTCCCAGGGAAACACTGCAGCCGTAACATGCAGAGTCAAAGGACACTGAACTCACTTTTACTCCAGTTCACTAACCACATGATGCCAACCATGGATTTATCAATTCTCTACAGTGAGACAGTCTGATAGTCAGTGTACAGATTCCACTACCTCTTTATTGTTCTTACCTTCCTCAGGCTATGTCCCCTGAAGCTCTTCAGGATACTTTTTTCTCACCTGAGTGCTTTAGGACACTAAATAAGCTAATATAAGTAAAACAGAAGAAGTGATAGCTACAGACAACACTGGGAGAAGGATGAAGGAGAATGGCCAAATTTCAGAGCTTGTCATTTGGTTTCCAGCTGATGACTGGCCACCAGGAGGAAAAAGCAGAACCCCAAAACACCCAGAGACAGTTGTACACCAACACATAGTGCAGAAGGGCATCCCATTCAAATGGGACTAGACTATGCAAGTTTGGTAAAGTTTTAATGTTCACAACATATTAAGTCATAGAATCACAGAATATCTCAAGTTGGAAGGGGCCTACAGGGATCATAAAGTCCAACTCCAAGTCCTTCACGGATTCTGTTACTGCCATAGATTTTCCAGCAAAAACATTTATAATTTGTGTGATGTACAGGAAGTTGCACTGTCCAGACAAAAAGAAGCTTGACAATCTGTAAGGAACAGATACTACCTTTGGGTTTTGATGCAATTGAGAAAAAGGCTGAGTACAGTAGAATCAGGGTACAAACTTTAGCATTACTATCAAGTTGAAAAATTTATTTCTGCCCTATGTTAAATCCCATTACACAAAACACTGATGCTTTTGCTCTTTGACAGCAAAGTATTCTGTATGCATGTGTTTATTCTAGGACTCAGTTTTAATATCTCTCTGAATGTTCTTACTGAATTCTAAGAATACCTGAGAAATGTAGACTTCCAATTAAGGTACTATTACCCTATATGCTGCGGAGTGCCCAGCTGGAAAGCAGCTTGGAAGAAAAGGAGCTGGGGGTCCTGATGGACACCAGGTTGAACAAAAGCCAGCAAAGGGCCTTCACCAGAAAGAAGGCCAATGGTATCCTGGGCTGCACTAGGCAAGCTACGGCCAACAGGTTGAAGGAGGTAATCCTTTCCCTCTCCTCAGCACTGGTGAGGCCACAGCTGGAGCACTGTGTCCAGTGCTGGGCTCCCCAATATAAAAGAGACACGGACATACCAAAGACAGTTCTTCAAAGTGTTACAAAGATCATAGAACTGTAGAATCATAGAATCATTTAGGTTGGAAGAGACCTTTAAGATTACTGAGTCCAACTGTAAACTTAGCACTGCACAGTCCACCACTAAACTATGTCCCTCAGCACTACATATACACGTCTTTTAATTACCTCCAGGGATTGTTGACTCAACCACTTCCCTCAGCAGCCTGTTCTAATGCTTAACAACGCTTTCACTGAAGAAATTTTTTCCTTCTATCCAGTCTAAACCTACCCTGGTGCAACTTGAGGCCATTTCCTCTTTTCCTATTACTTGTTACTTGGGTAAAGAGACTGACAGCCACCTGGCTACAACCCCCTTTCACGTTGTTGTAGAGAGTGATAAGGTCTCCCCTCAGCCTCCTTTTCTTCAGGCTAAACAACCCCAGTTCCCTCAGCTGTTCCTCATAAGACTTGTCCCCAGACCTCCCAACAGCTTCGTTGCCCTTCTCTGGACACACTCCAGCACCTCAATGTTTTGTAGTGAGGGGCCGAAAACTGAACACAGTATTTGAGGTGCAGCCTCACCTGTGCCGAGTACAGGGAGATGATCACTTCCCGAGTCCTGCTGGCCACATTGTTCCTGATACAGTCCAGGATGCTACTGGCCTTTTTGGCCACCTGGGCACACTGCCGGCTCATATTCAGCCGGCTGTCCACCAACACCCCCAGGTCCTTCTCTGCCAGGCAGCTTTCCAGCCACTCCGCCCCAAGCCTGTAGCACTGCATGGGGTTGTTGTGACCCAAGTGAAGGACCCGACACTTAGCTCTGTTGAACCTCANAGCCGGCTGTCCACCAACACCCCCAGGTCCTTCTCTGCCAGGCAGCTTTCCAGCCACTCCGCCCCAAGCCTGTAGCACTGCATGGGGTTGTTGTGACCCAAGTGAAGGACCCGACACTTAGCTCTGTTGAACCTCATACCACTGACTTCAACCCATCGATCCAGAGTGTCCTGATCCCTCTGTAGAGCCTTCCTACCATCAAGCTGGTCAACATTTCTGCCCAACTTTCCTGGGGCATCTCCTGTGATGAAAGGCTGGGAGAGCTGGGACTGTTCAGCCTGGAGAAGAGAAGGCTCAGGGGACATCCCATCATTGTCTACAAATACCTGAAGGGAGGGTGCAAAGAGGACGAACCCAGGCTCTTTTTAGTGGTGCCCGGTGATGATAGGACCATAGGCAATGGGCACAAACTGAAACACAGGAGGCTCTGTCTGAATATCAGGAATCACTTTTTTTCCATGAGGGTGACTGAGCACTGGCACAGGTTGAACAGAGAGATTGTGGAGTCTCCATCCTTGGAGATATTCAAAAGCCATCTGGACATGAACCTGGGCAATGAGGTCTAGATCGCCCTGCTGTAGCAGGGGAGTTGGACCAGACGACCTCCAGAGGTACCTTCCAACCTTAACTTTTCTGTGATTCTGTGAAGGTTGTCCTATTACTTGAAGAAAGTCACAGTACGAGTAGGAATCCTTTAATCAAAGTAATAGCTGTTCTACTGATGAGGTAGATTCTAACATTCCATGCAAGTGTTTGCTTTTGGCTTCTATTAAAAAGGTCAGCCAAAGTAATTTTGTCAAACACATCTTTGTTTTACATTAAAGTACAGAATTCCCAAAAGCATCTCAGTACCTCTAGATTAAAAGTTTCATGGACAGATAATGAATACATTTTTTTTATTTGTTTTCATAGACGACCACAATTCTTTAAAGCTAAATGTTTAAAATTAAAACAAATAGTTCACCCTTCAACAAATCGTATGCAGACACTTAAAATGTCTTTTACTTTCAGTGAAGTTTTGTTAACTACTTTGAAAAATAGGCCAAGTTTGAAAATTTTATGTGAGAAATAAGAAAAATGTACGCTGTAATATTACTGTGCCATAAAACTTCAGTCAATGAAACAGATCTTACAGTTCAAAAGCATTCTATTCACATTACTGCGTTTAAACAGAGAAAAATAATTTGGTTTGCATGTCATCCCTTAAAAGTATTACTTGAATGTCCAACCAACGTTAGCATAGGTTTCAGGTTTGCAAGACTAAATAAGTCATCTTTCACTTCCATTTATATTTCCTGTATTATTTCTAGGAAGTCTGTAGAATATCATTATATAATACTCAGTGTTTTATACTTCGAATAAAACTGAATTTAAATTGTGCCTGAGTTTTGCAGTATTTTGCTGTAGAAGAAAGACGTTATATCACAAATTAATTTATGTATATATAAATGTGTATAAATTATATGTTCTGGATAGCCTAGTTCAGAATTTTATTTTCCATGAATACAGACATTGATCTAAAGAAACATTAGAAACTCCTCAGTAGTTCCTAGGTAGGCCTGCAGTGCTTAGTATGTGAGAAAAGATGCCAGACATCTTCCATAAGAGATAAACTTCTTAACAGTTAATAATAAAATACTTTTTCCCTTAATAATGTTTTCTGAGCTTTTTTTCTTTCCATGCAGATAAAACAGATGCAGATATCTGCACAAATTTTCAAAGGAAATTCAGAAATATTCTGAAGTATAACAGCTTTCCCATGAGTCTTTCGCTTATTTGTATTTTTTCAAGTATATCAAACCTAAATCTTGTGCTCTTAGTGATGCCAATAACAAAAGCACTATCTTTGAAATTATCTGAATGTAGAACCCGTTTACAAAGTAAAAATAAGCCTACGCAAATACAATCACTATGTGATTTGAATAATGAAGGTGATGTGTTGCCTATGAAGTAACATCCTTGGGGGTATGGTGGGGTTGCCTTCCCAATTATGGCTTTTGATACTGCTGACATAAGAACTTTGCATAAAGTAATGCAAAAATAATGATGAAACAGTGGCAAAGTGTCCAGCTTATTTCCCTTTTATGTCTAAATCAAAACTTTTCTCCCATCCATTCCTTTTAAAGTGGTATATGAATACAAGTTCTAGTCTCTCTTTTCTTTAGGATAAAAGTGATATGTAATGATAGGAAAAAAAATCCTTTCAACTATAAAATGTAGAAAAATCTATGTTCACAAGAACATACATGTAAATAAAATTAAGATGATATTTCAGTTTAAATATGTTTTTAAAAAGCAGTGCTTCATTTGTTAAATGCTGTAAGATAACTTTATTTTGATATCCTATGCATCCTGTATTGACAGTAGCTATGAACAAGGTACACAGAGTTCATAATGCAATTACACCTAAGTTATGCTTTGTCTTATGTGTGATTACAATTTAATTTATAGAGCCAAATCCTTAATTACATGATGAAGATGAATTACAACATGTATTAAATATAGTAGATCTGTTTTCTGAACAATAAACTGTGAAATTAGAAAAGGAAGAAGTTATTCATTCTATTAATAATGAAAGGGGAAGAATAAGACTTGCTCTTTATTAACTTTGGTTTGTTTTATTGCTAGAATGTGTTTGTTTTGACTTCTTCATGTATGGAGAAGCTTTCTGTTTCTTCTAGATCATTTGATGTTTATGGTATGCCTTAAAATAACACTAAAGGAGAATATAACGACTTTCTCTTTCATTTAGCAAAGGTGAAAAATCACATCCATTTGACCCACCCCTTTAGATTTTATTTGATTTTTGGACTTGAGAATTAACTACATTCAGTGTTTGAGGAATCACATAATTCTGTTTTCTTCTTTAGCAGGTCATTAGAGGGTAGTGTTTTGTTCCTCAGAAGACATAAAAGTTAGAACTCTAACTGCATTATTAATAACAGAAGAATCATATTTCTACTAAGCACTTTTTACGCACTTTTTTATGTCTATGTACATATTCTAGAAAAACAATAAATCCATATCAAATAACATTAAAATACACCACATGTGGAGTGGAATCATTCTTAAAGACCTTTTAGAACAGCCCTGTTTTTTGCATTTTTTATTAGCAATATGTACACTGAAACTATAAAAGAGTTACCACTCTTCAGATGTTAATTAGACAGCTATGTAAAGAATTAACACACGACTGGTCAGGGCTAGGTTTCTGTGAGTGCTGGCACATATAGAAATAGGAATAGATTGTATTATAACTTCATTGGATCAAAGTAGCTTGTTGCTTGCATTTTTTCTTGTCAAAGAATTACATAAAATGAACTATCTGTATATAATTTCTGTAGTAAGGGCTTTTCAGCATGCATATGCTGTACTTCATACTGAACACTTACAACAATTTTTGTACAGCCCCCTTTACATTGTTAACAACATACGGCACTACATCAAAGGAAGACAGTTAGAATATCAGGAAAAAAAGGCTAGAAGGGACCTCTTTGATTGATCTAGGCTAGTCCCCCTCCTCTGCAACAAGATCAACTGCATCTAACCATTCCTGACAGTGTTTTGCAACAATATATATATTGCACAATGTCCCACAGCAATTTTTCTGATGTTTAAGTATCCATATCAAATTAAAAAATTTACCTTAATTTCTATCCCAAATCTCTTCTGTTGCAATTTATTCCTTCTATTTCTTATGTTCTCGGTTGACATTTTATTTGATTTCCTCTTTTCAATTACCTCTTATTTAAGTACAAAGAAAAAACATCCAAACCCATCTGCTCTACCCTTCCTTCTTAGATTTTATCTGCTTTAGAATAAGCAACCCAAATAAGCAATTTTTCTACCATTCTCCATATGCTTGCTTGCCTGTTTGTTTTTGCTGTTGTGGTTTTCTGATCCCTTTACAGCTGAGCATGTCATAATACTTCAGGCTGAGCCCCTGTATTGGAAGCAAATTTTTCGTTCCCACCTAGCGAACAGTGCTAATCCTCCCACACGGCAATGTAAGGTCTATTTGCTTCTGCATGTATGACAGCAGTTAAATCTGTTTGGCTTTTGATCCTTCTAGTTCTTTCTGAAGGACTACTGCATCTAAAGGTGCATCTGCTTTGCTAGAGGGACGGCCAGACTGGGACAGGACAAAGGCCCATTTAACCCAGTAACTCCAACAGTGGGCATAAATGGATGCCTAGGGATGAGTAAATTTGAGGCAAGTGTACCTGTTGCTTCCCAATCTGACTATTCCCACTCCCAACCTCTGATTACTTTCATATTATGGAACTCCTTTAATTGATTTGATTATGTTTTTTCTTGACATATTGCAATCTTCTTTCTACCTTTCAGGTATTTTTTAACCTGTGTTTTTCCTCATTCCTTTCACTTATTCCCTGTTATTCTTACCTTCTTGTCACTAGTGTTAGTTAGCTGCCACCTTTTCTAATTTGAATGATAAAAGAAATTAAATATTTAAGATTTTGCTGAGCAATTTGTTGTTGCCTTTCCTGTCTGCTGAATTGCAGACTACCATTTTCTTTGTTTCTTCTTTTAATGCTTATATACATGTGGAATCACTTCTTGTTACACTTGCTATTCCTTGCTAGTTGTTTCTGATTTTATGCCATATTCTTACAGATTCTGCCCACATATACATTTCTTATACTTATTCTATGCCCATTTCCACATTCAGCACACTTCTTTTTGTGTTTGAGATCAATGAAGAAAAGCTCATGGACCAGCAAGCTGTTTTTTACTGCACGTCCTATTATTTCTCTGCATAAGGATAATTCTGCTTCTGTGGATTTGGTTCAGTGCTTTAGACCTTTGGACTTTCTTCGTATAAGACCTGGACTCTGGACGTACAGACATCATAGTGGAGTTCAGTGTCATTATTTTGTTGCTCTTCCCCCTTTTTTCCATAATAATCATGAACCATGAACTTACCCAATTCCTGATCACCTTACCCAAGCACTTTCCCTCTGACTGCTTTCTTCACAACAAAATTCAGGAAGTTGCTGTAAAGATTTCACAGGTTTAAAAGAATTTAATTTCTGTAACACAGGCTTCTCATCAGATGTTCCCCATTGACACGAAGTCTCTTGCTTCTAACAGCCCTACTAACTAGTCCTAAAAAATCCTCATTAAGCTTCCTGGTAGATCTCTCTCATAAAAATCCATCATGACTAAATGTTTGCTTATACCTATTTTATTATTAATAGAGTCTTTCAACAGATATATTTTTCCTGTGCACTTTATAAACCTAAGAATGACAACATGCATCCTTCACATGCAGAGTGACACTTTCTCTCTTTTCTCTCTATGCATCTCTACTTAGAAAAATAAAAGATAAATCTGTATCAATATTACTGCCATGAGAATTATCACAAGTCTCTGTCATGCCAATAAAGTTGCAAGTTAAGCTTGTAAAATTACTACAGTAGGACTCTCAGCTTCTGTTTATTCTCCATATTTACTTCAGATGCACACGCATACGCACACATGCGTACACAGACAGCTTCTTCCAAAACTGCTGCTGCCTTGTCACAACTGTGCCCACTGGCTGAGATTTCCTTGAAACGACGGGAATTTTGGATCTTTCTGGATTAAGTCAAAAGAGGGGAAAGGATTTGAATTAAAAGTAACAAGCTATAGAAAATTATGACACTGCAGGTATTTCATTTGAATTATGCCTGGCTCCTGAGGATTCAATGAATTTATAATGCTTGCTTCAGGTGCTTCTTATAGCACAAAATAATAAGGGAGGAAAGGAAGTGTGGTCCTACATACCAGTGAAAATTTAAAGATTGATAAAAAAACCTACATAGATTCAATGCAGGTTTGGATGAAAACCGGAAAGAGTAATAGATTAATAAGGATGTTCTGCACACAACTGGAACAGACAAGACTTAACAATGAAATAGATTAAACTAACGTGCTTATGTTAAGTTTGTGAAACAGATCTACAAAAGGCAAAAATCAAAGTTACTGCACATACAACATGTGGTCTCTGGCTAATGCAACTTGAATAAGGAAGCTAAATTAAATTTAAAAGAGAAAGAAAAATATACAGGTCACTTTAATGGAGTTTGATTTCCTGCTAGTTACTGATATAGGTTATAATTTCAGTAATCAAAGCACCTGTCACTGTCCTCTGACTGAATCATCACAATTCTTTATTAAAATGTATATATTTATTTATTAGCAATGGAACATATAGAAAAAAAAAAAAAAACACCCCAAAAAAAAAACACCCAAAAAAAGGTGGGAGGAACTTTTGGTTCAGATGTCCCAGGTATGCTGCAGTCCTGCAACCAGCAGCTCAGTCAGCTGTGGCTCCAGTCCAGCAGCAACGCCTGCGAAATACAGCAGTACCCACTTGGTACTGACTCCTGCGAAAGGGGAAGGCATATACTGCTGTGACGAAGTTGTTTCATTCTGCTGGATATTGCTTATCTAAACTTTAGAACTAATGACCCGACGGACTATTGTGCAACAGGAAGGACAGAGATTCTGCACACTCTGGGCTAACGATGTTCTCAGGGCCGTGCACTACAGGGAGCCACGAGCGCCTTTGCAGTCAGAGGGTCTCAGCTCAGCTTCGCAAAGAAACTAATAGATCTGGCTGGGTTCAAAGAAGAAAAGAAGGACAATTGACTTTCCCTCAAGAGAAAGAAATTTTCGGGACTCCAAAAATGACGAACTTTGAGGTGCCATGAGGAGATACAAGAGAGGAAAGCTGCAAACCTCCATTCAGGGAACAGATCTGGGGATTTGTATGGATATGTTTCTACTTCCTCAAAGAGAGGAGTTTCATAGAGAACTAAAGTGTTAAAGTGATTGATCTGTATTATAATATTAAGTCTACTTTATATGTTTTTTAAATAGGCTACATTAACTCTATTTAAAAAAAGACTAATGCACAGTTAAAAGGTATCCTACTTATTATAAATGAGATAATTTGGGAGATAATTGTTTCCCTGGGCTGCTTGATAGCAACCTGTTGAAACGATTTCATGATGTTAGTACTTTTCATTAAATATGTCTGTTTTCTATGGGTAATTTTCACACTAAAAAAAGGGGGATTTTTGTGTTTTGTTTTGGGGTTTGTTTCTTTTTAGTAAGGCAAAAAAAAAAAAGGAAAGAACAAGGTTCAACCAAAAGATACCTTTAATTATTCACTGAATAAATGAGTTTCTGAAAAGTACACGTGTTCATTGACAAAGCAAGGTGATCCTCTTGTGATCTAATTATAAATAAGGGTTATAAGTAACTGCAGTACCTTCTGTTAATGTTTTGAGCATTGTGCAATGTACGCTACTATTATCTGTAATACAACTGTTTTTCATTCACTGTTTGAGTGAACACTTAGATTTTATCAGGATGTTGGAAATTCATGTGTTGCAAAAAATCTGTTATAAATGTAGATGATGACATGAGAAACTACATAGGTAAAAGTCAAAAGAGCTAAAGCACACTGCTTCAGTTGCAAAATACAAAGACACCTAAATTAAAGGGGAAAAAAAAAAAAGTTGCCTTCAACTTTAAGTAACAAAACTGCTTAAAAGTACCTGGATGTCTGGGGCAACAAATCATTAGCATTATGACAGAGTGGCCAAGGTAGGACAAAGGGTAGTGGTTTTAAACTAAAAGAGGGCAGATTCATACTAGATAAAAGAAGGAAATTTTTTTACGTTGAGGGTGTTGAAACACTGGCGCAGGTTGCCCAGAGAAGTGGTTAGATGTTCCCTGGAAACACTGAAGGTCAGGCTCTGAGCAACCTGATCTAGTTGAAGATATCCCTGCTCATTGCAGGGTGTTGGGCTAGATGACCTTTAAAGGTCCCTTCCAACCCAAACTATTCTATGATTCTAGGATTCTCCATTCTCAGAGAAATTCTCCAAATATTTAAAAGTGTGAAAACAGATATTTAGAAGACTCTCAGTAGTATCACACACGGCTTTAGTAACTATATATCTTATAAGTTAATTGAAATTACCACTAGGCAAGTTTGAACACCTGTTTTATGTGTTATGTTTTAAATCATTCACCAAGTATTTCATAACTCATGCTTCTTTTTAGAAAATAAGACAATTATTTAGCTATTTCTTCCATTGATGAAAGACAGTTAGACACATAGATCACAACATCTTGTAAAGTAAATTTTCCATTCATCCAACTTCTTAGGTAATTCTAGCATGCACACAGATGAAGAGAGACAGTGTGCACCTGCATATATATACCATGAACAATCATTTACTCTATGGCTTCTAACCCAAACGGCAGATCCTATAAACATTGTGGCCTGTCCTAACATAAATTGCTGCAGCACCAAAGGCTAATATGAAACCATTTTATAATTTAAACAAATAGCATTGCCAACCTGTATAATATCATTTATAAACTTTTTTCTTTCGGTACAAAAACAGTAAGTCCATTTCATTTCTTCTTTACTTTGAAAAAAAACAAAAGCTGTATCTGAAAAAGGACAATGTAGCAGACATGAAATACAGTTTTAAGTAAAAACATAGCGTGAAGAAATTTGTGAAGATTATGTGATGAATGTGTATCACAGTTGTCATACTTTGCAAGGCCTGTGAACTTGTCAGGATTTGTCTAAACTTGTCTTGGCCTGACTAAAGCTTTGTTTTAGTTGACTGAGTTGCAACAGCCAAAGGAAGGAAGAATTTTTAATTAATTTGTTTAACTTTTGCTTATCTTTAATGAAGTATGTGATATAACCATAATTTTTAAATAGATAGCAAAAAGTACTTGCCCCGTGTAAAATTAAATATTTATGACTCCAGCATAACCGTGTAGTATAGAAGAGTACAGACACTGTATGGTAGCAGAGGTCTCAAAAGTGGGGATAGAGGATGCAGTGCAGAGCAATGCTGGCATGGGGTGATAAGAAAAGGGACACAGGATGACACTGGAGATTCCAGAGTTGTAAAGAATTTATCTATACTCAGTTAAAGAAATGCAGGTCTGAGAAAAGTGGAAGTGCTCACAAGGCCACTTCACATCATCTATGAGCAGTCCTGGCTGCCTGGGGAGGTCCCAGCTGACTGGAGGTTGGCAAATGTGACACCCATCCACAAGAAGGGACGGAAGGAGGACCCGGGGAACTATAGGCCGGTCAGCCTGACCTCAGTGCCTGGGAAGGTCATGGAACAGATCATCCTCAGTGCCATCACACGGCACATGCAGGAGAACAGGGTGATCAGGTCCAGCCAGCATTGGTTTGTGAAAGGCAGGTCATGCCTGAGAAACCTGATCTCCTTCTATGATAAGATGACCTGCTTGGTGGATGAGGGAAAAGCTGTGGATGTGACCTACCTGCATTTTAGTAAAGCTTTTGACACAGTTTCCCACAGCATTCTCCTGGAAAAACTGTCTGCTCATGGCCTGGACAGGTGTAGTCTTCGCTGGGTAAAAAAATGGCTGGACAGCTGTGCCCAGAGAGTGGTAGTAAACAGAGTTAAATCCAGTTGGCATCCGGTCACAAGTGGTCTTCCTCAGGGCTCGGTGCTGGGGCCAGTTCTCTTTAACATCTTTATCAATGACCTGGACGAGGGGATCGAGTGCACCCTTAGTAAGTTCTCAGATGACACTAAGCTAGGCGGGCATGTTGATCTGCTTGAGGGTACGATGGCTCTCCAGAGGGATCTGGACAGGCTGGACTGATGGGACAAGGCCAATGGTATAAGGTTCAACAAGGCCAAGTGCCAGGTCCTGCACTTGGGTCACAACAACCCCATGCAGCGCTGCAGGCTTGGGGCGGAGTGGCTGGAAAGCTGCCTGGCGGAGAAGGACCTGGGGGTGTTGGTGGACAGCCGGCTGAATATGAGCCGGCAGTGTGCCCAGGTGGCCAAGAAGGCCAACGGCATCCTGGCCTGTATCAGGAATAGTGTGGTGAGCAGGACTCGGGAAGTGATCCTCCCCATGTACTCGGCACTGGTGAGACCCCACCTCGAGTACTGTGTTCAGTTTTGGGCCCCTCACTACAAGAAAGACATTGAGGTGCTGGAGCGTGTCCAGAGAAGGGCAACGAAGCTGGTGAGGGGTCTGGGGGACAAGTCTGATGAGGAACTACTGAGGGAACTGGGGCTGTTTAGCCTGGAGAAGAGGAGGCTGAGGGGAGACCTTAT
>VZSZ01004600.1:251593-283336 GCA_013398815.1 Ibidorhyncha struthersii
CTGGAGGTGTTTAAAAAAAGGGTAGACGTGGTACTTGGGGATATGGTTTAGAAGTGTTTTTGTCAGGTTAGGTTAATGGTTGGACTTGATGATCTTAAAGGTCCCTTCCAACCTTAACGACTTTATGATTCTATGAAATGGGAAAAGCCAGTTTTAGGTGTAACAAAGACAGCAAAGAGCAACTATCCAGTGTAGTGACACATTCCGTATTAAAAATGTGGAGGTAACCTGCAGCTGAAGATCAGCAAAGATCAAGGTCTAATACCAAGTTAGAAAACATTAAAAAAAAAAGAAAAAAAAAAAAAAAGCTTAGTCTTAAGTGGACCATAGAGCTCGACAAACAGACTACCTGCATCACACTCCTGGGCAAGACACTGGTGACTAGCTTTAACACACAACTCAGACTGACACCAGGAACCGCAGGACTCGGAGGGGCCAGGGAAGGGTGAGCACAACAACAGAGAATGGGGTGAACAGTAGGAACTGCTGTGTAACCATTTCCACTGTGTCACTGTTGAGACCTTTTCTGCAACAACATTCTTTACTGTGTTTTTTTTTGTTTTTCTTTCTTTTCTTGGACTATTTTTTATTTAATTAGATTGTTCAAATTTCTGTTATATTAGCAATATCTTATTGACTTTACATGTAAGTTGTGTTTCCTTTTGCCTTCCAGATTTTGAGTGCCATGCTAGATTTTAATAGATGAAAAGCTGTAGTAGGATATCAGTAAGGTGCTTCGAGTAATGTGATTAGCACATGACAGGGTGTCTTGACTAAAAATTTCTGTATGCTTTAGTAACAGATGCATTGTTTACGATAACTTGTATTTAAGAATTTCCAATAGCTATTCAGGTGGGCAATATTTCTGTGCAGTGTGAACGTGAACAACCTGCACTGCTTTAAGCAGTTCTCTCTTAGTGGTATTGTACAATATGTTAAAAATAATTTCTGATTTCATAAAATAATAATAATTTAAACAGGAAATATGTAATACTATCAAAAAGAAACACATATTCAAAGTCTTCAATGGATGACATTTTATAGAGGCTTTTGTAACGCAATTGTACATCACAGGTACACTGACTGTGGAGACACAGAAAGAAGATCTGTCACAAAGATGTGCGATTCTTCTTAAACAGAGTTTGAATACAGATGGAGAATGTAACTGCATTCACACTATTAATTTTCCGTAAGTGTACAAATTCACCCATATTGTCTAGTATCTAATCTTGTCTAGTGTTTTCAAGCTTTTCATCTTACTGTTATTTTCAATTTTATTTCCCTTGGATGTCAACTTTCTCCCTACAGGCAGTATTTTTGACTGTTATATCAGAACAGTGAACCATCACATTAGCCTTTACACAATTTACCTGGCCTCCTTCAGCCTTGAAAATCAGAAGTGAATGCTTGTCTTAAATCCCAAATTTTAAGCTCTTTTGGACAAAGTTCAGGAAAACATATAGTACTGTAAATTACAGAGACACCAAGGTTAAGAGTGGAAAATGTGGGGAAAGGTGCATCATTCATTAGTCGAACATTGTTTTGTACTGAAAATATAACGGAAAAGTTAATAATACTTAGAGAGAGAGGAAGGATAATTTACAAAACCAAAACTGATATATATGAGTAGAGATTTCTTAATATGGAGGACTGGCTAGGGAAATAAGATATACATGCAAACATTAATTAATGAGCTATATGTCCTTAGCAAACACTTTCTGCAAAACAACTGAAAACATAGTGCTGTCAATTAAATCTAGTTTAGACTGATGAGAAAGTTAAGTGTTATTCAGTGCTACATATGAAAGAGAATCAAAAAGGACTTAATAGTCCTAATGACACATGATTTGGGAGTTTGTTTTTATTACCATTTTCAGTTAATTACTTACAGCAATTGTAGTCTACAGCTTTGTTACAAAAATATGGATAACATTAACCACTTTCATTTTAGGTCTAATTTTTTCCATATCACCAAAGCATTTTTTTTTTGACATTAGACATACTGTATTCAGCTACATTTTTCAAAAGTGGTGGAAATAGCACCACCTGAAGAATAAGAGGAACATGTACCATAATTATAGACTGTAATTATATATCTAGAAATAGCTTTAAGAAGTAGTGGATACACCCAGCCTGAGTTCATTGTCAAGTGACATATTTTTTCAGTAGCCTGCCATGAACATCAATCCATTGCATTCTCACTCTCCCCTTTTTACAAACTTTATACTGAAATGGATTTCCCAGTGAGATTCATATCTATTTGAGTGCTATTCATACTGTTATTCACTGTAAATATCTCCAGCAGCCCTATTAACTTTAATGCATTAGCTCTTCTTCTATTTATTGCAACTTAATGAATGCATAATAATTTTAGTTTAGGACACCATTAGTAGAATAGATTTTCTGAGCTCCTGTAGCTCAGCAGATGTACTATCATAAATTAGCACAAAGCTACGTGCTTTTTTTATGACAGTCATAAGACAAAATTATCAGAAAACCATTTTTCTATTCTCCTGCAGACTTGGCATTCAGAAAGGCTACAGGTTTAGTAAAAACATCATGTCTGTGTGTTATAATCAGCATATGTTCCACAAGGAACCAGGATTTAAGCAGAAATGAGGATATAAACCCAGGCCCTACAGCATTCTTTGAGGCAGGGCAAGGAGACAAGAATCCAGAGGTTACACCATCCAAGACCAGAGTGCTACACATGTCTGACGATCGGCACTATTAATTTACATTGTATTCATAACAGGAATTCTTTCCTTTCCCTATTATTTGGAACAACACTGAATAAAAATGGACCATATCTTTGAGAGCTTGTTGAGGGCCAACATTAGCAAATGAAATATATTTGTGTCATTCACTTCACATCTATAAAGATGAAGCGATGAAACAGGGATGGCTCAGTGGCTTTCAGGGGAATTTTGATGTATAAAATGTTTTCCGAATCCCTCCTACACTTGAAAGCAATGCTTGAACCCCTGGAGAGCAGTTTAAGTAGCTGTAATATGCACTTGGGTAATTCATGGAAATCCTACATACAAAGTGTTAGTACGACAAATAAATCAGCTTGCTTTGATCTAATTTTAGACTATTAAAAATGCTAACCCAGCTGCAAGATCCAGATTATAAATCCTACAGACATCAAAATAAGTTAAAACAAATAGAGATGCCCAAGAAAGACTATCACTTCCTAGTGCGAAATGTATGGTGAGCATTGGATGACTATTTATGGATTAAAAACTTGTGCTATATTTGGAAGTACCAATATAAATTAAATGAAAAAATAGTATTAGTTTTACATATTCATCAAAGTAAAAATAGCTACCTGGAGCTGAATCTCAGTTACACCCAAGAAATGTTTCTGGAGTTGCATACTGACCTGCTGAAGAAGTAAGATACCCTTACAGACCAGAGAGAAAAACGCAGCTGTTCTCCACAACAAAGTTGAATTCTGTTAGTAAAATGACCAATCTTATTTAATCTTTCAGCGTGTTTTGGCTCTTTCATTGACCTGTTTGAAACACATTGCAAGACAGAGCCAAATCTAAAGTCTTCAAGTTTTCACATTTTTCAGTGCTTCTTTTTTCTCCATGTGGCAAATAAAAAGTGTTTCTTAGAATTCCCTGTTATAGCTCAAGGTATGCACACAACATTTGTCATCTGGAATGCTTGCCTTAGGCACGGTTCTTGAACTATGTTATTTTATGTGCATGTAAAACCTTTCAATGTCTGAAATAAGCTCAATTATTTAAAGATTTTTGTAACTATCGTTAAATCAAAATATCCTGAAAATGTTCATTTGCGCCCCTTTTTTCTAAACTGCTGGTGCAGTACTGAAATACACAAACTCCTCTGGAAATCCTGGGACACATCAGCTTGATGTGCTACAGGTGACAGAGCAGACAGCCTGTCTGCCATTAAAGAGATGTTCCTTTGCATTACAGTTTCTTGCAATAAACTGATTGATAGAACAAGCATGCAACCATGAGAAGTCTCCCATTTACTGAAGATTATTATATTTTGTCATAGGATAAATGTATACATTTAATATACTCTTACAACCTGTTCCATAAAGTATCCTTCATAAGCATATAAAGCTGGATGAAGGTTTTCTGGATGAGGAATTCCTGACTCGACGGAACCATGAACTAACAGTTCAATACTACATGTATTTCTCTAGAAATCACAGCAAAAGACACAAGGACGTATCACATCTATTCTCAAACAAAAATCAGAAATCCTGTGGAAATCACTACATTCAGTTCTGAATAAAAGTTCACGTGTAAACAGTTATTTTAAGTCTCTTTGACCTGCACTCCGCATTGAACACAGCGTGTTAGCAGCTGGAAACTCTTGCACATGACTCATATGAGACATACATATTCCATGTTAAGTTTAGTGAGATACACCAAACTGCATGGAGTAAATTTCCAAGAAACATCTTTCAGGCTAGACAGCTTTGCACTGCATGTCGTCTGCTCTTCTTTGTACAGCATACAATGATGGTAATGACATCATCACAGGTGTGCTAAATCAGGAGTGAGGCAACTTGGAAGTGTTCATTTTGGGGTTTTTTAATAATATTTTGTCAGGGGAACAGTGCCTTCCAAACATGCCAAATAAGTTAAACTGTATTCTACGTTGTAATAAAGGTAAAGCTAAGCATTGCAACATTTATAATTCTTTATAATTTGCTGGCCAAGAACTTTATCTTGGTTATATATGTCTAGCTTTCTCTGTGTTTATGTATGTATATATATGCACCCTCATGTGCATGTGCACATAGTGTGGAATGTGTGGAACCTCAGCAATTATGTTATTTTATCAACCTCTTTCTGGTAACTAAGGATAGATTAGAGAAACCTTTAATTCTGTGTATTTACTTAATTCCATTGGATTTGAAAACATAATGGGATAATTTTTCAAATTAGTTCAGTATGTTTTCTGCATAAGTAATAAGCATTAAATCAAATTATTCTTGTTTGCACCTTAAAAATAATATTCTGGGTGAACTAACAACATAAAGATTTATTGTTTTTTAATTTGTCTTCTTCTGCAGGAAATTTCTTTCTTTAAGTAAGTTGTAATCTTTTTTTTTTTAAACAGGAATTTCTAGAGTTACACGAGACCTTGCTGTATTACTGCCTTTTCATATTATGTGTTATGTGGACATTTTGCTGTGTATATTAATGCTGTTGTATCTTCCTGAGCAACAATTACACACAAGTCAAACCATCAGTCCTGAATTCACATCCTTAATTAAGTTAATGTCAAAAAGTTCACTCCAGCTTTAGAATTACTTCGGTTTTTCTGGTTTTAGTGTTAGTGTATAGGTCACCGTGCAACCTCAGCTAGACATACATGCACTCTGGATCTGGAGGATCACTAGCACAAGTAGTATGGAGTCACTGCTGAACCTATAGGAATGACCTTGAGCATTTGCAGAGGGTCCAGGTCTCAAAATGGTAAGCTGACATCCTGTGCTTCCCAGCACCACACCATAACTGAGAATATTGGAGGAGGAGCATGAAAGGAATGGGTATTCCTGAGCTAGCACTGAGCAGTAAGATGAGCAAGATTTCATGTAAACATGTCCTCTGGAACAAGTTACCCAGAGAAATTGTGGATGCCCCATCCCTGGAAACATTGAAGGCCAGGTTGGATGGGTCTTGGAGCAACCTGGTCTAGTGGAAGGTGTCCCCAGTCATGGCGGGGGGAGTTGGAACTAGATGATCTTTAAGGTCCCTTCCAACTCTAACCATTCTATGATTCTGTATGATGGCCAAGCTGTTGCTTGGAGAAGCAAAACTGAGTGTGGGAAAGGGCTAAGGGAAAAGAAAACTGTAATTCAGATGAATACAGTATTTTTGCATCACAGAAAACACCCTTTCTGAAGCTGATCAAGTTATAATAATAATTAAAAAAAGCAAAAACCAACAAAAAGAGAGCAACTTAACTAATTTCCTGTCAGTTTTTTGTCACTTCTTTTTTTTTATTCAAAAAATGCTGAAAAGATAAGATGTTGTATAATCAATTACACATTTTTAAACAGGAACAATCAGTATAAATAACAAGAGAAAAGCATACAAATATTAGAGTTAGTGGATTAATGTTTTCTTGATAGGAAATTAAGGAATACACATAAACACTTCCTCTTCTACAAAGAGTGGGATTAGTATGAAAAAAACTAATAAAGGTGATTTTATGGATCAGCACTTGACTTGGACTCAAAACACCTGCATCGGTTCCTAGGTGTTATTCATAATACTGTTACAGACATAATTCTAGATTAAACATGTCTTCTGTCATTACTCTTGGTTTCCTCTGTAGACAATAGAGGCAGGCATCCTTTTTTTGGGTATCTTACTTCTACATAATATTTCCTCTGAAGTTTCCCTTAAGAATGTAGATGTGTTAACTACAAAGATTCACCAGAATTCACTGTCCCTGTATACTAAATACATATGGCTATGACTGCATGTAAGAGAACATCAGACTTTGTAAATGAACTTAAGTCCCCAAGATAAGTCCATTTCCTGAAGAAACCTCTGTTATTGAATAAATACTCATTTCTCTAAAGGTATTTATGACTGGAGTCTGACTTGATGGTGACCTAGCAAACTGCACATGACTGCTTCCCTCCAGGGAAGGTGTTCTGCTGAAAGAGGCAGAATAACTCAGGCAACAGAAGTGCAGAAGTAACGGAAGAACAAGGTGCTTACAATCAAATGTTGCATTGGGGCCCAAAGTAGCCTGACATAAGCCTTGACTAATGATTTAATTCAGCCCTTCAGCATGCAGGTGTATCTGTTCTATCATCTAGAGGACATGCAAATCACTAACGCATGCAGAGAAGGAGCTGATGTTACAAGATAATGGTAATGTGCACCTGTGATTTAGAAGGCAAATCAAGGCCTTAGAACAGTAGGCTACATAAATTATTATAAAACCCATTTGACTCTAGAAATCAAGAGGCTTGCTGTATGTAACACAAGAGTTCATTGCATATATTTAGATATCTTACCAAAGATTTAAATCTAACTACAAACAAAAATCCCCATGCTAAGGTTTATAAACAATCCCAGATATTCATAATTTATGACTGGTTTATGCACAATTGTCAAAATAATTTTGCTGGAGCAGAGAAAGGGGGTGATGTCAACAGACAGTGGCTGACTACTTGTCTTCCCTTTCTTTGAGTTAGCATTTCAGATTTGGAAATGTCTAACCTACTTACAGCAAAGTAAATTACTAAGACTACTTCATGTTTTCATCCTTTCACTCTAAGATTAATTACTAAGGCCACTTCACAGAATTTTGGTTTGCCTTTCTTTGTATGAGAGTGTATTCACATATAAAGAGGAATGAGGGATTGAGACTAGGAAATTGCTTTCATTTTCCTCCTATCACTAAATAATCTGTCTTCTCAATATCAGGCTAAAAGGTCAATATCTAATTTAGGATCCTCTTTCTGTAATGCTTGAGATGAGTAACTCTTGACTTCAGGCGAGATGGCGTTGTGATTTAATGTTTTTTTAATGTGAGAAAAAGCTGAGAAGTTTGGCCCATGCTTAAAAGCAGTCATTGAAAAATGCACAGTGCAGATTTTTTTAAAATTTATTTTATTATTTTGTTTCTGAACATCTATTTACTGCAAATTCCTGCAAAACTCTCAGGGCAGTTGCCACAGCGTTGACAAAGCTCTCTAAGCTAGTGCTTTTCAAGTGACTGTTTTGGGGTATATCAGTAGTTCAAAAGAAAAAAAAAAAGGGATTAAAGAATGAGTTTGATCATTCTAGATTATCCATGCTGCTTAACTGCCCACATTTTCAATGCTCTGGGTGCACAACTTTTAACTTCATACCCTACCTCTCTTTTGGGCAACCCAGCTCTCTCTCAACAAATCTGATGGTGGAAGAGCTAGACCTAACAATTTTTTCACTTTGGCCAAATGACATTTTGCTGCCATTTGTCCTCCCAATCTTGAACTGATCTCTGATACACTTTAACTTAACATTTTAGACATAACTTTTGAGCCCATTTCTCTGGAATAGGATCTGCAGCTTATTAAGTCTCGGATTTTTCTTTGTCTGAGTACGTTGCATTAGATATCACAGAAAAACCACAACCTCTCTGTCCTTTGGTCCTTTCTCAGTTGTGAGACCTACCAGGTTCCCACAGTTTCAATGCTGTGGATACACAAGTTTAAAGTTCATTGATATAAAATGGACATTTAGCTTTACACAATAGAGACAATAATTTATTTATTTTTTAGTAGAAGATGGGCATCCAAAGAAAATAATAAAACCACCTGTATATATCGGTATTTTCCCCTCAAATAAGTCTTACAGTCTTGAGAATTTTGGGGGCGGGGGGGGGTGTAGGTCAGACCATTCCTTGGAATTTCAGGGTATTCTGTTGTACATGCCTTTTCTTTCAAATCAAGGTATACTCATCTCACTTCTGCAATCAAGTTTGGTTGTTTATTAAATGGCACTTATGTAAAGATGAACCTCTCTTTAGCAAACAAAACCCTTCCATTGCTTTTCTTTGCCATTTTTTCTCCACCTCAGTGAACACTGGTGAAACTATACATGTATATACATATTTTATATTATGTATATTTTATACAGGTACAACAGAGAACCAGCAACTTGAAAACCATGCTTTATTCTGAGGGATTTTCTACCCTGGACCTCTCTCTTTTTTCATCCAAATTTTTTTTCCCAGTTCATGTTGCCTCCTTAGCTTAACTGTTGTTTGGCCACAGTCCAGTCCATCAGGTTAATGGCTGATACTGTTTGTTCTGCAGCTTCATCTGGACAAGCAGATTGATTTCTGTTAGACAATTTGTCAGTTGTGATGGACTTAATACTCCTGGAGGCATTCAGTAATATAGTGATTTTAGGAGTTAACTAGCATTTTTCAGTGATATACAGACAGATGCCCCAAATTGTTCCAGCAGCTATATTAAAACATAAATTTCCCTGATTGTAGGAATGGGATGTGAAGCATTTACTACAGTATTGTACATGGCTGTTATTTAAAAGAGTCTGTCTTACTATAGTATGCATTTTAAATTCACAAATTCCTCTTTACAGAGTCTTCCTTTATTTCCTCCTTATGATTAATAACCTACACATTCTCTCACAATGCTATAGATACATAGTGCAGAAATATTTAAAGAATTTCAAACTCATTCTACCTGCCCCACAAAAGGCTAAGTTATTGTACCTAATATACAGAAAGTTACTATTTCCATTTTAATACACATAGCAGAGCAAAAAAGGAGGGTGAAAACTACGGCAAGAGACTGTTCAATGACATTTTAATGGATAGAGGCATGCAGCGATCTGAACTGTGGCAGAAAAGCGTCGTTTGCTGGGCACTCCTATGCCATTGGCCTTTAGGAAAGAAGGATGTCTTTCGATCTCTTTCTAGCTCTGTCTCTGACTTTGTGCGACCTTTGGCAAGTCACATTAGTTGGGCGTGCGGCATCCATAAAAATTAGTAAACTATCGCTTTACTTGTTCTCTTGAGGTTTGTGAGGCTTAATTAGTGAATTTTATAAATCTTTTCTAGGCTCACAAATGCAAAGTGCTATAAGGACAAAGTTTTATTGTCACTATTCCTTTGGGAAATGAGTTTCTTAGAGCTGTAGAAGATAATTAGTCACATTTTGCAGGCTGTGCTGCAGCTAAAACCATCATTAAAGTAATCTCTTATATAACACGAAAAATATTTTTTCTCATAAGTTTGGTAAAATCAGATGTGGGTTCTGGGTTTGTGACTTAGCCTTTACCTGGCCTTTGACAATCTGAAAACTGGATGTTAGGATATCAACATTTTTAAGTGGTGATAAATTTTCACTTCATTTCTAGAAAACTGCTCATATTGAATGTTCAAAAAATATGTTTTGCCTGAAAATTCTGTGTTATTAAGGATGACATTCCACAGTTTCTTGCAATTGTTCACAGTTGTAGCCATAGAAACTATAATAATCCTTTTCAAAATACTTGGAATAACCACAAACTATTTTTGCTAAGAAATTTTTTAATTTAAATAAATAATTTGCTGTGGGTTTTCTTGTACAGGCTGTGACCGATGGCATTAAGCCTCACACAAGCTGTCTCTCAGCTGGCCACTTGCAAATGGTCTGACTCTGCTTTTTAGCAGCCAGTGTCACCTTCCTTGATTATCTGGAGGAAGAGAGCACATAATCCGTCTGAGAGTCAGCCTTGTTTAGTGGAATTACAGTAGCCTGACTTTCTTTGTGACATTAGTAAAGGCATTAAGGCATTTCTGTAAAGCTTATCTTATAGGCCAAACTTTTTAAAGTAGATGCATGAAGGTACATATAGACCTCTCATGTTTTTATTTTCCTGATGTCTCGGTCTCCTTTATTAAACTTTGTGAATTTTCTTTCTTAATGATTATCTAAGTTGCATGACAATTTCTTTTTTTTTTTTTCAGACATATCTGCTTAGTCAGACAAAACCATCAGGTTATACACAAATCTAGATATACCTTCCCTCCACTTATTTTGTCCTTCAACTCTCTTTTTTTTTGAATATGACCAACATATTCCAAAACTTCCTCATCAATCTGGATTCTACTTTGTTTTTTTTTTTTTCTGAATGGTTAGACAGGTAGTTCAAGTCTTTCATTACATCTAAGATCTGTGTTTTGGGGAAGTCCACTAATTGCTCACAAAAAATCCTTATCCATGTGATCATTCTCATTTAGCAGCAACCTCAGTCACAGTCCCCATGTTCTCCTCCCATTTTATTATCACACACAGACTTTCAACAAGTAAAATTTCTTAGGTAAGTCAAAGAAAGTGCTTACATCACTTATAAACTGTGCCATGCCTCCTTTTTACTAGCTGATGAGCCCTATGCAAGGAGTACTATTTATGTTGCTGTTCCAGTTGTGTGACCTCACCAAATTTCTGTTACGCCAACTAAGTCATATATGTGATCATAATCATAAGATGCTGTTGTTTACATTTTTTGCATTAATAAATATTCATATGAGATGTTAATCATTTTGATTTACTACTCACTTTCTTCTCCCTCCTTTTGTTATGAGTAATCCTCTCACCTTTGGTTCACAGACTGTCTGTCAGATTGATTAAATATGTAATAATGCCATGACCTAATTTACAGTTCTTGGTTAGCAAGTCGGTATGGAAAGGCTGGTTTTCTTCTTCTTCATGAAGCAGCTATCACTGGAAAGCTCATGGAACTTCATCTTGTGGAAGCTACTATATGGAAACACCACCAACACGGCTAGGCCTTAACCCCCAGGATAACACCGTCCATTCCAGAACCTTGACCCTTGGCTAGGAAAACTGACAATAATGCTATCCATGCCTTGAGGATCCAACTCTAGCAGTACCTGTAGTACGTCTGTAAATAAGAGTCATGGAGTAGTGGCCTGTGTGAAAGATAAGCCATGACATACTTTCAGTAACAGCTTGAATTTGGTCTCCTTATACTTGCTGCGCCTTACAGACTAGCAATCAGAGAAAACTGGTGTCCCTGGAGTTCACAACTATTGCTCATCGAAAGATCTGAGCATCCTGAGGAGTCTGGCCATGAGATAAAGAGTCTATACCTAGGGCTTTACTGATTTGGGAAAGCATGCCATGGACTTACAAAACTGTATCCTTACAAAACGAACCGTGACAGCAAGAAATTCCTGTCACCTTCTTTCGGTAGTCCAAATCATAATCAAGAGACATACCTTAGAATTTTTATTAAATCTTTAACAGAACTAAGAAAGTTCATAAAAAAAGAAGGACAAGTGCAAGACCATCAAAATTATGTTAATATGGTAAACCCCAAAACAAGCCAAACTTACACCGGCAGCATGAAGCATTCCAGCATTTCTGATGTATTGAAGAGAGTTCGCTTTCCTCCTGACATTTATAGAGCATTACACATGAAACCTCCAGCGCCTGCAAGGGACCAACAGCTCTCAATCCTCTCTATAGTCCATTTAACATTTAACTGTAGTCATATACAGAATATTCAGAAGGTGTCCTCTCAAGGGAAGCAACATATAAAAGGGAATATTTTTACTCACTATATGTAATCACAATGCCAGTACCACAACAGATAGGATGTGGAAAATAATTTTGACTTGTAGAGAACATCCACTACAGAGATTCATGTATTGCAACATGTTCCCTCTCAAAAATAAATATGGTCTATATTTTTATAATAATACTAATAATAAATGGTCATTTGTGCAGTGGGTGAAAACGGTATTCTAATCAGTCAGTGGAAACCAAAGTATAACATGTGTTGTGCCTCATCTCTGCAGTCTTACTAGATCGTTCCCAGCAAGAAACTGTACAGTGAGTCATAGATATAGATTATATAAATTTTTTGCTTTCTTCCTGTAACATGGTTCTTTGAACATTAAAGGGCTGAAAATGTTTCACCTAATGCTAGCAAAAAGCTTGCCAAACATTAACATCAAAAATCTTTTTGAAGATACAACAAAAATAATGAACTATGCAATCTATTTTCTATACAGAGTTTATATTTCTCAAAGTAGAGTAGCGTTTATTGAATCTAGCTGTTTTACTTATTTAACCACAGGAAGAATAGTTTCAACCCACTGCACAGAACAAAGGGATTATTAGAGAGAAAAAATACTGTGGACCTTTGCAAAAAAGTGTGTTCCTATCATTTTGCTTTCCTCTTCTATTAAATATTCATTCATGCATCTCATCCTGGTGAGAGAAAACAAGAGGGAAGCAATTTGAAATATGTTCATCCATCTCCTGCATAATCTTTTCCTTGTTCTCTGCCACAAACAGTATTAAATTCCACCTGAACAAGGATCCACAGAGAAGCAGCTTAAGGTATAGATATAATATAGTGCTCACCTGTGTTTGGAAATGCCTCAGTCAAAAAATGGCAGAATAGTTGTTTGCACATTTGTTGCCGATAGATGATATGTAACTGTCATTCTGAAGAGTGGCATTTTGATAAGCACGCCCAGGCTGAACTTAGACAGCTCTCTATGTGGATAACCTTCTAAATAGGAAGCAACATAGTACGTCCTTTCTCCCCATTTGCTTTATAATTGTCATTAACTCCTGATAATTCCAGTTTATCTATTAGCATTGTAATACAAAAGTTAATTCTATACTTTTCTAGTTGCTTTTTTTTTCCAAAAATATCTGATTTTTTTTCAGCGGAACATTTGTATGAAAAGATACTCCAAAGCAATAAGACTAAAGGGTGGGCAAATTTTATTGTTTTCTTCTCTCTCATGATGTTTCTCTTAACTTGATAATGTTAAATGTCAGCAGCAGGTGCTGTTTGAATCAGTACTGGACATGTAGACTAATGCTTTACAATTTAGGCATGGCTTTTGAAACTTCTGCTGAATACTGTTTGCCTGTCTAAACTAATGAATGTTATGGTTGTTTGCCATCATCATCAATACAGTTAATGTTAAGAATTAATGCTGACAGTTTGTAGGTTTCCAGTTACTTTTCTTCTGGGGGAAAACTCCAATCAAAATAATGCTGAAAACACTGGGGCAAGCCTGCTACACAGCACCTCTCACAGTGTTGCCCTCACTGTTGTAACTGATGGGCAACATTTATTCCCAACGAATTCCTAATATGCTCAAAAGAGACTCTGTTGGCTCCATGCACCTGCTACTGATAGTCATTGACAGTCATCGTGACTTTCATTGGTTACGCTTTCATTGACTAAATCCATCAACAAATCAGAACTGAAATGTTGCACAACAGCTTACCAGTTTTGAAGAACATACTCCTGGGAAGGTCTTTCAAACCCCTTTTTTTTTTTTTTTTTACTTTAAGATGAAACAGAGACCTACATGGCCTTGTTACGTGCATGTACATGACCTGTATGTAGACAGGGCAGACCTGGTGTCAGTTCTCTGATCCATTTTGTTTAGAGAAAGTTTGTGAGCAAAAAGTACTTCATCTTCAGAGAAGCATCACAGCTGCTAGAATATCGGATAAATATCTTAGGGTTGATATCCCACAGTTTCTCCTGATGAAGGTTTCATATTTTGACTAAACTTGATTACACTGGGGCATGAGATGGAGGTATTCCAACATGAATACTACTGAGTAGATTACTTGCCAAGTTTTGTGAAACCTGAAATCAAACGTACTAAATTTGTCTCCCTCAGATCGTTCAACGCTTTAACAGTGTTTTGCTTGTTATTTTGTTATTCCCTGGCTTGTACATTTTAAATTTAATTTTCATTCTGATCTATATATTTCACCGCAAAACCTTGTAATTGTTTATGAACTGAAATTGTCATTTCCTCTCCCAATAAACCTGGTTGCTAAGAAGGAAGCCTTAATCTCTTTGGAATAGGTTTTTGTGCTGTCAAGCACAATAGAATAATAAAATATAGTTGTAATCATTTATTTAGATTAAGTGACACTAACGATTTTCCAGAAATTTCTGTACAAACCAGCTTTTAAGCTGATGCCCTGAACGTTTTGAACAGAATGGGGAGATGCTTCTCTAAAAAAAGGATCTATAAAAGCCAGCTGACAGAACGCGAACCCCTTTAACAAAAGAAAGAAGAAGTTCCAAAGAAATGGGCCCTTATTCTGAACGTAAGAGATTCACTGGTACATCTGGACATGGGTGTCTTGCTCTGGCTCGGGTTGGAGCCATAAACTGTCCTCTGCAGAGCAGTGCTGAATCAGCTCTCTCTTGTGAAATGGGAAAATGAGCAAGAAATAGATTCCTGTCTTTTATTCATTAGGAAAGATTCAAACTGCTTTTTGTATTTTTAGGGCACAAGAACTCCTATCACCTCTGACAGGGCTGCCCTAAGCAGTGTGGCAAAAACATTCAGGATGAAGTTATCTCCATCTCTGCTGATAAAGATGCTCCAACTGCCATGGGATGTTCTGTTATCCCGGGAAGGACAGGGAAAGGCTTCCTTGCTCAGTCACTGGGGATCACACTGGGGAGGGAGGAGTCCGGGGAAAAGTTCAGTTCTAGTCTATCTTATCTAGTGTATCTAATTTTAATTACTAGAGCTTTAATTTTCTTGCTACATGTCAGGTTGGCATTGTACCTGTCTGGGAGGCAAGTCCTGAACTCTTCCAGCTCAGGCTCCACAGGCAAGGGAATACGTCACTGGGGAGTCCTTATTGGGCTGTGATACGAGTGAGTTATTTTGCTGCTCCGTTTCACAATATGGATCATTGAGTGCATATCTGCTGGCACAAATTTAGGCACTAGGGGAACATCTAATAGAAAGCACATGCACCCAGAGTCTAAGTATTCAGAAGTTTAGGCAAAGACTGACATGGGATCTCAAGGGTTATTTTTTTATATTGAGTATCCACAAACTATTATGAAATGAACCCTGAAATACTTCACATTCCTTCTTCTGTTTTAAAAAAACCTTAGAAATTTTAATTTTATGAAGATATGCATCAAAAAAAAAAAAAAAGGCAAAGCAACTGCTTTTAGCTGGAAAAAAATCCAGCTCCTTGCAATGTGTTGCCCAGATCAAAAATCAATACTGAAAAATGGACTCAGCAAAAACAAATTAACTGTGCAAGTGATTTGGACTTGCTCTGCAAACTTTTCTTCTGCTGTTTTTAATCCTTTAAGATATCAGACGACTGCTACATAAGGGAAGAGGTGCAATTTTATGATTTGTGTGTTTATGATGTTTTAGCACAATTTGTTAGCACAGCTGTCAAGGTGAGTCTCAGCAGAAAGTTTTCCAGGTACATTCTGTTTACTATGATAAAAGTTGCTTTCTGTTCAAAGATGGATTAAAGAATATATAGCACTTGTAGGGCTTGTTTTAAATATCAGCAAAGGAAAATCACATTTGATCACTCAGGCATAACTTTATATTCCTTGTTAGTGTATATATATATGAAGTTTACATTTCTGGTGTATTTTATCTACTCTTTCTTCTTTGGTGTTTTTTTTTTTTTTTCATGAAGTACTTAGATGCTTTTGTTCTGCAGTTTACTAAATGATGGCTGCATTCCAAACAGATTTAGGAAAGTGATCAAACCAATATATCATAATACAATTTTCTAAGACTGACTGATTCAAATAGGCTGCTGACTAAGACTGCCAGAAAACAATGAATGTTCAGGATTACTCACAATGTTAATGTGAATTTTGCCTTCTGTCCCCTTAGCGTTAATTAAAATTAGAACAGACTCTTTCATTCTCTTTATCATTACAGCTTAAACAGCTTCTGACTGACATCTCAGCTGACTTATTTTCCTTCCTAGCTTTTACACATATGCCAGCTTGGCCACAAATCTAGACGGTATTTTTTCTGAACATTATTTGCAAGTCTAAACAGTGTTGATAGATAGAAAGGACTGAGAATTCCCTCTACTTCCAAGGACAACCTTTTCCTTCATTCATTCCTTATGCACTGGACAACTTAGACCTTTGTGAAAAGTGAAGAGTGGATGTATAAGTCACGTAAATGGTTATAGAAGTATGGGCAACTGAGAATAAAAATGAAAGTACTAAATTTGATGTTAAAAACTCATGGTAAATTGATAATACCATTAACTAGGTAGCATTAAGTGCTCTCTGTTACTTCAGGATATACTTAGAAGCATAAAAACATTATATTCTATAACATATTTCCTTTCCAAAATCTGCTTCTCAGCAGAATCATGTCATGTACCTGTTATAACCTCTACGATGGAATTCAGCCAATATGTAACATTCTAGAAAGATTCCATATGCCATTTAATTCCCAGTTAACGACTAGAAATACAGCTGAGAGGGAGGTTACCAATCAGGCATTTGCCTTTGATTCTAAGGACTTTTCTAGACCAGTCACAGCGCAAATTGCAGCTTCCAGGACTTTTTTAATAAATGCTATTGAACTATAGACTTTGCAGTGATTTCAGTAATGAACTTTCATAGTGCAATATGCTATGAAAATGTGCCATCTAATTCCAAATATTGTGTTGGTGTCTTCTTTTTCTTTAAGAGAGAAGAGGCCAAGAGTTATAAGAATATGTCTTTAGTTCTTATGATCCCTTTCTCTCTCTCTCCTCTCTGCTATCTCATACCATATACCCAAATGCCAGGTGAAACCAGTAAATTCCCAGTGCTTTGATAAAGTTTTATAACAAAAACTAAGGCCTTAATACTTTTAGAAACATAGTAAAATCTGTTCTTAGGACAAGCCATTCATTCATTTTACACTGGCCATCAGAAAGTAAAAAGTAATTTGCTGATTAGATTGGCTGGGAACACAGCAGTGGTCACAATGTGAATTAATAAGCACTGAGGTATACGGCTCCAGAAAAGCTCATTTATATCACAAGAATAACGTGGCAAGATCTTCATAGATCTTCCTCCCTTTCCTTTGTGCTGTGGGATGATTAATGGATCGGGTGTGTTTTTGTGTTTGTTTTCTCCCACACCTGGGATTACCAACATAGACAAATGTCTCCCTGCTTCAGTGTCACCACAAAATTTATTCACTTTCTAAAAGTAAAAACAAGTAGAAAGAGCAAAAATAATTTTTAATTTAAATTCTTCATCCCTTCTTAAGAATATTTTTCCCTTTTTTGCATTCTCTAGTAAAACAAAAGTTCTTTCTATAAAATAAACCAAAACACACAAAAAAGAGAAATTTTTTTTCGGGTTTTAATTTGAGATATTTTTTCATCTGTAGCTTTTGTACTTCTAAATCCTCAGTACAAATGACTTCAGTTAGGTGAAATCTTCAAGCCCTTAAGTAACAGCTTGAGAGAAACAGCAAAACTGGCATTCGCAGAAGTTATGCACATATTCCTTCAATTAGTAGTGAGATACTTATCTTTATCAAGGACATTGTCATTTGTAGAGCTTCCCTGCCTCCTCATCTGTTATCACAACTACACTGAATACATTTGAAACCAAAGAATGATCAAAATCTAAACAGCTGTCAGTTTGCAGAGTCTCCAGCCTCTGCATATGTGCTGCCACTCTGCCAAGGCCATGCCTAAATGCCAGTTATAACACGGAGGACATGCATATTGTGTTATATTAGCTGCTACTAATTTTCCCAATTATTGTGGCTAGCACTATTGATTCTTCCAACAAAATGAACAAATTAGGCAGGACAAAACACTGGAAAAATCCCTGTCTAATTATAAACACCCTTTAAACAACACCCCCATCAGGAATAATCATGCCCTTATCCTCATTGCCACATATTCAAAATCCCAACTGAGGAAAAAGACTGATTATCTTTTCTTTACAATTAGTGCCTTATTGTCTCCTTGCTCACACCAATTTTAAGGTCTGCAAAGTCTGGGATGTTTTTTTGTCTCTCTGTGTTTAGAACCTGAGTTTGAAATTGGCAGTCTCTATATGTACAAATCCCTCCCACAAATTTTCAAGAATAAGAACATCTAGGGCCCGAAATCACAGAAAAATCCAGAAAATACATATGCATGTTATTTGTATGACTGTGGTACCCAGTATACACCTAAGAGGTGTCTTCTTAATTATTTCTTTTTGTAGTGTATTGCTCCTAGAATGTAAGGTATACATAGCATACCATTCCTTCCTGTACTTACCTCTAGCATTGCAATTTCCAGCTCAGGCATGGCACCTGCAGCTAAAGCTTCCCATTATTCTTTCTTGATCATATTTGCCTTTTCCCCGCAAGTCTTTCTACACATTCGGATCGTCTGCCAATGTCTTCCAAATTGATAGCATTTTAATAATAGCTTGATGTTTGGAAATGAATGCGACAAAAATGAATGTTGTACAGCTAAAAGAAAGGAACAACAAATCCAGAGATAGAACCAAGATAGAAGGATGTACATCTGTTGTATTAAAGTGGAAAAAAAAACAACAACCCCAAAACAAAACACCGAAGAAAAGAAAATAGTGAAATAATCAGTTGAAAGCCATGTACTGCTCTGGTCGTTTTGTGTTATACAATGGTTCTTGATTTTTGGAAGTGAACAGATGCAGTATTCATGACACGGATGAGAATTAAAATACTGATTATATAAATACATTAAAAAGGGAAGCTGGGCATCTAGAGGGACTAGGACTCCACCTCGAATACTGTGTTCAGTTCTGGGCACCTCACTACAAGAAAGACATTGAGGTGCTGGAGCGTGTCCAGAGAAGGGCAACGAAGCTGGTGAGGGGTCTGGGGGACAAGTCTGATGAGGAACGGCTGAGGGAACTGGGGCTGTTTAGCCTGGAGAAGAGGAGGCTGAGGGGAGACCTTATCGCTCTCTACAAGTACCTGAAAGGAGGTTGTAGAGAGATGGGGACTGACCTCTTCTCCCTAGTGACAAGTGATAGGACGAGAAGAAATGGATTCAAGTTAAGCCAGGGGAGGTTTAGGTTGGATATTAGGAAAAATTTTTTCACTGAAAGGGTTATCCAGCATTGGAGTAGGCTGCCCAGGGAGGTGGTGGATTTGCCATCCCTGGAGGTGTTTAAAAAAAGGGTAGACGTGGTACTTGGGGATATGATTTAGAAGTGTTTTTGTCAGGTTAGGTTAATGGTTGGACTCGATGATCTTAAAGGTCCCTTCCAATCTTAACGATTCTATGATTCTATGACAGTTGCAGGGATATATTTTGCTGGTTTGTGCATCACCATGCATGGAAAATATGAAACTCGTGATAGTTCTTAATTTTTAAAGAGACAAAGATAAACATACAGACATCCTTTCAAGTATTTTATTGTATGTATAAATCTGTTATCAGTAGTTTTAATTAAACTTAATTCCTCTCTCTGTCTACATCACTTTTAGGACTGAGGTTAAGGAGAGAATTGCTGTCACTTTTCATACAAATATAGGTAATATTATTAGTTTCCTGAAACAAACAACGTGGCCTGTGTGTATTTACTTTCTGCCTAAATCCCTCCAAAGCAGTTTCAAGTAGTGATATTCAATGTTGTACTGTTGCAATTTGTGTTTATCCATACTGGTACACAGAACACAGGATTTTAGCCTACCTTCTGGTAGGAGGCTGTTATCAATTAACATCTACAGAAATTGTTGCCTGGAAAACAAGAGAAATCTGACCAGGTAGGATTTGATTCTGTAATCTTTTTACATTTTTTTATTATCACAAAACTGATTTTCAAACAGTTTAGTGAGTAAAGTTAAACTAGCTTGTTAAGTGAGCTAAGACTAAGATAGTAAGTAGAATTCCACTCTTATTATAATACAGTTTCATAAATTTTGTGTAGGATGCTGTAACCCAAAGACAGAAGCATTAGAAATACTTAGATAGATACTGAAATTCAATGTACACGAGAAGAGCTTCTACATTTTAGCAGCTAATTAAGTCACCTCTGAGTACTTTTCATACAGGCATGCTGAGTCTCTAAGCACATTTAGGACTCTCCATCATGAAATGCACTATATAAATGTAAATTTATAGTAATATCTAGACAGTATCAAAGTTATTCCATAAACTGCAAAGTGGCGTGTGAAGTCGAGTAAGAAATTAATCATTGTGTATCACAGACAATACTACTTGCATACAAGCAGTTTATGACAAATATTTTACATAATGTGCTTCATCCAAGAAAGAAAGAGTCAATTTGTATACATAAACACAGACACACGTTTGCATATACTGCAAACAGTGACAATGAAACACAGGTATATTGGAAGTAACTGACTGAAGAAGTAAACTATCTACCAGCCCCATTTCATTTGTAGATGAAATGCGTTCTTAATTGAATATGGGGTAAGAAGCACACAACTGTGGAATAGCCTAGCCTTGTTTTATAAGTCTCCAGTGGATTTTCAAGCAATAATTTTAGGGGCAGTAAAAGGAAGGAAAACCAACAGAACACTGTTGTTTTGATTTGTTTGCTTTGCTCTCAAGTCTGGTTCTGCCACCAAGATTCACCCCACCTGACTTCAACCACTTGACATGCTTTAGAAATATAATCACTAGAGTTTATCTCTCAAGTCAGGGGCAAGAAGAAAAAACTCTAGAGAGCAGCATTACTTACTGAAGCCTAATCCAAGGCAACCAAACCTGATCCTTCGTATCAAAATCTTCTCGTGGCTACACTCACAGGATTTGTACTACATTTTTCAGTGGGAGGCAGGAAAGGGAAGTGATGCCCTGTTGATACCCAGTTGTAAAAGTGTGATGACAACTCATGACCCCATTTCAGCAAGGAACTGGATTGAACATGTCAAGACATGACCCATAACATGGGTCAAGACCTTCCCCAGCTGGTTTCCTGCCACATCTGTGGATTTAGACTATTGGCACAATACACTTCCCATGTGGTAAACCAAGCAGAGGACATAAACTTCTACTTGCTATTAGCCATGTGCAGCCCAACGGTCAGCTTTGTCCAGCTGTCACCTGGCTTTCAGAGAGACAAATAAATCTGCAAATGCTAAACAACCTAAAAAATTGTAATAGTTTACCTCATCTTTTATCTATAGGCTTTAGCAAAAAGGAACTGCTGTATTAAAATGTCAAGATGCTTGTTGTTATTAACAAGGCCAAAAATAGATCTTTTTAAGAATGTGAAAAATAAGGGCAGCAGAATTTAGTAGGATCTCTCATGACCTGGAAAAAGCCCATTTACAATTCTTTTGCTGTGTACTAGAAAAGCCAAAATAAAGCTAATTTATCTTCAAAACAGCAAATTGCTTTTTAGTAAATGGCCCATGAGGGGGCAATAAAAACATTACAGAATCTTTGACATGGTAAATAATTAAGAGACTGGTCAAAACCTTGATAGAAAGTCCCCATTGCCTGCAAATTACAAGACCTCAAGGGTATTCCTGCAGAAAAGGAAATGTACAGTAACACAGGAAATGACTCAGGTGCAAAGTCCAACACAATGGCATTAAATATTAAATATTAAGTAACAGCAAGCCCCAAAGGAACGGAACTTTACATCATGATCTAATTTATGCCCTGCATCATGGGGACTTATACATGTTAAAGTGATAAATTCAAATAAAAAACCGAACAGTGTAATAGTCTAAATAAGGAAGTACATTAATAGGTCATGTATATGGTAATAACCTCTTAAATTGACCAATTAAGTCATAAAAGACAAAATTATGTACCATAATTAAGTATTCTATAAGCCATTGTCTAACAAATACTCAACATTTTCCCTTCATTTGAGAAAATTTTGAAGACAGTAGACCCATACAGACATATTTTTATTTCACTGAGCTACAGTAACTCCTGAGCAAGAGCGATTTAGATTCCCAAAACACTATGATGGTATTCACCAAAACCACCATTGCATTTAATAATCCAAGACCTGTGCTGCTCTAAATTGGTCAAATAATTTCTCCCTCCCAACTGCAACAGCAAAGTCAAGTACCCAGCCCTCTACATAAAATGCCAATATTGTTCCCCTGAGCTCTAGTTATTTTTATTGGGGATTAGCTAGATTTGAAATTAGTAATAACCACAAAATCAATTAAAGTCATGTCATAAAAAAATGAGGTAACATATATTAGGCAAGAACAGAGAGAGATTTGCAGAAAGTCAGTCACCCTACGTTAAGGCCAAAAAGTATTAATACATTTATATCTGCTGGTAGACTGCAACCCTGCCAGTATTTAAGGTTTGAGCAGCTGTTAAAAGTCCACTTTATGCTGAAGTGCATGGCGATCTTGCATGGACAAGTATTGCTCTGTGACTAATTTAAAGCTACAGACTCTGACCACTTGTAACTAAGCCATGTTTGAACATTGGTCACAAATTGCGAAAAACTACTATTATTCTCAGCAGACCTTGGCTTCTTAAAGAGGTAGAGATGAGCATACTTGTGTGTTGTCCTAGTGGTGACTGTGTGCTTAGCACTATACAAAACTGTATAGAGCTGTTAGGAGGCATATAAAATCCAGATATGGAAGGGCATCCCTTACACGTGCTGGCTAATCTTATCACAAATTCAGGGTGAAGTTTGGTGAAAAAACACTATGATTTTAGGGGATTAGCAAGGTTCTATGTTAGAGAAATCAACAATGTAACAATGCCCCTTTGGCAAGCTGGAACTGTTGAACTTGACAGAAACATTTAGCAGGATCACTTTGACATAGGAACCAAAGCATCAGAACAGGGAAACAGTTTGAAGCACAGGAAAAATGATGATGAACATAAAAATAGGAGAAAGCAGTAGTATCGTCTGTTATGCACACTGCTTGAAGAAAGTAAACCAGGAGCTTCATTTTTCCTAAGTAGGTCCAAAAACATCAAAATGACCTGAAAAATCACATTTTCAAACTAATTTAGGACAATAATCTCATGTGACTTTCAGAGAAAAAAAAAAAGGACTTAAGAGCAAGTGCAAGAACATCCCTCTGACCCTCTAAATCTCTCCCTTCTGTTGCAGGACTTTCTAATCAAAATGTTATACAGTGCTCATAAAACAACATCATTTACAGACTGCAAGCAAATTTGAATCTATTTGTGCAAGGGAGATGAGATCGATTTGTATGTGTTTGCACATCTGTATGTGACACACTCTGGCTTCTAAGTTACCTATGTCATATAGTCTTGCATCTGGTATGGGATAAACCCAGGCACCAGGACAGGCTGGGGTCAACTGGTTGGAAAGCAATTAGAGTGAAGAGGACCTTGAAGTCCTGATGGCAGACAAGTTGACCATGAGCCAGCAACGCACCCTCGTGGCAAAGAATACCAACAACCTCCTGGGCTGCATCAGGCAGAGGATTGTCAGCAGGTCAAGGGAGGTGATCCTGCCCCTTTGCTTAGTACTAGTGAGAAACATCTGGAGTGCTGAGCCCTGTGCTGGGCTCCCCAGTACAAGAGAGACATAGACAGACAGGAGAAAGTCCAGAGAAGGGCCATGAAGATGATGACGAAGATGATGAAAAGACTGGACCATCTCTCTGATGAGGAGAGGCTCAGAGAACTGGGACTGATCAGCCTGGAGAAGAAAAGCTGAAAAAAACCTTATTGCTATCCACAACTACCTCATCAGAGAAGACGGAGCTGGACTTCTCAAATGTGCACAGTGACAGGAGGAGAGGCAACAAATACAAGTTAAAGCGTAAGAAATTTGTATTGGATACAAAGAAAAAAAAAAATCACAGGAGGATGGCCAAATACTGGAACATATTTCCCAGGGAGGCTGTGGGATCTCTAATTTTGGAAGTATTCAAGACTCAAATATATGTAACCCTGACTACGCAACGTGATATAATTACCCTCGCTTTGATCAAGTGGGTGGACTAGATTACCTCTGGAGGTCCCTTCTAATTTGAATTGCTCTATGATTCTACTGTTTTCTTCTGTCTCTACATTATCACTAGCAAATCTTTTTAAAAACTTAAAAGTAAACGATGATCCAGAAAAAAAAAAAACAAATATCGTAAGCTGCAATATGAAAAAAAAAAACAAACAAACAACCCAAATTTATAGCAAAATAACTAGACATCTTTGTTACATTTGGTATCATTACCTGCACTAACAGTGTCTGTATTCAAATAATTTAACCACAGTAAAATGTATAGCACATAGGAGCCATACTTGGAAAACAGCCCTTCTTTGTGCTGGTGGTTTTCCAGGTGGTCACAGCTCTTTGTAGACAGACATGCATGTAGCAGCCACCCATCACAATCACCTAATGAGGGGAACTCGTTTTTGCAAAATTGTGTTTTGGAGATGATGAGAAATAGAAGAGGAAACCTGGTTAGAACAAATCTGAATTTTTACTCCATAGCATTCTCTCTGTATTTTTCTAAGAAATCGTGCAGCGACAAGGAGATAATAAAGACTTTTTTCAGTCAGTGTCATTTACAATTGACCAGCATTTAGTAACACAAGCTTCTTTGTGCTCTCTGATTAGCTTTGTGCTCTCTGATTATATCCAGTGGGTTTACACTGAAACTTAAACAATCGTATCTTCTCATCCTGGTGAAATTCCTTTGGCAATAGATCTAGAAAATGTCAGGGTCTATAAGATGAAACTTCACATGGTCTTTTGCTATTGTGTCAAAATACAGAAAACCTTTGAATATTTATTATGAATCAGTACAGCATTGATATAGCAGTTAAGATAATGCTTTATGTAGTTTCTAATATACTGTAAGTGAAACAACACTGCTAGCAGAAGTGGAAATCAAAGCAAAGATTATTTATTTATCTAGGTTCCTAGGAAAAAATTATTTGCACCATCAAGCACATTAATTTTAGCAGAACTTTATAGCCTACTGAGGGCATTACAGTCCATCACCTGACTACAGTCCAGAATATATTGCTCTTTTTGTATAAACACTGCCAGAGAAAGTTTTTAAACCTACTGTTGTGGGTTTTTTTCAATGGACAACCAGGAATTTTCAAGTAAACAGGGGCTGAATTAAAAATCCAAGATGTCCTTAAGACTAGTAATAATGTATTAATTAAAGGCCAAAATATCTGTATTTCTTTTGTAGCAAATGTTTATTATATCAAGGTGCTATGGCACTATATAATAATGTCACAATATTGATACTTTTATCTCTTTCTGATGGGTGATCATGTCATTACATGGATGTGAAACACAACCTCACACTAAATCAGCCACGTAAGTCTATGTAACTCCTGATAACTTTGTGACAATATTTGTGCTTCAAAAGCTGTCTTGCTGAAGGTACAATGGGTCCATTACAGGGGAGAAAACTCCATTTTTATTTTCAGGTATTTAAAATTCTTGAATGTCTGTGAAACATGGAGATAAAATATTTTTATTTGAAACTTCCCAAAATTAGAAAACATACACAAAATATGCCACAAAACTCCCAAGAAGAACAAACTAAATCATATGCACATAAATACACACTTATACACATAGAAATTCTAGCTAAAAATGATTAATGAAAAGTATACCTAAAAGATACAGAAGAAACAGAAATGTACTTTTTTCATAGTCTGCAGAAAAAAACTGGCTAAATTATAAATATTTGTATTCTGTGAGTAATATGGTTAATCTGCAGACACAGAATTTATTTCCCTTCCTGTTCCCCTTGCTAAAAAGGTCCTAAACTTCAACATGCATTTTTACCATCTCTTCAGAAAAAGTCCAAGAACAATGTAGATACCTGTGTAAATTGAATTTTTTTCTTCTTTTTGAACCCTGCTGAGCAAGTAGAAAATAAATGTAAATGAGGAAGGAAAGCAGCCAGGGTTCCTCTGGGTTCCACTGGGAATGTAAAGAACATGCTGCTGGTGATATTTCTGCTGTTGTATTTAGTGCCAACAAATCTCCAAAGAATTTTTATTTCACAACAGCAAACTGTTGAAAACCTGTTAATGCATTCCGCATAATAGTACTTCTAAATTCATACAAGGTTCGCTTCTGCTTTCTCAAGCTAAGTACCTGGAGACCCCAAAGCAGGGCAGGAAAAAGTAACCCCTGCATACATTAGAAAATGCATAACTAAAAGCCTTAGTCTGTAGAATTACTGAACTTCTTAGTATTCTACTTTACTGTCAGTACAAGGTATTTTACAAGCATTGAAGCCAACAAGTCAAATGGGTAGACTAACGTAATGGTTAATACAGCAGTATTAGGAAGCAAGTTTTGTCTAATAAGATGATAAGAAAATATATGTAAAAAGAAGACAGGCGAGAAGAAGTGAGAAAGAGGAAAGGAAATGGTAAAAAGTTGCTACACCTAACCTATCACATATGTAAAGGTCAACTAACAGAAAAAAAAAGTTTTTCTCACTTCGCTTGGCAGAAGTAGTGCCTCTAAAACTAGAAAACTTGATGCCCAACGTCTGCTAACTTCTCTGAGAACAGAGATAGGCCCAGAGAAAGAAATTAATATCCATCAAAGAAAAAGCCGTGAGGCGTAAGGAAGATTAAACCATAGGAAAATGGGTCTATTGCATGCATCTTTCTGTTAAGGAAAACAACTTTGGCATATGATTGCTGCTTCTTGGCAAACTCATTGGTGCCTACATTGATTTTTTGAAGACTTTGACTGTCTTAACCTGCTTCAGTACTGATTAACTAATTCACAGAATGGTTGAGGTTGGAAGTGACCTCCGGAGGTCCTTTGGTTCAAGCCCCATACTACAGCGGGGCCACCTAGAACTCGTTTCACAGCTTTTGAATATCTCCAAGGAAAGGGACTCCAAAGCCTTGCTGGGCACCCTGTGCCACCGCTCAGTCACCAGCAACGTAAAAAAGTGTTTCCTGATGTTCAGAGGGAACCTCCTGTGTTTTAGTTTGTACCCATTGCCTCTTCTCCTGTCACTGGGCACCACTTAAAAGAGCCTAGTTCCATCCTCTTTGCACTTTCCCTTCAGGTATTTATAGACATTGATAAGATCCCCCTGAGCCTTCTCTTCTCCATGCTGAAGACTCCCAGCTCTCTCAGCCTTTCATCATAGGAGAGATACCCCACTTCATGGCCCTTTGTTAGACTCTCTTCAGTACATCCATGTCTCTCTTGTACTGGGGAGTCCAGAACTGGACACAGCACTCCAGGTGTGGCCTTACCAGTGCTGGCAATGCTTTGCTTAGTGCAGATCAGAATACCATTGTCATTCTCTGGGGCAAGGACCCCTTCCTGGCATATGAATCAGCTGTCCACCAGGACCCTCAGGTCCTTTCCTGACAAGCTGCTTTCCAGGTGGGCACATGTTGGTGCATGGTGTTGTTCCTCCCCATGTGCAGGACTTTGCACTTCTCCTCGTTGAACTTCATAAGGTTTCTGTCAGCCCATTTCTCCAGCCTTTCCTGGTCCCTCTAGATGGCAGCATGACACTCTCGGCCATTTCTCCTGGGTTTGTGTCAACAGTAAACTTGCTAAGGGTGCACCCTATGCCATCACTGAAACTGTTAGAGAAGATGTAAGACAAGACTGGACCCAGTTTTGACCCCTGGAGTACACCGCTGGTTACTGGCCTCCAACTTGACCTTGCATTGCTGATCACCACCATCTGAGCCTGGCCATTCAGCCAGTTTTCAGTCTGTCTCATTGTCTGCTCCTCCAGCCCATACAGCAACAGTTTGATTATGAGGATCTTATGGGGGCAGTGTAGAAAGCCTCACTGAAGTCAAGTTAGACATTATCCACTGCTTTCCCCTCATCTACCAAGCCAGAAGAAAGTTCCTAAGATTCATCATTGAAGATTATCAGGTTGTTCAAGCATGAATTCCCTTTGGTGAATCCATGCTGATTCCTCCTGATCACCTTTGTGTCCTTCATGTGGCTGGAAATGGTTTCCAGGATTAGTTGTTCTATCCCCTACTGAGGGATCGAGGTGAGACTGACTGGCCTCTAATTTCCCTGGGTTCTTCTTGCCCTTTTTGAAGACGGAAGTGACATTTGCTTTCCTCCAGACCCCAGGCACCTCTCCCAATCACCATGATTATTCAAATATAATCAAAAGTGGCCTCACAATGATATCAGCCAGCTCTCTTAGTGCTCGTGGGTGCATCTTATCAGTTCCCATGGACTTATGTATGTCCAGTTTGCTCAATTATACTCTCACCTAAATTAAGCAGTTTGCTTAAGTATTCCCTAATTTGATGTCATTCCACTAAGTGTACAGCTTCCTTGCTTCAGGCTTACCCTCTTATCTCTGGGTCCCTGAATTTCTGAAGGCCAGGCTTACTGGTAAAACCTGAGATGAAGGCGGCATTCAGTTTCTGGTTTTGAGGAATTTGCTGTTTGAAGAATTAGACTTCTAAGATTAGTTATATATAAAAAAAGTCCATCAGTAATAATCTCAGTCTGGATTCCTATACTTCACCTGTTCTTAGTCTCTTGTGCATTAGAAGTACTGGACCTATAGGCTAATGCCTGGAGTAAGCCCATCCCACTTTATTTTTCTTATTGATGTTTCTTATTTACATGACTAAACACTATGCACACCCTTGACAGTGAGCACAGAGAGACAGATCACCACATGATAATTTTGGCATCTTAATTTTTGTTGAAGAACCTTCTTGAGGTGGATTCTTTTCCTTTTTTGATAACATAGGGCATCAAGGAAGACTATGGCCTTGCTTTTAAGCCCTTCAGTAAAATCCTAAAATCTAGTTGAAGGACTCAACTCCCATAAATATAACCCATTTAACAGTTTTTGCTTAGTCTGTCATTGTCACACAGTTATGCTGCTCACTTTGAAAGTTCACACTTACAGACATGATGTGAAAAGGAATGCAAAGATTAACGGAATGATAACAGATAAACCTGAGAAAAAAGGTGAAACACCAGTTGGAAACTATACATCTACTAACATTCGGTACTTCTACTTTCCCTAAATATTCTCACTAACTGTGAAGTAAGAGAGAGAATGGCAGTGTCAGTTATAATACACTGGCAGATAATTTGATTTGTTGACTTATCAAAGAATAGTGAATTGCATGCTTGATCTATCCAAACAGTCTTGTGAAAATTTGGTATGCAGAAATTTGTGATGATGTTATTGCCTTATCTCCTAAAACACAGTAAATGCTGTCATTATTCTTGAATAAGGCAAAATGGTTACAATATCTGGGAAAAAAAAAAGTACCAAGAGGAGAAATGGAGAAATATTCTTAAGCAGGTGCCTATTCAATATCTTAATACTAATTACACTTTTGCTAATCATTATTTAAATTCTGTCTGACAGAGATAGGATGAATCCATTCTATTCTGATTCCTTTTTTTGAAATTCCAAAAGAAAGAAGTGCAATATTCCCATTGTTTTGTCTGGAAAATAAATGACAGATGAGGAGAATACTATTTATCTAAACTTTGACAATGAAATAAAATAGAAGTATCAGTGCACTAAATATGCAGTGCTAGGCACTTGCAGGTACAAAAAGTTACGATTAACGTGAGTATTATGGGACTTTTTTATTGGAATAGGTAGGAAAACCTAAAAAAGCGGTCTCAGGTGTTAACAATTCCATCACATGAGAAAGTTCATATTTCATAACGAAGAACTGTGTGATTTTGAATAACTGTTTCTGAATGTCTCATTTTATGTAGAACGAGACTGAGAGACCCTATATATAGGGCAACAAAACTGGTGAGGGGTCTGGGGGACAAGTCTTATGAGGAACGGCTGAAGGAACTGGGGTTGTTTAGCCTGGAGAAGAGGAGGCTGAGGGGAGACCTGATCACTCTCTACAAGTACCTGAAAGGAGGTTGTAGAGAGATGGGGACTGACCTCTTCTCCCTAGTGACAAGTGACAGGACAAGAAGAAATGGGTTCAAGTCAAGCCAGGGAAGGTTTAGGTTGGATATTAGGAAAAAATTTTTCACTGAAAGGGTTATCCAGCATTGGAGTAGGCTGCCCAGGGAGGTGGTGGATTTGCCATCCCTGGAGGTGTTTAAAAAAAGGGCAGACGTGGTACTTGGGGATATGGTTTAGAAGTGGTTTTGTCAGGTTAGGTTAATGGTTGGACTTGATGATCTTAAAGGTCCCTTCCAATCTTAACGAGTCTATGATTCTATGATTCTATATATAAGATCAAATTATGGTTACCTTGTTGATTAGTAACACAGCTTGGAAACAAACAATTAGTCAAAATAGCCACCAATTAGGCTTTCAGCCTGGATTGTAAAATAATCTCTCAGGAGTGTTGGTTTTGCTTTTGTTCATGATACACAGAGGACAGACTCCTAATTTAATGTGCCTGAACTGGATGCCTAGTATAGGTCGCAAAAATATGTCCTCTTATTTCCGAAACTCTTAAATAGAATGCAAAACAAATATATGTATACCAGTTTTACAAGGCAACAAATATTTTAGCAGATCTACATCCTTTTTTAGATAAAATATTGCTTTTAAAAATTTAATCTCAAAAAACTAATTGTTCTTCAACTTAATTAGAAAGCAAATGAAAACAAATGCTATAGACCTCAGAACCATTTCTGAACAAGGCTTCTGTTTGGAAGATAGATTGATTTTGTTTGGTAGTCTACAGTTAAACATAGCAAAGGTACAGTTTTACAAGGTATCTGCAAAACAACGTTTAGAAATCAAATCTCTATATCTCCACAGATGAGATAATTAGAATTTTGTAGATGGATGATTAACTGAGGATAAGTGAGGATATTTCGTGTTTTGAAAAATCTACATTTCCACATGATCTATTTGGATTTTTGCATTTGTATCTGTTATGAATTCAGGCAAGTACCAAAGGACTTACTCTTCAGTCATATTCTATGGCTTTAATTTCATTAAAACAAATTTTTTGCAAGCTCGTTTACCGTTAAGACAGCAGGGTGTTGTAAATTTTGTTTTAACTGTTTGGAATGTATGATGTAACAAAATTAACAGAAAAAAAAAGCCAACCTCATTCTGTTGTAAACCTACTGCTATTAGGTTTACTTGCTGAACCTCACTTGCCAGTGGAGGGGGCGGGGGGAGCAAAATAGCCAGAGTTTTAAAAAGCTCAGGAAAAGGCAGCAGAAATTAGATTTGAGCAGTGATTGGGCACAGATCTATCATGAGGATGAATGGTCTTACAGAAATCTGCACTAATGCATTTGTATAAGATAGATGGATTTGATTTAATCTCGCAAAAAAAGAACACTGTGTAACTGACATTCCTGACTTATGAGACTCAACTCACTCTATCACCAATAGAAAGAGAGCGAGCCATTTTCACAAGGCTACTCAGCTCAACCAAGGTCTGATGTAGACTCAATTGAAGGACCAGTATTATTTAACAATTGTTTGGCTTTTTTTTTTCCCTTTCCCTTTCCCTTTCCCTTTCCCTTTTCCTTTTCCTTT
>VZSZ01004600.1:283379-514005 GCA_013398815.1 Ibidorhyncha struthersii
TTTTTTTTCCTTTTTAAGGGGCTAGAGGGGTACTTGAAACTCATATTTCTGCAAATGAAGACCAAAGAATAGTTGGTAGTGCATGGTACAAGATGCTCTTGCTTCTACATCATCTAAGAGGAAAATATCACTGGCTGGCCCTGCCTGTGAATTACAGGGATGCTCTTTGGGCTGGTTGAGGGAATACAGAGATTAGAACAGTTGATTTGACTAATGGTTTTTGCAGTTGCAGGAACTACAGGTCAAAATTCTCTTGCTTGTTTTAAAAGTCCAGATAAAACTATTTCTGACTATTTGATCTTACATTTATTGATCTACAATGTTTAAGTGTTTCCTAAGAAGCTCATGGAGAGGTCTTGAAATTCTTTATACCAAGATCTTTACGTAGCACAATGTCTCATTTTCTGACACTTCGCAGTACATAATAATCCAACCCGGTCTAACAATGTTTTCTAACTTCAGTTTGAAGCAAGAACGAAGGCAATGTAGACGTGCTGCTGGGAGAATGGGGTGTAGCATGTGAGTGACATGCAAGAACAGCTCTACTGGCAAATCTTGAAAGTTGCATGATGAAGAATTTTTCTTAAACAACAAGATGTTTCCTAATTTGACAAGGGGGTGCCTGCATTTTGTTATGAACTAAAATATAAAGCAATTGTGTAGGTCAAGCACAAAACTGATTAAGTAGCATATGCATATAAATCAATAAATCCCATTAAAAGCAATCCCTATTTACATTTTGGCCTGTTTGACACCATTAAAATGAAGCTGCTAATCTATTAATTCCATCAATATCTAATACTCTGAAATTAGAAATAAGAGGGACTAATTGTGAACTAATTAACAGAAATCTTTGCCTGCTGGCATAATAATATGTTGTTAATCTAAAATTTGACTTACAGTCTTGCTATATTATTACATCAAGAACATAGGGGCTTGTTTATCTTAGCTAGTGTATGGCCTTGAGTATTATTCATCTCTAAGCGTGTGATTCCTGGAATTCATAATAAAAGCTTAAAAGCAAAGCTGGATATTTAGCCATCTGCAATTTAAATTTGGGATGCAGGAAAACTGCTACTAATATCACTGCCAGCTGTGATCCTGTCTCACCTGGCACAAGAACAAAACAACTCCCACATTAACAAAAACATCTCTGCAAGGAATAAATCATGTTCTCTGGGTTCAACTGCAGGAACTTTTCCAAACAGTTCCCAAAATACAGTCTTTTAAAGACATGACAACCCTTTTACAGCATTGTAGTAACCTGGGCAGACAACATAACATGCTGCAGATATGCTTTCACAAACAGAGCAAAGGCAAGTTTCAAGACCCCCAACTAGAAATGAACTCATCAATTGTTACTTCTGATGCTATTTTTTTTGTGTGTTGGTTACTCTTAGATAAATTAAGCAAATGCTAGACAAATTTACTTCAAAGTGAATTATGAGAATATTGTGATCAGAGCCCTGGAAAGCAGTTGTGATGAATTTCTCTGCAGATATATTAAAATTCTTTGTGGATTTAGAAACAGGACATGGATCTATTTTTAATCCTTTACTTTTATTTCATGCCACAAAACCTTCATTAACAGCATGCTGGGACTAGAACTAGCTTTTTTATTTTGCCATTTCTCATTTCTTAAACATCAAGAAAATACCACAAACACTGATTAATTCTGTCTTTAGTAAGACTTATCTCCCTTGAGTCAGTCTGATAAATTACTTACATCTTTATATATTTTCTACAGATGGATAATATCTCTATTTGATACCTCCAAATATTGTAGGAATTAAGAGCTTTTTAGAATATTCATTGCTGAATGATATAATATGGGGTTTCCCCTAACCAGATGTTGTAGATGGAAAACTGATGGATGTGTGTAAGAAAAAGAGGGAAAGGAGAAATTTAGTTAACAATTCACAACAACAGATATAATAAAAAGTTCCAGGCAGACTCAGATCGAAAATGAGAAGTTTTTGTAGAAAAGCGTATGCTTTCTTTCTAGTTGGAAAATTAATTGGCATTTAAAAATGAACTTTTTCACTGACATGAGTAATGTAAAAATGAGTATAATTAAGAAAAGTTAGTTACAGAACTCTATAATTTATGAGAAAATATACTTTATGAAAGTGGAAACTATTTTATTGGAACTCAATAATTTCCTTTTCAAAGTATTGCTATGAATTAAAAATATTTTTAATCATAACTTCTGTAAGTCAGAAAATATTTCATTTAATCATTGTTAAAGTATTTTGCTTGTTATAAAATTTCTTATCACAGGTATTTTAAAACCTTAGTGGCAAATATAAGAATAGCTGACCAGAAGAAACTTAAGAGTAAAAAAGACCTTGTGGGTTACTTGGAAAGGCTATTGAACTGAATGAACATTTTTTTTCACATATCACACACAGGTAGATGGCCAAATCTTTGCTTTAGATCTCCTACTTAATTTTCCTTAGATATTTTTCGTATTGCTATTTTAAAGGAATTTATCCTCCCTTATTGCTCTAGAAGATATTTTAAAAATGCAAGCAGTTGTAATAATTGAGAAGAGCAATACAAGGTACAACAAAAATGCTATTATTACTTCCAATTATATCCCATGTTAAGCTCTGTGGATTTCTTTCACTATTTGGAGAACAGAAGTTGTGACAGGTATAGGAAAACTCCACAAACCTTAAAAAGTCTGCTAAGAAAAGGTAGTGTGTGGCATGTCCACTATGCTGTCAGACTGCACTATAGTACACAGCAAGCTTCTCTGCAAGTTAGGAGACATCTAAATTTATAGCCTTAACGACCACAGACTACAGTATAAGTTATAGCAATTATTTAAGACTGCGATGAACAGAAGACAGAGACTGAGAGAGAGTTTTAGAGGAAGTTTCTTTTTTTTTTTTTCATTTGTTCACAGAAGTACCTTTTTTACAGTCCTAAATCTACTCTAACAGAGGAAATTCTGATCTGCAACGGAGCACACATAGGGTATCTTGCTAAATCAAGTATTTCTAATTCCTTTTGACATCCTTAAAGACGGACTTGGACATTTCTTAAATCTTTAATGATAACACAACCTTAAAACTAAAGAATGCAATAAAATTCTAGAGATACAAACTGGTCAGCTTCTAGATTTTTTTGTTTGTCTTGCACTCTTTCCTGTTAGACAAGCTAAACTAAATGTAGACAAACTATACTAGATGTTAGACAAACTAAATCAGATGCTAGATTTCACCCAAAGAGGTAAGCAATTACCAAATAAATGATGAGAGTAACCTAAGAATAAATCTGGCATAGTTTCTTATTCATTTCACTATAGGCATTCCTGTTTGAGTTCCCTAATTTGTTCATTATTTAAGTCCATCATTACTTGTCGATAAAGTTTACATATTTACAGACTGTATCTTGCGCTCTTTAATAAACTATTGTAATCCAATTGAAGAATTAATTATTATATATATTTTGAATGTCCAAGAGGGAATATTATAACATTTAGAAAAATGTTCTTGTATATCCGAGCTCACACGTAACAGAAATTAATTTCTCTTTCACATTATCAGTACCCGACATCTTCCCACAAAGCTTAAAAGACTTCTACACATGAAGTTTTGAAATACAAAGAGCAAAAGGAACTAATCAAGAAAAAAAGTATCGGCATCATTAATGGCCAAGACAGTCGGTTCTAGGTCATTTATTTCACATGAAAGAAATAATAGCTAAAAGATAAGTAAAAGTACTTGGTTAACTTTTGGTATTTCTGCACATCAAGGGTTTTTTTTCTATAGTTCTAAGGCACTAAGATGCTGTAAAATCCTTTTTCATGAATAAGTCAGATGATCTTCACCATTCTCTTTGGTGAAGCTTTACTGGATTTTCAATTTACGACTGAGTTCACTGGTCAAGTTTTTAAACCCTTGATATGTTAAAATAGAGATGTTATTATACTCTATCCACAATGGTGGATGTTTTGATCATCCACAATTTTGTGGTGTTTCTGCAAGTCAAAAATTAGAGTGAAATCAATATTTTCTAAAATTCTGCAGCATTCCAACATTTTATTGAATAACAGCACTGTTAACTGAAAAATGTCTTTCAGATTATGTAAAATAATCAAAATTATTGATTTGTAAATGCCATATAACTCTACTACATAGACAAAGGAAAAAAAATATAAGAATTTAATTTTTTATTCCCTATAACCTTTTTCATTTTTAATACCAATTTCATTGATTTTTTTTTTTTTAGTTTTCCAAGCTTTCACTGAAGTGAGGGAATTTGATGAATCATCATTAAAATGATAGTTTTTACTATCTTCAGTTTAGCTTAATTCTCATGCTCATGGATTTAACTATAATTTATTAATTAATTTATTTAACACTCTATTATGAGTGTTAAATGTATTAAAGAGGAAAATCCAACACAACAGATTAGCAATTTAGAAGTGTTAAGCACTGTCCAGCAAATCAAAAACACAAATGCTATCCAAAATGATCACCAAACAGTAAGTATTCAATGAAGAAGAAATATACTACAAACAGCAAAATGTGTTACTTTGAACAGTAATTATATTAGATAAAATTTAATTATTCTACTATATTACAGAAAGCAAACTAAAGGTACGAATGCAAATTCTACAGAAACGTAATTTTTCCTGTAGTCCCAGGTGAGTGAGGTCACCAAATCAGAGTACAGGTACACACCATTAGGGTGGGTTTATGTACCTGCAGATGTAATCATTCCACTTCTCCCCTTCTGCCCATCTGTGATGTAAGCAGGTTTAGAGTGGATTGTCACAAACCTCATTTTAGACTATCTTACACAAATTAGCTATGAGGCAAAAAGTATTAATTTCTGTACTCCACCATTTCAGCATATTTTCTTTCTAGTTTTTATTGTATATTTTGCATTCTAAAATCCTTTGAGAGAGGTTTTCCACTTTTAACTTTTTGAGCACGTTAGTGTTTCAATGGCAAATGAACAGCAGTTGGAGTTAGAGAAGAACATTCCCACCACTTGCTTTAGTCATCTAGCTCAAGCACCTCATTTAAGAGTAGTTTCCACAGGACTTAGAGAAAAGCAGCATCTCCAGAGTGGGATTCAGAACTGCTAAGTTACGCTGGTGCTCATGTCAGGAGATATTTATGAATATACTCATCTTTTTCTTCTGAAATCTGCTGACTCTGTGATCCATTGTTCTTTTTTAATCACTTTAAAAATCAATGCTAAATTTCAATTATGCCGCATCCTCTTGCAGATGATGAAACTATTCTTTCCTTACCTGACTGGCTTAAATCATAGGCTTTGTCAGAATGCCTGTCTTCACATTTCTTCCTGGATGAGATGAGAATGTTATCATTCACACTTTTATAGGGAGCTTAAATACTATCACTTGCAATTCTGTGCTGAGCAAAGATGATACTGTTAATGGCTGCGTGGTGAGCCATAAAAAACCACCTACAGCTTTGTACTGAGCTAAATTGACACTACCTTTAGTGCCCTGACTAAAATGCTCCCTTTCACAGTTGCACACCATATTAAGGGCAAACACTAGAAGCACAGGCCGTGGTGCACTCACCACAGGGCTCATACCCCGGTGGACATCATCATTACATGAACTATTTAACCACTGAGCTCGTGAGCTGCATTGGTTGTAGCAGTGCTAAGCTAAAAAAATTTAAAAACTACACAACCCCCTCATTCCCCCGTCGCACGCGCCCCCACAAAAATCCCGACCAAAAGCAACTCTGGTGGAGTACTTGACAAATTATTAGGTAAAGCCTTTCTACTTGAATACCCAACATTAAGGTTAATAAATCCGATGAAGTAAAATAAAACCACTACAGAAAGTGGCCTCAGTACACAGCACAACTAGCCATGCTGAATAAAAGCCCAAAACACAGGATATACTCTTCACTATTATCAGCATTTTCACACTGCTGCACTTAATAGAGAAAAACCTACATATCAGAGCAGTCCACTGAGCAAAGCAGTTACCAGTCACGGTGCTGTACAGAGCTCAATAAACTCTGCCTCCCACAGTCTTAGCACTGAACAATATATGCACGTTTCATACTTTTTGACAGATGAGATATTTATTTTTCACACTTTATTTTCATTCAGTTTAAGATAGAGATTTAGTTACACTACAGTTAAGAAATTGCTCTCACCAAACTGCTAGCAACCATTTAAACAAAGACAGCTATAGAGCTGACAAGTGCATTTTTAAGTTTGGAACAGCAAGAGGTTCACTCATAGCTACCTGTGTTCATGTGATCGCATACATATGAAGTGTATTTATCCATTATTTGAAAAGCTATGTGGCTCTGCACATCACCCAGCTTGCCTCCAATGTCAAGAAACTGTCAGATTTTATTCTTACATAATTTATTAATTTTTGCAAATATAAACCAGGTTCTCAACACAGGGGTTCATGACTACATTTTTGGGGTGGCTCCAAAAAGGAGCAGTGTTTGCAAATTGTAGTAAGACCTTTTGCATGATCGACTGATAAACAATCAAACAGAGAAACAAAACCACACTAGCTTTTTAAACACACAAAGTCTTCTTCAGATATGACATAGGCAGTGAACATTAACTTCATACGGGGTAAGATTGCTTGGAGTTTAACCTACTGCCACCACTCAGATGGGCAGGTCTAAAAGAAAAAGACAGCACCTAGGGAGCAGAGGATAATATTTGCAAGGAGGCAGGTCATCTCATCACTACTTCTAACACAGGTAATTATTATATATAGGGAAGCTATGGACTTAAGCTGTGGGACAAAATTCATATCACTGCAGAAGGTTTATAACCTTAGTAAGTACATGACTTTTCATTCCAACACAGCAATGAATTTAACTTCCTGGATCATTTCTGAAGGTGGTTTTTACACATTCTGATTTCTTTTTTCCCCAATGTTAAACGAAAACTTCCATCTTTTATTATCTAAATTTATTCAGTCCATGGTAACAATTTGATTTCCCCCATATAGTTTTTGTGATGTAATTTGCTACAACAATCTTCTGTATTTGAATGAGCAGGGAGGTTTCATCTACCCCAAAATGTGTGGTCTGTGGTTTGTCAGTTCAATCTCTTGCTGTTGCCAAATATATTTGACCACACTAAGTAAAAACTGAAGAGATCCCCATACACGTTTTTCAGTATACCACCTGAAGAGTCCTGACTGGGAAGTTTAATCAAAGAAAAGCGAAGTCTGGAAGTCTCAAGGACAAGGGAAGCTTTTCCAATAATATGCTTGCTACCTAATGTTGGAATTGAGCAGTAAGAAGCAATGCATACAGCCCTCCTACTGTTGTGTTGTTGGGGATTTTTCCTAAAATTTTGTGCTGTGTAGTATTTTCTCAGCCATCTAAGGCAAATTATCAGCAATTAGAAGAAAGGTTTTTCATACTGTTATATTGTATTTCTATAGGTAGGAGGCAACCTGTAAACTAGATTCTATGATGAGGTTTGAGCTTGGCATTTCTTAGGGTTAAGAGCACTAGATGTTCTTGCCTGAAATAGGAGCTGGACATGAACCAACAATCGGGTTGTTCTTCTATCTTGCTTATCTGGTTGTATGACAGAAAGATTCATGACCACATCTAGCCTGATAGTTTGATAACACATTGAGAAACTTCTGACCAGACCTGTGGAAGAGGGGGATAAAGAGCTTGCTATGCTCTCAATGAATCCGCAAGGGGGAAAAGGGGGATTAAAAAAAAAAAAAAGAACATAAGGATTAATGTAATCCAAAATTATTTAGAAAATAACCCAGTATTATTCTGTTCCAGCAGAGGCACATGCACACACACACTCTCTCTCTCTCACACACACACACATTCACTCACACCCTCCACAGAATTTCTATTAGAGACTTGATAAAACATTTAATTTTTAAAGATATTTAATTTTGCTTTCTGACTGGAAGCATTGTCATATCTGCCAGCTTTCCTAGTAGAGCTGTTCCAATATTGTTTTAACCTCATTACTAGAAAACTGTATCTAATTTCAAAGTTGAATTTGTCATCATATCTAAGGTTTCACTGCCTTTTTATTGCATTCCTATTAGAAAAGGCCAGACCAATGCTTAAGAAACACTGTTCTATCCTCTAATGACTTTTTGAAATGAAGTTAATGACTTATTTTATTATGTATTTACTATACTGTTAGTGCTGCACTGAAACTGGAAATTATTCTGCATTGTGAGCTAACTATTCCTTGTAAATGTCTGGCACTAGAAGAAAGGGAAAAAAGACTCAGCTGTTTGTTGAGACACAGTGTTATTGTTTTTATTACTTCTGATCATGTGAAGTGGTCATCTAGAAACACGCTTTGAGAAAATGATAGTCACTTCATGGAATGAATTACTTTTGCCAGCAAACTTATAACAAATCTTCCTACAAAAAACTTTATCATTGTTGCAATGTGTTGCATGACTGCTGAATTCCCGATAGTATGGATGAAAGCAGCAGATGAGGACTTCTGGTGTAGTGTCACCCACTGCAGTAGTTAGAAAAGTAAGACATGGAAGACCTGGGGAAAGTACTAAGAACTACTTTGAACACCTTGCTGGCCGGCAGTAGGAAACAGGCTTTATGAATTAAACCAGTAGATCCCGAGTGCTACCTTTAGTTGGCAGATACCATCTGTCACTGTGCTGCATGGAGCTGGAAGGCTGTCCTCCACGGTCCTGATCAGCTGAACTTTTGGCTAAAGGTAAACTTTTTCCACAGTAGTTGAGAGGCACATTTGGTGGCTTGTTTTAGTGATTATGCTGTGTTAGTATCTACACAGACTCTGTGACCTTGTTTACAGTAGCTACAAATTTTAACATTACTTTGGGGTAAAAAAATGAACATTTATCAAACAGAACAGATTGACTGTCCTAGTAACCAAAGTGGTCTATTAAATATTAACTGTGTGAGCCTCTTTTAGTGACAGGATAGAGATGTATTGCCTTGCCGCATATGGTACGTAACTGGAGGTGCTGGGAGTAAGGATGAAGTTCCTGAATATGCTCAGGAGAAAATAATGCAATTCACCACCTGCTGTTGTTGCTAAAGACACTCAAAGCCAAGAAGCTGCTTGGGGGTCAGGGATCTTTTCGTGGCACCCCATGGCAGGAGCATTTTCCCTAACATGTGCCTGACTATGCTGAGCCAGCTCACAGCCAGGAAGAGGAGACAACCTGATGAAGTAGCATTCACAGTCTACCCATAGTCTGGGCACTTCTCAGTGATCCAATGCTCAAACCAGTTCATTGCTCCTCAGTCGAAGCTTTCTCTGCTAATTTGGGAGAGTTTTGTAGCTATAGTGTATACACCACCTTAGGACAAAAGATATTTTTTTTTCCTGTCGGCCATTTTTAACTTCATATCCTTAATGTTAGAAATTAGCCTGGTTTAGTGCAGAATTCCAGAAAGTAATTCAGATTCACATGGTTTTAGCTACCTTTTACAAAAGGCTGTCTCTGTCCATAGACTATTTAGGGAAGGAGAGCAATTATTCCCCAACTCAGACATTTCAGTATAAACATTCAAGTTAAATGAGATGAATCTGGGACTGTATGGGTGCTGTGTTGTCCGGCTCTTTGTGACAGCTTCTTAACAGCAGACTTCTCCCTACTAGCAGGACTTTACAAAGATGCTTTTATAGCCTTATTACAATTATTTTCATAGTAGTCCATTATCTTTCTATTAGCCCATATAAATAAACAGGCAGTCTGAAATCTCTATGAAAAAAATTAAAATCTGTCAAAACATCAAGCAAAACAGAACGACTCTTTTATTGTACTCTAATATAAATGCTAGGTTATAACAGTGCAATAAACATCGAGCATCCTTAGCTTCAAATGATGGAGTTTTGAAGTTAAAAGAGATTTAGTCTTTAATATTTTAAACACAAAGATGGAGATGTGTGAACAAACACATTAATCTAAACCATTATAAACTGGTAATACTGATTGACATTTTGACTCCAAGTCCAGATACAACTCCAGGTACAACATCAGGACTGAATCCCAACAGTATGTCATCTCCAATATCATTCAAAAAGTATGAAGAGAAGTAGTAGAGCCATTATCTTGTTGTGTAATCTTGAAATCAATAAATATTTCTGTGTAAACTGCCAGACAGAACAGTAAGATCATTATCTTAACAAAAAAACATTGCTTCATTATATTTTTGTATAATACTATCAGTAAAAAACTTGTGATTTAGTATCATATCTAATGTAATAGAAAATATTTTAAAAACATCAGATTGCAATAGGCTGACTCTAAAAATTTTGTCACCTTAAGACTTATCCACCAAATAAGAAGAAACACAAAAATGAGGATAGATGTGTAGGCTAAGGGTTCCCCAGATTGATGGTCACAATAGAATGACTGGAATCTATTCTTCAGCGGGTATCACAATTTTTTTCTGGATAAAGAAAGTTTGTCATCTCAGTTCCAAACTGGAGTTAATCTAGTTACCAGTTTGCAAAACAGTTGTTTGTATGATTGATAAGAGCTTGTTAAGAGTTAGGAACTTTTTAATGAACAAACCTAAGTGCATTAAACTGAGAAAGTGTAGTTAGATAGGTAATTAAATTATGTTCTAATATGCCAGTGATATTAGTGGATGTGTTACTACTGTTATGTCATGAAATATCAATCATTAGTTTAATTCTTGTATACATGACAATGTGTTTGTTCTGGTTCTAATTATTACTCACATTTACTATGGTCTTAGCCCTGAAAAGGCCTAGCCCATCAATTACTTCCACGATAAAAGAAAGGCATCTGGTGGTTACCTAACATTTGGTATCCTGCAAGTTGAAGCACCACATATCAGCATATGAGCATATCATTACATAGCCCCAACTAAGTATCAAATACTAAATATTTTATTCCAGAAGTTATTAAACACAGGAAAAAAGTCCCACACGTGCAAACAAGCAGAAGGGTTTCTCATAAAAAATATTTTCTTACGTGCATACTCAAAGTGCATCTTTTCATGACTATAACTTTTCCAGTTTTTAACGCTCCTCATTGCTTGACATTAAACACACTTCAGGATTCTGGCAGCGGTAAATCATTTTTACCTTTCCAGTCTTCTTTTGAATTATGAGTTATACAAAGTGCAGCATTCAGCAGGTAAGTGCTATCCTCCCCAATTCAATTAAGCAATGAATCCAGGAATGAGAATGTGGGTAGCAGCCTACCTTGGATTTCAGCACTGTGACAAATCGTTCTTCTCTTGTTTTGCACTGTCTGCAAATGCAGTACTTCAGGATGGGTAGTAGAAGGGTTAAGTGTGTTCTGTTTTTTCCATTTCACTTGGAAGACTGAGAACGTGAAAGTCCCCAGGCATGAGTCCTTATCTAGAGCTCTGTCTCCAGCTTTTATGCTCAGCTATCAAAGGTGACAAAGTTGCATGGTATTTGCTATACTGTCATCAGTGCAAAGGCTGGGGGAGGAGAGGTGGGTAATTGTATAGGCTTATCAATCATAAACACTGGTTATTCATGTGTTCATCATTCATTTGGCAGAAAAGCAATCTTTCACATACCGACCCCTCTGATATAGGAAGGACATAGTCTAAAAGAAGGAGGAATAAAACCAAGAAATAGTCCTGGCACTCAGAGGGGTATGCATATTTTATATGGTTTGGTTAATGAGTTTATGAACCTTAGGCTATGAATTTTAATCCTGGCAGTGTCTGTCGGAATTCTGAAAGTCACATATTGAGCAGGTTTGAGATGCATTTTGGAAGCTGATAAGTGCAGATGATAGAGACGATTCCTAAAAGCCTCCAAGTGGCCAGATGGAGTGGGATGGACATTATAAAAGACAAGAAGCACCTCAGATCGCTGCCAGCTGTAGGTCAAAACTAGACAGGACACTTGTGTTTGTCCCACATATGGTCTCTTACTTGAAACCATTTTTTGTAAGCGTCCATTCATATCATATTCTAGCAAGCAACTGTTCAGAAAAAGTCATGCTGTTTTTAATTTTGAGCACCATACTGGGAGATACAGAGAAAAATTCACTATTTAGCGAGTCTTTGCTTGGTAGTGAGAATGTTCTATGTGAAAAGAAATGAATGGTACATAGAGATGAGGTTTAAGGACGAGTTTATCCACTTGGCTCTATGAGCAGTGACCACTGGGTCTCAGAGGTACTGCCTCTATCTTGCAAAGCCTTGCTACTTTCATTATACCCATAATTTTATTGATGTCATGAATTATAAAGTCTTACAGAGAAAATGAGTCTCGCTTTGACCCGATTAACATGCAGCAGGTAATAACATAGAAGTAGATAAATGGGCAGGGAAATAAAAAAGCATAAGGGATATATATTAGATTAAAACAGAATCAGAACTCTATAAATGCCATTCACTCTATTATGTAATCTTTAGCATATATTTAAGCTTTGAAACATCTTGTCACAGGAAGCAATAATTATTAAAAAGAATGACAAGAGCCCTACTCTCAAGCTGACTTTTGTCAAGTGTCTTACATCTGCAAATAAAAGCCACAGTCTTACTTTTTCTATTAACCACAGGCTGGTAATCTGGTGCAGTCTTGTTCTGTTTAAAAAATATTTCTCCTCCTGAAACACAGAGACATACCTGTTTGTCTCATTTCAAGGTTAGGGAGTGCTGTTTTAAAACAACGTCTTTCAGCAATATTCTATTCCAGTTTCTCTGAGAAATCACTGCAGGAAAACCTTAGCAACTTCTAGACAAAGAAAAGGTTCTCTGCTTAGCTGTTACTGGTGAGAACCAAAAATAAAACAGCCTTTACTGCAGACTGCAAAGTGATTATGGGGAACTAGGACAATAAAACCCCAGGAATGTAACCCCAGTCCCACTGTACACAGGACAACGTGGTCCAAATCACAAGGTCATGATTACACATGAGGAACACACAGGTGACCAAACCGTCCAGAAGACAAAATTGCTGATGCCGTACCCTGTATCATTCTATGGATTTCCACCGACAAATCACAATTACACCTTTTAAAATGCCCTGAACATAAAATTTGTAACTATATTTATATATATAGGAACTCAAGAAAGTTAAAGATTACCCACAGATTAAATTCTGACAAACCTGATTTAAATTTAAGCTGGCCACCTCTGAACTCACTTCAAATATTGTTGTAACTGAATCAGATATTAAAGGCTCCTCAGATTACCAGTTCCTTCTTGGTAACCTGTTCCCTTACAGCTTGAGTTCTTTCCCTACAGGAAAGCCTCAGAGGAGGAAGGAAAAAAAACACCAAAGCCAAAAAATAACTACTTTTTCCAACTATCAGTTCAGAAGTAAGGCAGTCTCTAGGTCTAAAAGGACAGCTCAATTCTTCTTCAACTCCAGTTTGGCTTGAGGGTAATAATATGCCATAAGACAAGAAGCAACATATTATCAGCTTTGAGATCTTCTTTGCATCTGTTAATTATCAATATTTCATTAATGTAACACTTCTCAGAATGTAAGTGTGTAAGTGTAAGCTGCAGTCCCAGACTACATTTTGCTTACACTAAAATAATTAAACTTAAGAGACTTAATTCAGTCCCCAGTCTTGTATTCAGAAAATAATACATATTTCTCCACCCCAAAATTATTTTCTGCATAGCTTAAGCACATTTGCATGCACTCATGCATAAACAAAACCGAAAGTACCAGGGTGAGCCTTAAGATAAAAATAATATAAAAATAGAGTCAAAACAAACTAGAGAGGTCATCTATTCTCTTCTTGGGTGATTTCCCTCACCACTGTAAAATCAATACAACAATGTGGTACTCTCTTTCAAACACCAGCTGCTGCTAAAAGTGATCCCGTGATCTGGTGATTTAATGGATAACTGGATTTTAACACAGACCAAAACAACAGGAATTGAATGAACTTTCTCTTACTCAAGCAGCATCAGTATCTATTGCTGTATCATTAAGAGCAGTGCATTCAGGCATCTAACTTACTAGGCTACCTTGAACTGCATCAGCTGTAGGAACTATTTGCAGTTGTAAACACGTTCTAGTGAGTGCTGTAATATAAAAGCAGCTCCAAATGCAGAATGATGTAATCAAATGTGAAAGGTATGGAGAGAGTAAATTACCAGTTACACTGATGATCTAATTAAAATAACTTTGAACCCAATTTTGTTCGTTTGCTTAATTTCAGCTCTTACAGCATTAAATTTTCTAATGAATGATTATTAATAATGAAATCATTACAAAATTATCTTTGTGTAGGTGAAAAATATGTGTTATTACATTATATTCAACAGTATGTGAAAACAAGTACTACAGTCATGAAATGTAAAAAGAGGAATGCTTTAGAAACCATCAAATACAAGCAGTAAATGACCAGATGAGAGGAATAATCACTTAAACGTGTTGCTGAATGACTGGCAAGAGTTTTCAGGGTATTATGTTATTTAAATAAAATACTTCTGTAAATACTGACTTTCCGTTTATATTCCAAAGTAGTTAGTATTTTAATGCTACATTAGAATTAGTCACTGCTAATGCTCTAAAGCCTTTGCAAGATGTTGATTTAATATATGTACTTAAACAATGGCTGTGATAAACAGCTGAAAATCATTCCTGTATATGAAATTTTAGTATAAAGAATTGCCAGCATATGGCAGTTCTGTGTCTCGGAAACTTTGCAACGTGTTACTGTGTGGTATAGAGTTAAATAATTCTATTAGGAGCAAACTCTACTACTTACAGGAATTCTGTTTAACAGCAGTTGCAGGTAGGGAGATTTTAGCTATGTGAAAAGAACTGCAGGCTCAGGTATGTTAATTTTAGTGTGGAATGCCTTCTGCCAGATGTTGACTTTTAACTCTTAAAATTTGCAAGTTTGAAGATATAATTCTTAAAAAGAAATTCTAGATTTGAATTTCTGAATTGCTTATGAATTCTGCATCAAAGTTCTTGGAAATTGTAACAATAAAAATAAAATTTTCAACTTAAAAATATTAAAATTACATTAATAGGTGGTGGTTGTAAGACACTACTACTAGAATCACCAAAATACAAATGTTACCAAGACTGATAATGTGCCTGACAATACAAGACAAAAGAGAAAGATATTTCCCATCCAAAAGTAATGGACTCAGTTAATATATGGTAATGAAGCTACATGAGGAAAACCAAATTAGATTAGACTGTTTCATGCATGCATCCAAGGCATGTACGCTGATATCTGCAGGCATTTTGCTTTATTAAATTCCTGTGTCCAATATCATAATATTATAGGAAATTAAAATATTTTATCTCATTGACTTTTACTAAATTTCATCTTGCCATGACAAAGCAACAACAAGTTTGGGAAGAATTTGAGAAAAGAGTATCTTAGTAACTGTTAAGAGGCAACACAAGGGGCAGCATCAAGAAAATGGGGCAGACAAAAAAGATCAATTAGAGACAATATGCTATCAAATTACGAAAAATCCCATGTGAGAAGCCTAAATGATTATTGATTAACTCATTTTGTTACTTGCAAAGGTAAACACAACTAAGCTAATGAGATATACTTACTACACAGAAAAAAAATCATAATGATCAATAAAATATACATAAAATTAAGAAAAAACAAACCAACCTAATAACTAGTTTCCAAAACCAGAACATGATCCTGAAGTGAAACATTCTGCAGTGGTTAGTCTTTAGGGAAGCACTATGCTAATTAATAATTTTCCATTTTTTTCTTTTTTTTTTAAATAATAAAGTTGTCGCTGTCATAGTCTTTTCAAATGAGATACCTAGCTGTCCTCTCTTTTAAATGTTTTTCAGATTTATGTACAAATTAAAGGCAGCTGGACAGCACTTGTAAATGTCTTAATTTTTTATGATTTCACCACTTAGGCAAATAGTTTTAATAATGACATTGATCTTCTCTGGCATGCTTTTACATCTTCCTATTTCTGTTCACAGTTAATAGCCTTGAAACAATAAGCAGAGTTTTCTTGGTTTTGTTTTGATTTACCTGAAAGACAGCCAGTGAGTGACAGAAACAGAAACAGTTTCCATGACAACCACATCATTGGTTGCAAAGGTCTTCCAGTCCCTCTTTGTGCAGTTGTTAACAACATTGACGTTTCTTCATTAAAGCTTAGCCTAGTGAGACAAACACAAACCTCTGTTAGGAAAATTAAAAATACCTTGCAATAATATGATAGACAATTCAAAAGACAAAGCTGGTCCTAATACAATTAAAAGTCTATTTCCAAAGAACTCCATATTCACAGGGGCAGGTAGCCTGACGGATACTCAGAGGGATCTTGTTCCAGTAGTTACCTGTGTTAATAGCTGAAATGTCTGTGGCGGTGCTTTGGATATATGTATGGATATCAGCCCAAAGTTGTATGTGTATTGAAGCTTTGAATTTCCAAAAGGCCAGACTTAGGCAGAAAACAGTACACGTATCTTTCAAAGCAAACATGTTCAAAGCATGTAGCTTGGCATGTGTTCTTCTTTTCCTGAAAGCAGTATGTTGATATTTGGTATAAAGCATTTAAAAAAAAACCCAAACCAAAACAACCCCCAAAATAATAATTTGCTTTAGGAAATTCAGGCATTTTTATTACTTGCAAATTGAGTTGAAACTCAAATTGAGTTGAGTCCAACTCAGTTGGACTCCAGTTTCTTGCAATTTACACTTTGTGTAAAGAATCTACCAATACATTTGAAACAACCACCATTTATACAGAACAGATTTTCCATACTTACCTCCCTCTGCCACTCCTCAGATTTTTGTTTCCTATCTGTCCCATGACTTCCACATACATCTTCGTGCCCTACATCTTTGATGTCTCTGTCTTTAGCTATCGCTTTGATAATATTGGTAATATCAACACATCAAAACTTAGAGATTTTGTGTTCAAATGACTGAAAACTCAGTCCCAAATATGAGAAGTTTCAGCTGGTTATGTATGGACAGAAGCATACTTCTGCTCTTTGATTTGAAAAACATTAAGCTGCAAAGATTAAGTTCATTTCCTGCACTAGGGAATACTAATTATATTAGTCGTATCTGTTTAGGAAGCCATTAAGATCCTCTTTTTGGAGCCTAAGGAATCCTCGACCCATATAGGTTGCGATCCACAACTGCAAGAGCAATCCCACAGGGCAGAACAATGAGACAAATGAGAAATTGGCTTTGTTCCCCTATCAAAACCCTTCTGGGGACAATATGACTCCTTCAAATTATAATCACCTCAGGTACATGCCACAGTTGCAGTTTCAGGAGATCTATCCTGTATGTTAGAACATTCACAGTATGCAAGCAGAGGCAAAGCTCAACACAGTTGCCAAAAAAAATAATTCCATCATGTAAGAGTAGGTTCCCGCTGGATTATGCAATTTCAGCTGCTCTCTGGACATCTCTAGTTGTAACCTACTTTGACAGTCTCTCCCTCATATACAGGGACAAACGTTTATATCTACACATATAGAGACACACAGTGTGAGCACAAGATGACAGCGTCTGTTTAGGTGTTGGTAGTTATTCCTGCAACAATCTAAAGGTGTAACTTGTCAGCTTTCATTTACACAGCACAGCAGGTACAGCTTTCAACACGGATAAAAATTCCCAATTAGGATTGTACCTCCTTCCAAGTAACTCAGACCAGGCAAACTTAATATTGGGTGTACACCCTAATATAAGCGTCTCTGAAAGAGAACATGACAATCTGGTAGTGCAGTCACTTTACACATAGTGCCTGTAACTCATCTAAACCTCCACAGGAAACCTCGTCAATTAATTATTAATGTCGGCTGCCTTTGTTTTTCACTTCAGTGATAATCTGCTTTTCAGTCACTGTGTTCCTTTGGTTAGTGAATTATCTCATTCAGCATTCTTTGCTGGCCAGGCCACTGGGAAATAAGTATTTTCATTAATAATTAATTTTTTCCCTTATGGCCATATCTGTCAAAGAGGGTAGAGCACAGCTTCCCCCCTCCCTCAACTTTGTCACTCTTTCTTCATTCTCTTTTCCTCACTCGTCTTAATCTGCTTTTGTAATGGTGCAACACAGAAATTAGTTAACTTGGTGATTTCGCTGGGAAAACAGGGAAAAATATACCAAATTTTCTACCATTAAACTGTGAGATCGTTGTTGTTGTTATTATTATCATTAGGTATTATTGTGCCTATAGGATCTGTCCTGTTAAAAAATAATATTAAAGGTTGTGGTTGATAGAGCAGAAACAGAATGAGGAATAACTGGGGACAAGCAATGGGAACATCATAATAAAAGATGAACTTATTTCTCTCTGCATCCTCGAAACACAATGATTTTATGCTCTCTGTGAAAGTGATATATTTTTAATGAAAGTTACATTAAAGACAATAGAATTATGATAACTTCTGCCAGGTAAGGAACCTATAGCTAAATAGCTATAACAACTTGTAAGTGACCTACATAACCTGACCTTATCAACATAAACCAAACTTCAGTCCTGTTACACAGGCATATTAAAATGTAAAAGCAGAGTGCAATGACAGGGAGATGCTCTGAATTAAATCACGAATGTTGGACACTGACCTTCCTATTAGGATATTTGTTAATAAGTTGGTTTATCTCAGTAGGAGAACTGCTAGCAAAACAAGCAAGGGGAAAATATGCCACTGCATACCTTTTAAAAAATCTACCACAATTAAATGATCTTGCATCTTTGCTTATTTGTTTCTATATTTCTTGTTTCCTCAGGGGTACCTGACAACACTTTGCTGGTCATACCAACAAATGGAATGCATAGCAACATGGCAGAGATATTGTCCATCCAAGAATTAAGGAGTACATTTCTTACAGTCTGACAAAGACATTGGTATTGCACATGTGAGGCTACCACATGGCATGTGGGATAATCACAAAGGTGCTTTCTATGAAATAATACGGGCAGGAGGATGAAAATGCTATATTTAATAAATATTGGCATATAGTCTAATTTCTGCTATAAATTTAATGAAGGGATGTACTCCCAGCTTTACTATCAACGGCTGTCATCTGATTTTTTTGATGACTAGGCTCTCACTTTTAGAGAGTCTTAGGTGATTGAAGAATTCCTTTATGCTTATAACAAAATGACCAAAGCTGTGCTAAATCCATTAAGAAGACCATCTTCTTTCTTAAAAAAAAAAAAAAAAGAAAAAGAAAAAGTGGTGTTGCTTTAAAACCAATTAATGAAGATTATCTTAAATCCTGCAAGAAAGTTCTTGCTCGCAATTGTGGCTCATTCTTAAAGTAGCTTAAGGGCATATACACAAATAGTATTCGGTTGTTCTTGGTTAGAAAAATCTTGCTAATTTTCTGGATTAGCTTTCCAGCCCTGGCTATCTTCATCCCAGAATGAAGAATCTTTTAAAGCAAGCATTTACATTTTAATCCTAAGAATATAGAACAGAATATACAGTCACTGACTATTAAAAAAGAATACAGCTGAAGGCACTGCTCAAAAGGACTTTAAAATCATGTCAGCTGAACTGTATCCCCCCCCCAAATATAAATTTGGACCTCACAAAAATCCCACTGGCTTGTTTGGAACAGTTTGTTGGCTTCATTGGTAATTCAGTGCCAGAAAAGAAAATAAACTTGTCTAGAATATACTATGTTCTTTAGATTTATTTTGCATAATGACATGATTTGACAAAGCTCTACAGTTTAGTCTTCAAAAGTAAGGACAGAATGTCTACAATTTCTTGAGGTTTTATCCTGTCCTGTTCTTATTCTGGTTCCTGCACAAAATATACAGATTCGGTGAGCTTTTTTTTTATACAGAAGATATGAATTTTCCCTGATGGCATTTTGTAAAAATAAGTAATCTAAAATAAAGTTGATGTATATAATGTGCAGCAAGTAATTTATCTAAAAAAATTAACTGCTTTTTCTGCACAAAAATTAGCAGATGCAGTTTTCAATTTCCACGTAGTATTACCAATACTATTTTGTTTTCCCCAGAATTTCTGCCAAATTGCTTTGCAATTTGTTTTAATTGTGTGCTAATTGTAGATAATTTATTAAACCATTCACTATCCAGTTTGTTTTAATGAATTGTTTTGGCTCTTAGTGAAAGGGTGGATATTGTCTCATGGTTCTGACCCCCAAAAGAATTTGTGAATACTTGGATCATGAATACTTACGCAATGTTGTCAACACTAATATGCAAGAGGCTTGAACTAGATTCAGTAAAACTGTGGTCTTTTTAATAAGAGCACCTACTATCGTTAATGTTTGTTTTCTGGCACTTAAGATAAATTTATACTCAACTGCAAAGATTTGTTCCTTTTTTTAGTTAAAATAGTTAATAAGTGAAGCTTTTGGCATAGGTACTGTGATACTGATATCAAAGTGCTTTCTTCCATTATCACTACCTCATTTCCCTTTTCTGTCATATGCATATTTATCAGTTTATCTGTGCCAACATGAAAGGGATGATTACCTAAATCCACATCCTGTCTCAAAGCAGGTTAACACAAGTCTTTGTCTCTATGGTGACTATACTGCTTAGAGAAAAAGATGTGAATTGTCGCAAAATGTTTTCTGTGTAATATTTCTTCTTCCTATATTAATATATATTAAAGGAAAGCTCAAGTCACTGGCAAGTCAAATTATTTCACTTCTCCTTTCCTTAACAAAAGGGAACATGCTCACAGACAGTGAAGAAATAACACCAGTGCTAAGCAGTTCCGATGTTCTGCAGGGACTTGGAAGAGCAGGAACTGAAGAGAGTAAGACACCATTTCTCACAGCATTCTCCTGGAGAAACTGGCTATTCATGGCTTGGATGAGTGAACCCTTCACTGGGTAAGAAACTGGCTAGAGAGCTGTGCCCAGAGGGAGGTGGTGAACAGAGTTAAATCCAGTAGGTGGCTGGTCACAAGTGGTGTTCCCCAGGGCTCAATATTGGGGCTGGTTCAGTTTAACATCTTAATCAACGACCTGGATGAAGGGATCCTGTGCACCCTCAGTAAGTTCACAGATGGCACCAAACTGGGTGGGAGTGTTGAACTGCTTGAGCATGGGTGACCCTACAGAGGAATCTGGACAGGCTGGATTGATGGGCCAGGTTCAGTAGTATGAGGTTCAACAAGGCCAAGTGCCGGGTCCTGCACTTGGGTCACAACAATGCCATGCAGTGCTATTGGCTTGGAGAAGTGTGGCTGGAAAGGTGCCCAGCAGAAAGGGACCTGGGTGTGTTGGTGGACAGCCGGCTGAATATGAGCCGGCAGTGTGCCCGGGTGGCCAAGAAGGCCAACGGCATCCTGGCCTGTATCAGGAATAGTGTGGTGAACAGGACTAGAGAAGCGATTGTCCCACTGTACTTGGCACTGGTGAGGCCTTACCACAAATACTGTGTTCAGTTTTGGGCCCCTCACTACAAGAAAGACATTGAGGTGCTGGAGCGTGTCCAGAGAAGGGCAACAAAACTGGTGAGGGGTCTGGGGGACAAGTCTTATGAGGAATGACCGAGGGAACTGGGGATGTTTAGCCTGGAGAAGAGGAGGCTGAGGGGAGACCTTATTGCTCTTTACAGTTACCTGAAAGGACGCTGCAGCGAAGTGGGGGTCGCTCTCTTCTCCCAAGTAACAAGCGATAGGACAAGAGGAAATAGCCTGAAGTTATGCCAGGGTAGGTTTAGACTGGGTATTAAAGGTACTTAAAAAGAAGTAGTTAAAAGATGCATAAACGTGGTGCTTAGGTACATGGTTTAGTCGTAGTTTTGGCAGCGTTGGGTTAATCGTTGGACTCGATGATCCTAAAGGTCCCTTTCAACATAGACAATTCTATGATTCTGTGAAATTAAGCTATCATTACTCAAATGTCTGAATTGAAAGAAAAAATAGCATATCCTAGAAAAAAAACCCAGATATACTTACATGGTTTTAGACAGTATTTTTAGGAATTATTTTTCTTCACATTAAGTTAGTGGAGGATGTTGGCCTAAGGTCTAACTAGACTGCTAATAAGATTCCTCAAGGTGTCAGACCTATGAAATCAATAAACGCAACAAGCTAGGTATCACCGACTGGGCTTCTATAAAAGGCTCGTTATAATCTTGGAAAAGGATGGAGGTCTAACTGAAGATCCATGGTTTAAAGCACTGAAATAAAGCCTTCTAATCAACGCCTAAGTCTTTGTCCCTCCCTGCATAACCTTTACTTCAATCAGGGCTTGGAAGACATGAATCGAATTGCCACAGTCAGCAGTTCAGCCCATCTTCTTCCCTCCCATGAGTATCAAGCCTGGTAACACTCAGTCCATGGAGAATTAGAAGCTTTAGAAAAGCAAAGGCTCAGATGTTACAAAGTTCATCATGAACAGAGGAGATAGCTTAGCTGGAAATTTTTAAAAAGAGCTTGCCTGTTGAGAGTTCCCTGATGATATATTTACATATAAAGTTAACTACTAGACCATGATTATGACAGACACTGGTTATACAGAATATAAATAACCTCCATCGAGTTCACATTCCTGCTTGCTTTCAATAAAGAATTAATTTGCTCAGTCCAAAATCTTTTTGACAATACTATTTACAAAATGGTTTAAATTTAATAAAAACATATTAAGTTAATATTTGATAAAAGTCATACCATAGACAGTTTTACAATGAAATGTCAGTGGAATTTGTTATGGGACAAATGAAAGTGAAATGATATTAAGCCAATGTAAACAGCAAGGCGTCTTGTAGGATTGATTATCACCCCAAGGGAAGATCATTTATTTTCAAGGTTTAATAATAGTTCAACCTATTGTAAAGAAAATTTAATAAAGCACAAGTTTTAGCAGTTTCATAAAACAATTTCTGAATTGTTTTATGAACACTTAATTTACTGCTAACAATATTAAAAGTTTATTCTGCAGCGGAACCTTTCCTTGTCACGTTCCTCCTGGCAAGCAACCAGGACTTTCAACATCTAAATTAATATTTTATAAGTTTTTTTAATTCATGATGTTAATATAGCTTTCAAAGATACCAATCAAGTTCTAGGAAGAAACATAGAATGCTACTGTACAAAAGAAGCAAATTGGCTATTTTTCGAATGTTGATCAATCACGATTTCTATGTTGGTGAATGAACATCTGAACTCCTGCTCTGAAAAACAACAAAAAAATAATATTTGATTTCAAATGCTGAATAAGAATCTCAAAATCTATGAGTCCAAGAGGTTCCAAATTATTCAGATGAACTAAACCTGTTTTGAAAACTCTGCACAGTACCCATAAAATAAGAAATTAATATTGTATGAAACATTTATTATTTTATAGTCTTTTAATATATTTACACATACATATTTAAAAAAGAGGTTTTGAATGTAAGACATAATGTCTCCCTTTCCAACACAAGCATATCAAGCTGGTGATGAAAGCAAGGAAATGATAACATTTCAGCCAGTTGACTGCATTTTCATTGTGTTTAACATTATATTTTTTACCAAATCAGCCATTAGATTAGCAAAATCATTTGACCAAGAAGGCTGGTTCAATGCTGAATTATTTCAGGGATCATTCAATGTTAGTTGCTGGAGGAGCTAGAGCCTCTTTGGGATTTCTACTGCAAATCAGACATAAAATGTCATCAGCATGCTCAGAGGAAGGAGAAAATGGCAGAAATAGTTCTCAGCTTCTTTAAACAAGCAATAGTGGGGTGCTGCTATTTGGCTACATTCACTTGAATATAGCATGAAAAAAATCAGAGTACTGCTCAGGCAAGTCATGTGACTCAGGATATACCTTTAGGTACCTGGTGCTTAGAAGGGGTACACCAATGGACTCCTGTGCTGCTCCCAGGCACCGAGACATCTCCAGTGTGCTGGTCCCACTATAAGGCATGGACATGTTCTCTGATGCATACATACCTATCGGATGAGGCCTTCTGAGAAGGGAAGCAGTGGAATTAATTCTCATTTTTTTTCACCCATCCATTAGTCAAGCAGACTGACAGTTTCTAAAATTCAGCTCACATTTCAGAGAACAAGCAGCTGCTGGGGATGAAGCAGTTTAAAAAGCCTCGCTGTTCTTGCTTAGGTATGTGAATGAGCACTCTGCAACGCAGATCGACCTCATCAGCATGATTTTTCAGTTTCTCAGAGCCTGGACTAGAAGTAACATAGATTTGCTCACAACTACAACTCTCTGGTTCCTTGTATGAACTTTATGAACTCGTATTTCTTAAAGTCCCACGAGCCTTTATAACACTCTCCTCATTTTTTTTTTGTAGTTGTGTCAATTTTAATCACATGCGAGTAGTAGGAAATAAAGAATAAAGAGGAAAATTATGTATAATTTGACACTTTGGAAATTATTTATATAAGATCTCGTTAGTAAATGAAGAGAAATGGACAACCTGAAGGAAAATTAATTCAAACCATTTTTAACAGCTATTTTGGAGTGACATGAACAACCTTATTCTTTTTGCTAACTGTGATGGAAACCTGATTGCAGCAGAAGCCTGGACAGATACTCTAAATTATTCAATTAACTTTCAGATGGCTAAAACTGAGCGATATCAATCTTCACTTGTTTGTTCAAGCCTGTATGAAAGTTTCCACAAGACGTGAAAATTGGAACTGGTCATTTAACTCTTATCCAAGTTGTCCTGCAATAAAATCGCCCTTCCTCTATGATGGACATTCCTCAGTATTTTGCTTTAATTATTCAGGAAATATATTCAAGCACTTTTATTAAGTCCTACAGGTGTCCTCAGAGAATTTGAGAAGTTCAGGGAAAAACAGCTATAGAGTTGTGGGTCATGTTAATAACTTGGCCTCAACCTGCATTAGTTCTGTTAGGCTTGATTTATTTGCAACAAAAAAATACAGGAAAAAAAAGGTATACTCTTATGCTACTCTTTTCAGGCCCACTTATTTATTTCCAAGTTCCTCTGAGAGATCGTAAAATGTGTCAGAGTAATCACATCTGGAAATTGTCTTTTCTCTGCCAAGCAGGGGGATTAAGGACGATAGGACCAGCATGACACTGCTGTTGTTTTGTGTCTCAGCTGTACTCAGTAGATCTACCTCTAACATATAAGAGGAGCAAGCAGCTCCTCTTGACCTCTCTTCTGCAGCAGCCAACTAGTGCCAAGAGGGAAGATGACTACAGTTAAATAAATATTCTTGACTGACTCTTGCATCTCATATTATATAAGCCAGTATAAAGAAGCATAGCTTAAGACTTCCAGTTAATTCAACTGCCAGACTAAGGATATTATGCATTTTAATAACACAAAACAGCATCACCACTCAGCTCTCTACAAGGATATAAAACCCTGCAGATTGTGTGTATATCATGCTCTGAAGGAGTGGCCACAATCTCTCTGTGGACCTGTAAATTCAGTTCATTCCTGTGCTCACTTCGAGACAAATCAGCTCTGGCATAACAGGGTATATTGTGCACCAGGTTGTTCAATACTACAAATGAAAAGGATCGATAAATTTTCTGTGCCTAAGACATGAGATCCTATTCACGTTATAAAGCATGTGAAGGGCAGGGTCCCAAAAGGGTGTTAAGGAAAAGTAAGATCCTTCAGTACCCTGCTTACCTTCTGCATATGGGCGTTACATGATGCTATCAGTCTGTCAGAAGGAGGTTCATACAGAAAGGATGTAGGCTAGCTGCAGTGAGCCGAGGAGGCTGGTTTATGAGTGGAGGGGATGGGAGATACAAAGAGAGGTTTGTGTGTAAAAAAGACTGTATGGGAATGATCCGTCAGTATGTGTATATGCTACAAGTCTGCCTCAGTGCCAGTCCACAAATTAGAAAAATGACAGTACAATATAGAAAACTTGGCTTGACGTTTCACTAGTGAACTCCCTAAACCATGTCCCTAAGCGCCACATCTACATGCCTTTTAAATACCCCCAGGGATGGTGACTCAACCTCTTCCCTGGGCAGCCTGTTCTAGGCAAAACACTATCCGGCTTTTCAAATATGAGGTGTCTTTCTGTAATATTTATACTGTTATTTGAGAAAGAATAAAGCACCAAGTTGAGGTGATTTAGGTATACAGATGCCATCACAAGGGTGCATCACCATTTTACATGGATTTTGCAGAAGCAAGAAGGTGTTATTGCTTATGTATTCAGATGAGAGGATTCTCCACAAAAAATGAAAAGGGTCAAAAGGATTACCTCTTCAATTCAAGACAGAATAAAAGTTTCCTAAGCTTAAAAGTCACAAGTCACTTTGGAAGCTTTTGGAAACAAGTCTTAACACTGAGTATATTTTGGAAATATATACCTACTTCAATCTCAAACTATTCAGATAAATAAGAAAAAGGAATAAAATACTCTTTATTTAAATGGTTGGACTACATTATCTCATTACAATCAATAGTTGTCACTCCTCAGGATAACAAAGAATTTATCCAATATAGATAAAAAAGACATTATCTTTGGACCTTAGCTGTTAGAGCTATAGATAAAGATGTAGAATTTGAAAATGCACTGTAAAAACAAAATTAGTTTGGAGAAGATACTTAAAACACTCGGTTGTTCTGAAACAGTTATGGTGGTTTAAATGTAAATAATTTTGTTCTTAGCTATTTTGAAACACTGCAATACATTTTTAAACTGCCATACTGAAGAATATTAATGATGCAACAAATTGACTGGTGCTACTGAGATGTATCTGTTTTTTTTTTTTATGAGCATACTTAATCGCACATGTTTCTTAAGTTTCTAATTACAACCAGTACTAAAAGTGTCTAGATGCTTAAGGATGCATTTTTATATTTAAACATACCTCATTATTATTACTTATATGGCAGATAGTTCACTAAGATATAATGATAGGATATTAAAGTGGATTAGAAATCTCATTATTAAAACACAAGCTTGTCTGAATAGAAAGGAAAAAAAAAAGTACTCTAAATGGAATAAGCACCTCTTCATTTTCTTTCACAAATCTCATTTTATTATGAGCTAAATGTCAGAGACATAAAGATGTAACTGGTGGCATGATCCCATCAGGGAGGTTTGTATATGTTATCATACTGTATTTAACATTATTTTTCCAAAGATTTTAAATAAAGACAGTGAACTTCAGTAAGGGCTAAAATTTCAACCAAATATGTTTTAGCCTATCTGGGGGTGGCTTGTTTATTTTTAGAATAAGATATGACCGCAGCCAAATGAAACCTCTTCCTGTATTTTAACTCAGTATTAGGGCAGACACCAATTATGAAATTGTGCTGTCAGGTTACCCCTCTAAGGGCAGCCACACACTTCATGTTTTCAGTGGCAAATTGAATTTGACATTTAATTTGAAGCCCAGGATACCATAATGTAAAACCTTCTGCAGTATTAGTGATAAAGCAGGAGGGCAGACATCCTGGCTGCTTCTTTTAAATAGTCCTCTCCATATTATCACTGCCTTCATTATTTTCTGTGGGGATTTTATTTCCTGATCTTTAAAGAAAAAAATCCAGTAAATGTTTAGAATCACAGTTGCTCACAAGAAGAGCATTTCAGGTTCCTTTATAGATTCAAATAAATTATCTACTATAAATTTTATCAACACATGCTACCCAGACAACCTGTCATTTCTGAGTTAAATCAGTCCTTAGATAGCATAACTCTTAGTAGCTGGTGGTGTTGATGCTTTCTCATTTGTTTATTCTTTGGACGATAATTTAATTTTATGTTGTACAAGAACATGCGTTAATAGTGATTGCAAGATTTTATTGATTGAAGATTCATTTCTTGCAGAGGTTTCTCTGTAGGTCGGCAGTTCTTTAATGTACTTCAGAGTAAAGTATTGGAATGTAGTATTTTCAAGAAACAGCTAGAATTCCTCCTTGCTTGACAGAATAGACAGATTTAGGGTCAAAAATTAAGAATGTGATAACCTGAAACAACAGAGGCTGGCAGGGTGCATGTGTAAACAGAACTTAGCCAGGACACTGGGTTAACCATCGTTTTGGAGGTTACCATTACATAGAATCATAGAATTGTCTAGGTTGGAAGGGACCTTTAAGATCGTTGAGTCCAGCCATCAACCTAACACTGACAAACCCACTACTAAACCATGTCCCTGAGCACCACATCTACCCGACTTCTAAATACTTCCAGGGATGGTGACTCCACCACTTCCCCGGGCAGCCTGTTCCAATGCTCGACAACCCTTTCGGTGAAGAACTTTTTCCTAATATCCAACCTAAACCTCCCCTGGCTTAACTTAAACCCATTTCCTCTCGTCCTATCGCTTGTTACTAGTGAGAAGAGGTCGACCCACACCTTTCTACAGGTCAAAAAAAAAAAATATTGAAAAAGTTAGGACAATTCCTCATCCCTGTAAACTGTCATAATACAACAGCCGTGAATTAAGCTGTGAAATGTATAGTAGCTCAGAATCAGGCCCAGAGGCTCCAGCGGTAGAGTACTACACTAACAACAGATCTCTGTGCTATTCGATATTCATACACAGATACAATCAAGACCAAATAAGAGCATATTTCTGTGGAATTATCCAGCCCACACAACACATTCATATTTATTTCAGCATAAGATTAATTTTGCATAAACCTGCACTATCTGATCTGCATGAAAGTCTGCAAAGACCAGAGTATTACCCATTTTTTTCCTACCTTTTCTGCATTCTATGTCAAGTGGCTGAAGTGTTTTTAATATCATTTTTGTATTGTTGGCATCCTAAAATGGAGTTTACTGTCATGAAGTTCAACAGCTTTAGCACTCCCTACAGAGTATCCATGTTTCCCTAATTATACCAAGAAGTGGTCACAGTTCTGCCAGGAGAACTGGAAGGATATCTCCTGATTTTTAACTCATTTATCATTTTTTATTTCTGAAATAATTCAGTCTGCAGAAGAGAAGGCTCCGGGGACACCATATAGCGGCCATCCAGTGTCTGAAGGGGGTCTACAGGAGGACTGGAGAGGGACTTTTTACAGGGGTGTGTTGTGATAGGATGAGGGGTAATGGCTTCAAACTGAAAGACAATAGATTTAGATTAGATATCAGGAAGAAATTTTTCACTCTGAAGGTGGTGAGGCACTGGAACAGGTTGCCCAGAGAAGCTGTGGATGCCCCATCCCTAGAAGTGTTCAAGGCCAGGCTGGATGGGGCTTTGAGCAACCTGGTCTAGTGAAAGGTGTCCCTGCCCATGGTGGGGCGCAGGGGGGTGTAACTACGTGATCTTTAAGGTCCCTTCCAAGCTAAACCGTTTTATGATTCTATGATATTTTTTTATAGTTTCGAAATAATAGTTTCTGAAAAACTATAGCAGTTTCTTAAAAGTTTTTCTGGGGAGAGAACATCCTCCTTAACTAAAAGTCATGAGTTTCTTACTGGGTTCCAAAGAGCCATGTCATTGATTGTGTTGACAGTACTTATTTCCACTGAACTCCCTCAGTTCTTTTCATTTCTATCAGAACTTATCTTGCAAAAATGTGTTACTTTTCTCTTGCTTGTGAGTTCCAGCTGGTTGTAGGTTGTGTTCAATGACAGAGGATAATTTCTTTTTATTTCTTTTCTCTATTGCAATTCATGAAGGCAGAGAATTTAGAATTCAGAAGCAAGAACAAAACTATACACAGCTTAAAGTTTTCAGCATGGCATTTTCTTTGCTGTATAAGATTCTTCACTTTGGCAAATTCATGTTGTCTATAAAATACAAACTAAGAACAACAATTCAGCAAAATGCAATGAAACATAATGAAGGTACTATATAGCTTTTGCTGTTAGTGTACTGAAATTCTGCTAGTGCATCAGGCAAAAATCAGCCAGTTAAATACAAGCCTGGGGCTACTGAAGGTTCTGGTACATGCTGGACAGATGCTGGCAAATCTTATTAATTACCCAGAGAAGGCTCTATCAGGACCGAGTTTTCAGTCACTTGTTTGACAGGGAATGAAGTATCAGGCCCACCACTGCACCTACTTAAGATTATTTTTTGTGCTTCTGGAAGACATGTGGAATGATGCCTGCTTTTATTAAAAGTTTAGCCATTCCCTTCCAAGAGACAGAAACCCCTCAGCACAGTCCCGATTAGTGGTTATAAGGGAACTGAGGTGGAATTGAGGTAGGACTTGAATGTGCTTCTCTTCCCCTCCCGATAATTAGTTGGAATCATGAGCATTTTACAATTCAGTTTCTAAACCCTGCTGCCAAACAAGAATACCAGGATGGCTAATAGAGTGACACTTATATCTGAAAATGAATGCTGTCTCAGGATGCCTTGTCACCTTCATGCTCTTCACTAGAGGATTCATGCAAAGTACCAGAGGGAGAGAAGATGCCAAGAGGACACAGGTTTATATAAAATAAGCTCTTAGAAATAGTCTGGTAATGACTTTTGTTAAATGTGAGGTTATGCTTTCTATTTTTCTTATCTTGAATGTTCCCTTAAATTCTAGTTATATTAGTTTATCCGTAAAAATTAACACAATCGACTTGTATAATTTAGTATTATTGTAACATGTCCTACCATAAAAATATCTGAGCAATTGGAAAGAGAAAATAATCCCTGGCATATTCACTTCTTTTCTTTCTATTTTCCATGTTATATTGGAAAATTCAAAAAATATTAAAAATAAAAGAATGAGGATGTCATGTATGATTATGTAGATTACTACTGAAAACAGAGAGGCAGGTATTGTCTGTGCTTTGAACATTGTTTTTTATGTGTGAGTAGTGTATTACTTGCAGTCTTTCTATTTGTATTTATGGGACTCCTTGGCCCCAAAAGGTTACTTACTAAAGGGCAAAAATTCTATATTGATTTAAGTAATAAGTAAATTAAATAATTAAAGAAGATAATTAAATAAATTGATTTAAAATTAAACTAATTTTATAAATTGAACCAGACTTAAACAAGGACAAAAGGGCATTAGAAATATGATAATACTTCATAGTTTAATTATACAGGAAAGCAGACGTGTTAGCTTGGCCTAATTTCAGTAAATTGGAAGAGAAAGTTTCTAATTGTAGATCCTTCACTTCAGCACTAAAAGTATATAATAAAAGATAATCTCCCAGCTAAGGAAGATGCAAAGATGAAAACACATGAGAAAGTTCAAACCAAATGTGTGGGAAACATCTTATTTATATCACTATTTAAAAATTTCAGTGAAGAAGACTTCATTATGCATACAGGGGAAAGAAAACCTCTAATTTCAAAATAATGCCACTAGTTTTACCACATTTCCTTTTACATCTTGTTAGTATTTCAGACCATTTAGCTTGTGGAAGTACAACTAAAAAGAATTTCAGTTTCAACTTCACGTTTAGAGGTACAGTTCTCTTCTGACAATTTATTCACTAAGGAGGCAGACATTAAGAAACCAAAGTAGGCTACACTCATTCAAAGTGCTTATAATGGTTATGCAGACATAAAAACAGAAAAGTAGTTAATACAAATATTACAGCTGAAAGTGGATATTATCATCTGTTTTGAGGTCATTCTCATAAGCTACATGGTGGATAATGTTTCCTGAACCATAGAAAACTCACGACCTTCAGAAAAGACAAAGCACACTGATACTGTGAGGAATTGAATCAGGATATAATTAAATAATTTAATAATAGAAATAATTTCCTCACTATATTCTTTGCTCTCAAACCAATTGGGCTAAGGGGGGAGTTGGGTACTAGTTTATCTAGTAAGAGGAGGCAGCAGCTGATGATGAGAAATGTAGAGCCCGGTTTTTCAGCTTCCCGGAGAAGGCAGAAGATGGACATTCCTTCACATCCATCCACTTTGTGTCGACAAAATTTAGTCTGATTATTCTGTTATACTGGGGGCAGAGGGAAGAAATCTCACCCTCCTCCTGATGGTTTGGGGACTCACTAAACATAGCAAAAGCACCACAGTTTTAAGGAGGATCATCCAGTATTTTCACTGTTGAAGAAAAAGCATGGAACAAGGAAAACAAAACCACTCTATGATCTGAATTCAGTGAAAGGGAGACATTATGCAATAAAAGTAATCTAAAGACAAGAAGAGACAGAATGTTACCTTTTCTTATTTTTAAACTTTAGATTTTAATTAACTGGTTTACTTGTATACTTTTTTGGTTTAATTTACTGATTTTCCTCAGCTGTTCTTTTACAATGTAAATTATACGTCACCATCGATGACTGAGGTGAACAATTAAAGACAGATCATGACATTCTGCCCCCAAATAACTTCTGTTTTCATAGCACAAGCAGATTAAATATTACAGGATAGCTACAAGTCCAAAAATAAATCTGCTGTGTCTCCCATTCCTATATACACTGCTGTAGCATGTCTTACCCCCAGCTGTCCTTGTTCTTAGGCCTCTACAGGCCAATCTTTGCCCTTGCCTATTTGCATATAATATACTAGAAATTTAATGCAGTACGAGTTGCCTCACTGTTTACTATCTCTGCTTTTTTTTCCTTCACAAAAAAAAACCATAAAATTTGGATAAATTCTTTTCTCCCTTGTGAACACTTGATTTTTATCACTCCCCATCATCTTTAAGAGTCTACAGAAAGAAATACAATCCCAAAAGACAGAAAGAAATGAAAAAAGAAAAATAAACCAGTCACACCTCCTTTCTGTGGTTATTTTTATCTAAGTCTCTTTCAGATGATCAAGGACAGGACTAAAAATTCTCTCCAGCGCACCATTTCCTGCTGTTGCTTCAGCCAGTTTCCCTTGGCTACTGTCCACTAACAGCAACTCCAAACAGCCACTGGCAACAACAGCTTCCAAGCTGACAAAATCAATTTTCATTCTGAACAATATTTATAAAAGCAATAATGTCATTTTTTAACCATTGTCTGTCAAACAAAAGGAGATGATTTCGTTGTTCATACAATCATAAGGTGTAGTTCCTTTGACAATGCAACAGGAAATGTAAACACATTATTTCAGATATACAATGTGCTGTCACAAAAATTGCAAGTGCCTGATGTGCCATTTTTTACAGGTTGGTTTGTACAGTAGTTTAAAATCAGGTGAGAATAAATTAAGAAAATCCACAGACCACTAGAGATTTTTAGCACCAGGCTCTCTCTCCTACAGGCATTGCAATGTTCATTACATTCACCTGCATGCCCCTTCTCCTCATGAAGATAAAACATCATGGTTCTTCTATCCTTCACCATCATTTGTCCCTTCAGCTTTCCCAATGCAATAGCCATTAGGCTCAGGTTTCTGGCTGAGAGACACATCACTATGTCCAGTCACAACAGTACCAGTTGGCTGGGTCTGCGCAAGTTGGAAGACTAAAGAAAACACTTCAGAGCCTCTTTAAGTAAGTTACAGAGGTGAATACTTACACACATGTACATACAGATGTACATATATTGTACCTACCTATATGTAGATAAACATATACCTTCATTTAAACCTTATTGTTTACACATGGACAAATTTAACTTGGCAAGACTTTTATCAAACCTAAACATTTCAGTTCAATGTCCAGATGTCCACCTAATATGATCTTTATAAAAATATTTTGTTCCATATAGTTAAAAAAGCAAAAATTTTTGGTTATTACTTTTAGCTTTTTTACTTTAAACAGTAAAGACAGCAAAACTGTTGGGTTTTCTTTTTCAAAATTAGAAGACTTTTATGGAAAACAAAACTATTGATATTATTTTTTGTGTGGTATACAAAGAACAGTTTTGAGGCTCACATCAAGAATAGTTTGCAGACTGAAATCTCATTTTAAAAGTCGAATACATTACTTTTAATTTCTCAAAATTCTATGATACAAAGACTTCCTAGATAGTGTTGAATGGTCTTTAAAAAAAAGAATTTATGTACTATAAAGCAGTATTGGTATTTAAGGCAACATATCCTGCCTACTAATTTGAGGAAAAGATACAGAACAGTACAAATAGATTGTTTATATATTAAAGAACAGATAGTATTATGTGCAAGCAAAAATATTTATTTCTCCATGTGTGAAGTTGCTCATACTTTTTACTTTTTTACAGACAAACCTGTCACATAGGTATGTAAACTTCAAATATTGGATAGATCAAGACAATCTTAGAGATAAATGATTTATTTGAGTACTTAGGTATACATCAGTGCTTTGGTATATGGAATTATAAAGGTAAACAGTAGGTAATTCAGGAAGACTTTAGTATGAAAACACAACCATAAGAAGCAAGAAAACAGGAAATATATCACTATAAAAGAAGGCACTTAAAACATGATTACTTGGCTTTGAATGTTATGTACCATTAATAGAGGTTCAACTGCGCAGTCATGACCTTCAGCTAAGTAAACTCCTCTGTCTATATGTTTATCCTTTTTTAAAATGAGTGAGACAGAATGAGTTAAAGAGACAATATCATTCATTTTTCTCCTTCAGGAGCAATTTTGATTACAAAAGACAGTCCATAGAAAGTCACTGGACATGTTTATCACTCTCTTGGTATACCCCATGACAGCTGTAAACCTGTTATCGTTAAGATTCAAACACTATTGTTATTTTCTACCTCATTTGCAAGGTAGAGATCTTTCTATGAAATACATCAATATTGCTGGTCTTATTTTTCAATTTTAACAATAAAAGCAGCTATTCAAACACAGATTTTCTCTGAGCCCACAATTTTTTATTGTTTGAGTTACTGGACATATAGGAGGACTATGAAAAGATCTGTTTAATACCAAATTAAGTGACATGCAGATAGAGAAATTGAACTTACACACACAAAAAAAAGTCTTAGAATAATTTCTTCTTCAGCTGGTACAAACTTCTGTGTGCAAATGTATATTTCTTCCCTTTAAAATAAAATGTTTAGCTCAGTATCTTGTTGAGAGAAATTATTCTAACGTAATTCAAGTTAAAGGTGCTTATTTAAGACCATCCACAAAGCAGTATAAAGTAGTTCAAACTGAATGGTTTTAAAAATCAATTTAATTAACTCAGTGATGTGTAAAACCAGCTTTAATAATTAGTGAAATCAAGGAAATATATTGTCTAACTGATGAGTATGTGGCCACTTGACCACATCATGTTCAGGTTTTTGATCAGTGTGACGATCATCAGAGTTTTGAATGCTCACACTCAGACTCACACAATTAACATTTAATGTTTCATGGTGTTTGTTTAGTCTTGCCAGAAGCTGAGCTAGGCTTGCTCTTCCCTATTACAAAACATGAAGAGACTGTAACTACTTAGTGAACTTCTAATTATTTATTTCAGTGTTAGCCTTTAGGCTTTATAGATTCCTTCTTCTAAAGAGTGACAGTAGAATTACTGGAGTTGATATAAAGAAGGCTTAAAATAAAAAAAAAATAATTATGACCTAAATAACTTTACTAAAAAATCAAAGTTTGTTCCAGTAATAATCATACAAAGACTCCTGTGTGGTAGAGAAGAAGAGAAAAAAAAAATCAATCGAAAAAACAAATGACAGGAGAGATGAAATATTTTACTGCGTGCCAGCTCCAAAACTGGCTTCTTTGTTGCACATCAGCTAATCTACTTATTCATGAATTAAGTGTTATAATAATCTTGAAGTACATATTGTATTGATTATCTTCATTAACACAAAATGGTGCCAAACTGCCCTTAGAACATGTTTAAAACTATGTGAGAGACAGGAACTATTTTTTTCTTGACTATCTTAACTACTCAATCACACCACCGTGTCTGAACAACATCTTTTCTATCAAGAGTACCAAGGCCTTTCTTTGCATTGGTCAAGAGAAACTCTTGCTATAAAATATTCCATCCTTTTTAAAAAATATATATTATTTTTATTTTCTAGAATGTGTTATTCCTTAGGTGTGTTTCTAACTTTCCCACTTCTTTCCTACAAACACTAAAATTTTCTCCATTTTATCAAATACTCTATCTTTATTTTTGCTATCAATAGGGAGTGTTACAGACAAGCAATAAGCCTTATTGATTTTCTGGTTGCTCTGGCCAGATCTCCTCATTCTTAACCAGAAGCAAGTCTAATCTGGGCACCTCCTCTTCTCCCCAGTCTATAATAAGCTCTTTCTTAACTCTTAGAAAAACAGATACCTGGTACTAATCACAGCATCACAAGCTCCTACTTTGAAAAGCATTTCATAAACCACATACCTCAACATGGACAGCTAAACAGAAAAAAAAACCCAACACATTAAAATGAAATCATATTGTCCTATCTTCTGTTCTTATTAGTACATTAACAATTTTTTTCCTAATTGAGAGCAGCCATGGAGTGTTAAAGACAGATTTTGTAATCCACGCCACCCTCATGTTGAATTTTTTTCCCTCTGCTAATCCTTCAGCAATAAATTATTAGAACCACAGAGAGATGAAAATCATATTAAATCAGAAAAGCATGAGAAACTGAAGAAAATCTGAAAAGACTGTATGAAAAGCAAATAAAGCACCTTTAAATATTATTTTTGCCTAGTTTTATATGGCCTTTTGTCACCAAAAAGTGGAAGGAGACCACCAGTTGCAAACCTAGCTTCTGGAAGGAAACAAAATCAATCATATTGAATCTTGAGCTATTCTGTCCACTGCTGTTGAGTCACAGACAACATGGGTTTTCAGAACTGATGTACATACACAATACTGTCTCTGAATAGATACTTCTCCTACACACCTCCCACTGCAGGGCTCCAAACACCTATAGTCACAGCTGGTAGGAGCTGTGCACGTATCTGCAGGTATCTTGGGACACCTGATGCTGCCACATTACCTACCTCTAGCAGAACTGCCGCCTTTGGTTCACACAATCCCGGACAAGGGCTGATTTTTAACTTGAGAAAATCCTCTATGTGTGGGGATCTACCTCAAATGGACATCATATTATATTTTACATTAGAGGAACAAGAAAAATAATTAATTTACTGCACTATGGCATCAATATTCTGGATTTTACAATCCATTTGTGAGAACAAACCCTGAGCAACCACCTACGTTAGTGGATCTGACTAGCACAATTAGCATTGCAGAAGTGCACTCAGAAGCATCTTCCAGGATTATACCTTAACTGAACATCTCTAATACATCTTCATTCATTATAAACATTCTTTTCTCTTTGAAAAATGAGAAATTGATGTATGGATTTGCTTCAAGCTATACATACATTTCTTTGACAACAAGTTTGAGAAACTGCGGTCCAACATCAATTTACAGGGAAGTTAAAAACTACTAAAAATCATGACATGAAATGAAAAATATTGTTCAGCAGCCTTAAAGAGAAAACAGTAGCAAAAACTAGAGACAATTGCACCTTCAGTCTAGTAGGAGATATAGAACATAGATCCAACTAATCTAAGCATGCTGTTTAATCCTTAATCGATGCATTCATCCATATGAATTAAATTTTACTCTGAAATCACATTACCAGAGGACAATAATTTGCAAATGCCAAAATGTCTACTGCAACTAGAAAAGCCAGCTGACCGTTACCAGAACTAGCTACTTACTACTATTATAACTTGGTACAGATAATACATTGGAAAATAATTCTTACAAAGCTGTCTCAAATGGAGAACTTTCCAAATCACAGAATCACAGAATCACAGAATGGTCAGGGTTGGAAGGGACCTCTGGAGATCATCTAGTCCAACCCCCCTGCCAGAGCAAGGTCACCTACAGCAGGTTGCACAGGACGGTGTCCATGTGGGTTTGGAATGTCTCCAGAGAAGGAGACCCCACAGTCTCTCTGGGCAACCTGTTACAGTGCTTTGCCACCATTGAAGTAAAGAAGTTCCTCCTCATGTTAAGATGGAACTTCCTATGTTCAAGTTTGTGCCCGTTACCTCTTGTTCTATCATTGGGCACCACTGAAAAAAGACTGTTCCCATCCCCCTGGTATTCTTCCTTTAAGTATTTATAAGTATTGATAAGATCACCCCTCAGTCTTCTTTTCTCTAGACTAAAAAGACCCACGCGCCTAAGCCTTTCCTCCAATCCCCTAATCATCTTTGTAGCCCTTTGCTGGACCCTCTCCAGCAGATCCCTGTCCTTCTTGAACGGGGAAGTCCAGAACTGGACACAATACTCCAGTTGCAGCCTCACCAGGGCAGAGTAGAGGGGGAGGATGACCTCCCTCGACCTGCTGGCCACACTCTTCTTGATGCACCCCAGGATGTCATTGGCTTCCTTGGCCGCCAGGGCACATTGCTGGCTCATGGTTATCCTGTTGTCCAGCAGCACTCCCAGGTCCCTTTCCACAGAGCTGCTCTCCAGCAGGTCAGCCCCCAACCTGTCCTGATGCCTGGGGTTATTCCTCCCCAGGTGCAGGACCCTTACACTTCCCACATTTATACATGTGATACTAATTTTTGTTGTTTTTTTTTTTTTTCACAAGGTTAAATAGACAAATTCAAATCTCATTATATTACTTAACTGGAGATCTATTTAAAAGGTCTATTAAATAAATAAGAATAAAATGTATGACAAATTATGACTACCTCTAATTTGTCATAGGCCCCTGCCATTAGTTGATAATTGATCTGTGAATGAACAATAGAGGAGGCGGGAAACCAGACCAGTCAGCATCTCACTCTGAGAAAAATAAGCTGTTATATCAGGGCTTTCTGTAGGAATTTAATTGCCTTCAACCTGCTGATTATTAAGAGAGAGAACTAAAAAGCCATCTTTATAACATTACAAAATTAAGTAGCTCTTCAAGGAAGTAGAACAGATGGATTAACTTTTCCTGTACTAACATTTGTCTGCAGAGAGATGCAAGAGGACTGAAGCAAATGTCTTCTCCTTCCCTAAGAAAATGTAAAAAAGTTGTCAGTGCTTTATAGGAGATAATCTTTTAATTTTCATAATCAATTTTAATATTGTATCCCAAACAAGCAAAGCTACAGGCATGAAAGTGTAATTCAAAAACAATGATGATAACAAAAAATGGTGTAAAAAGTTCATAGTGCATTATCATGAAGTTTTTTGATCAATCAAGAAGGATTTAGTCACTTAATATTGTCATCATTATATACAGATTTGAATGGCAGAATTCACATACATGAATCTTCTTGTACCTTAAAATGGAGACTCCATTTTTTCAAAGTAAATGTATTAAAAGGGTTAAAACCTATTTTTTAAGAAAATAAGTGCACATAGTAAAGCTTAGGAAAAAAGAATGTACAACATTCTGCATGCAGGAGAATCCGTGCACTCAGCAAAGTAAAAGAAGTAAAAGATAGGATATGCTGTAACCAACACTTTTTCTAGGACTGGATTATATTGTCAAACAAGAAGACAATCAGTATTTAAGACTTAGAAAGCAAAGCCAAGTCAGTTTTGATAAAGAATACATCTTACAATTCATAGATAATTTAATCAGTAGATGTTTTGAATATTAAATATGTGACAAATTACAAAAATAGAATATGTAAATTATAGAATTTCTAAACCAAATTCTAGATTCCCTTTGGAGGGTGCTCTAATATTTTCATTAGTAAATTAACACAGAAGGGAGAGGGGGCAACAATGCAGAAGAATGGAAACTTGCAACGGCAGGAAGAAATTATTCACTCTGAGGGTGGTGAGACACTGGAACAAGTTACCCCAAGAACTTGTGGAGGCCCCATCCCTGGAAGTGTTCAAGGCCAGGCTGGATGAGGCTTTGAGAAACCTGGTCTAGTGGGAGGTGTCCCTGCCCATGGCAGGCGGGTTGGAACTTGATGATCTTCAAGGTCCCTTCCAACCTAAACCATTCTATGATTCTATGATTAAAGAGATAAAGAGTTTATTTGAATGACAGCACAAATAGGATTTTTCTAGTAGAGTTATTTTTGAGCCAGTGAGGAGCTGAGCAACACACCAAGGAAATTGCTATCAGCAATAAGAAATACCCAGATTATGATGGCGGAAGAAGAAAAGCTGCAATACTTGGAGCAGTACAGTTTTCTCCAATCTCAGAAAAATGTATAGCCAGAACAGCCTTTTTATGATAGAATATGAGGCATTTAAAAAGACACTTGTGAAATCACTTTTTTATGGATACTGCTGACATGGATATATTACTGGAAACTAGCAAAACAACAGACTGATACTAAATGTTTGTAAGTCTCTGAAAAAATAGCATAAAATAAATCAAGAAGCTGAATGTTGTTTTTTTTTTTTTTTTCTGAGAGCTTGTACAGTACAAACACCCCAAAACCACTGGAGTTTAAAGCAAGGGACATCGAATAGACTACTGTAGTTAATAGTCACCAGGAGAAGGTATTAATATTTTTACATTTAGGTCAATGTTGTTTTCATATTACTTTTCTTCAAAGAAAATTAGTTCTCAGTCACTGAAATTTTGAAAAAACTTTAAACAGTTAAAAGATTTCTGAATGTCAATGTTGGAGGTTATTTACGCTAGTAAAACTGTTATTATAAAAGTATGGTACTTTATTCATCTTCTGTCAATTCATATATGATTACATTTTACTACATTCACAATAAAGTATCTACACGTCTAACATTTAATAATCAGCAGTTGTGTTGTCTGCTTTGTTAGAATGTCAGCTCCCAAGATTAAAAATGTTTCTAAAAAATGTCATCATCTATTTTGTCTCATTTCTAAATATTGTAAAATAGAATCATGTTAGAATAATGTTTCATGGAAAAACAAAATGAGATAGTAGAAGCAGCAGAACAGATTATGAACTGGAGTTTCTAACAAGCATGAAGGTATGTGTTTGATAGTAATCAAAGTTTCCTCATTTATTAGTTCATCTTTTTTCCTGTCAACAACACATGTTCAGTTCTCCAATATATGTGACCTATGCATGCCTCGGAAGGGCTATGGCTTTTCTTACGAATATTATTTGAGATGTGGAAATCACCAGAGAGAGTTCTAACTAGTTAGTTTGTTGTTGCTGAGAGTTAAGTGATAAGAAAAATAAATATTTCTTTCATATTACTCATAAATACTCCTTGCCAGCTATTGTCAGCAGCAAATATTAAGAATGGGAGCTGCCAAACAAGAGCTTGACATTGCAGAACTTCCTTTTGGATTGACTGTCAGCTAAAAAGATCAGAGGAACAGAAAACTAAAGTTAGTTTTTTGAATTTATTTGCAAACTTATACTACTAAAAAAAAAAGTTTGGAGTCAAATTAAATATTTTGCTGCTGTATTCTAAATCAGTTTTTTTTTTTATTTTAAGTGGTTACTAAAATTTTATTAACGTTTTGATATAAAGCTAATTATATGAAGACATTTTATTTATGTTCCTTCACACTGTTTTTACGTTGCATAAAAGTCATATTGTTCCCTGAGAAAAGAGTGAATTGAAAATTTAAGCTAGCCTGATATCAAACATGTTGCAAGCAATAAAATGAATTGTCTGAATCATAAGTTTTATGTCATTCAAGATTATCTCAACTATAGGCAGAGGCAATGCTTCACACATGGAAACATGGAATTTAAGTACTCTAGCCATGCAAACAATTGGAATCACAGAAAGTTATAGGGTGCAATTAACAAGAACTTTATGTTAGAACAATGAGCAAGATTCCTGGTATATCAAAAGACTGACCATCACCTACATAAGTCCTGTATTATATGCATATAGAGTAGCAATTTTTCGAACAGGGCATTGCAAGGTGCATAACTTGCACTAAATTGTTTGCAGTCCATGATTAGAACTTGCATGTGCATTTAGCAAAATATAACATGATTACTTAATTTGCACAATAAGAGATGCTACTTAAGAAAAGAACATAGGACATATGCCTGTAAGGATTATAGGATGCAAAGAGTACAAAGATGAACCCTAATCTGAGACCACAGACACAGATGGCTGCAAGGTGACATCGCACAGTGTGCCCCCATCACCTGAGTAGAGAATTTAATTTGCTGTTGTATTGTATTGTACTGCCCTGCATGAAAGGAAATGTGGACTCAACCTCTGAGTCTAGAAAAGTCTGAGTGAATTCAGCGTTTGAAAGAAGTGGAATTTAAAAGGCTCTGGGTGAATCAGGGACAGCTAGGTGCTGAGTAGCTCTTCTCTAAATGCCACTGCTGGGCGCTCAAGGTAGCAGTCCCAGCTGTATTTAACTATACCCTTGTCCTTCCACAGAATTCTCACTGGTGTTATTTGAAGCCGTGAATAGTTAGTCTCTGTATAATTGACTTTAGTGTCTCTATAATAAAAACATCATCAGCTATTGTCTCTGGAACTTGTAAATTCCTAAATATCACCTTATACTGTGTTTTTTTTTTGTTTTGTTTTTTTTTTTTTTTTTNTTAAAAGATAGACAAAATCATAGAATCACAGAATTGTCTAGGTTGGAAGGGACCTTGAAGATCATCAAGTCCAACCATCAACCTAACACTGACAAACCCACCACTAATCCACGTCCCTCAGCACCACATCTACCCATCTTTGAAATACCTCCAGGGATGGTGACTCCACCACTTCCCTGGGCAGCCTGTTCCAATGCTTAACAACCCTTAAATGTATTTGGGGATCATCTGTGACACTGGCTGAGATTTTACACATGTTCTGCTCCATACAGACCTTAAAACTCTTCTGAAGCATTTTGTATGCCTTGGAGAAAGGCTGAAATGAAGTATAATTACAGTCTTCATGCTTTCCATTTTCTTTTTTCCTGCCAAGGATGATGTATCAGGTTTTCAAGTGGAAGATGCATTCTGATAAACAGCAGCATTACACTTGTATTTCTCAGAAGACATCTACAGAGTGATTGTGATAGCAGAAAAAAACAGCTCTGCAGAGCAATGGAAATACAATCATACAGAAGTATTTGAAACCGTGGAAGTTATGGGTGAAAAAAGTATACTACTGCTTTTCAACACATTGATTTTTTTTTCCATTAGAAACTGATGGGTCAGCTGCACAAGGTGTCCCTTTGGTCAGACATTCAGATTAAACTATAGCATGGTTTGACTCTGAGAGGAATAAATGGGCAAAATATTGAAAGACTTCACTGAAAGTTTAGTATTGCTTTTAGAGTACTGAATTTTATTTGAAGGGACACCTTGATCATTACTTAACTTTTATGACCAACAAGACAGGCTGCAAATAAATGGCTTTTTTTTTCTTTATTTTGTCCTATAGATGGTCTCAGAGTTCCAGTATAATCTCCTGAATTCTCAGTTTAATATGTGGCTAGTAATATTGTCTAAAATACTAGCTGATGTTTCTTTAATTCTCTATCTTCTAGAATTCTAGACAGTTGAACTTCAAAACCAGATAGGTCTTGCTTTTCCATATATAGTCATTAAGTCCTCTCCTCTCTTTAACTATTTGGAAAAAGAAAAATGTGCATCCACTTTAAACAGGGTATGGTATTTGCCCGTTTCTAGAACTACGTGTTCTACTTTAAGGGATTGAAAACCATGAATTAATAAATCTCTAAGTATACATATTTTCCACTTCAGCTTCCAAAAAGAAGAGGAGATTCCAAATTGTAAATAATCCAGGAAAAAAAAAGCTGTTGTTCTTGAGATTTCCTATATGTGCAGAAAGTTTGGACAAAGGTATAATGAAAAAATAAAGAAGCTGGCAAGTACAAAGTCAAAAATCAAAATATAAAAGACCTAAATGTCATAATGACTGATTTTCAGGTCTTTTTTTCTAATACAACTTTACAAGCTTAAAGCAATAGTGCTTTCAAATTAAAAACTTATCTTTCTATAGAGAAAGATTTCTACGGTGCTTTCTAAAGGATGTGGGAAAAACTCACAATGAAATAATGAAGAAAAGAATTATATTCAAAGAAATTATTACTTTTTTCTTGATATTTTAAACCTTGAATTACTTCTCTCACAGATGGTTGTATAGACTCCAAATAATTTTGGATTTGCATTATGGTCCAGTGATACAGACTAGCAAATTCAAACACTGGTAGTGCCATAATGTTACAGCAATAACTTCATAACGAGGTTTGATCCTGAGCAAATACCCCTGGGTCAAAGAAACCATCCAGTGTGAATGCTGTGGTGGTGCTGACAGCTCTTTTTGCCTTACTACTATTTTAGGGCTTGTACGAGAGTGTCTAGCTGTAAACATACCTTTAAATTGCTATAATCATTTCTAACATTTCAAACAATTGCCTTCTTTGCACTGTTCCTCTTTGGTTACACTAGTCATTTTTATTGCTGCAAGGTTCCGTTTTTTCTACCTTTCCATTTTTCTGCATGTATCAAAGAAGTACACAGATCTTTATGTGATGTTCAAAATACACCTCTTCTGTCTGCAGTGCAAGACTTGTACAGATACAACTGATCCACTTCTAAAATGAGACCCAGCATTGCACTGATTTTCCTTAAACTGTATGAAATTGCATTCTTTACTCGTAATTTTCTGTCCAAAATGAGACATTCCAATAGAATTGCTTAGATCAGACAGAAGTAAAAAAATAGATGTGACAGACTTCTTCCTGTAGTTTTCAGTTCCCTCTACAATTTACAGAGTTATCAATCCTCAGCCACCCTCCTGCAGTAGCTCAGAGAAGGCTGGAGGTAGGACAGGGCAGAAGAATGGAGGTGAGTGCTAATGTCATGTTGTGCTGAGACACCTTCGTTTTCTAAAGGATTGTTAATGGGTAACACTGAAAGCTGTTACAGCAAAAAGGCATGGAAATAGCTAACTGGAGGAAATTCCAGTGAGCAGGAAATAGTAAGGATTTCCTCATGCTTCTTTTTTCAAACTCTTACACAGTAAAATCCAAACAGCGACACCAGAGTGTCCAGTGCTGGATTTCTGTCCACTGCTTTTCCCTGAGAGTGTCAGTTGGCACAGATCTGAATTTTCTGTATCTAAGCAATAAAGATCGGATCCAGTCTTTATTATTCAGCCATCAGACTGTAATGGGAAGCAAATTACTTTGAGTCCTCTAGAACATTTTTGAGTTTTATTAGTAGTAACATTGTAGGTCTGGTCTGAAACCAAACTGTACTTGTCCCAGCAAAGAGCTTTGGAAGTGTCATGAGGAATGCTTTCATTCTCGTCACTGAGACACGGAAAGTCATTTGGAAAGTTCTTTAAGTGACTCACATGGCTTATTGCCTACAGCATCTGCAAAAACATTGATAAGAACAATGCCTAAATTAAACTGGCACTGCTGTATCGAGAAGTTTTTCGGAGTTGCACATGGGTAACAGGCATCCTTACAAAGTGAGAGCACAAATGTCTTTCTTCCACATGGCAGGGGACGGAGAACAAGATTCCTTTTGACTGGCATTGGTCCAAATATTAATTGCTTCCAGAGAATAATTTTATGCTTGTGATAAGTACAATGCACAAAACCTATCTTGCAGTTTATGATTTTGGGAGGGAGAAGGGTACTGGTGTAAAAGTTGATCAAAAAACACCTACAGAAACTGATATTTGCTTTCCCTTCTGTTTCTGGAGCTGTGAATCTCTTTTTAGGCATGTATGCAATGAAACCCCACAATTCCTATTGATATCCTGTTCCCAAATCTTGTCACTTTATCTTGTATGTGGAAAAAAATCTTAGTGACACTACACTGACAATTTTTACACTACCCTTTTTTGTCTGAATTTAGGGTATGATCATATATGACGCCTGATATTTCTTCCTGAGTCAGTATTGAATAATCTGTCAAACTCAAAGTGAAACTTGTTACCGCAAGAAATCACTAAACCCAACATTTCACAGTCAAAACTGAAAATGTAGTTTTTACAGACACACACAAACACAGAGGCACACATGCATTAATCTGAGCTGGTTGATGCTTTTAAGCTAGAGACCATAAAACCCCCAAACTTTTCACCTGCCAATATGCTTTTTATATAGTTACTAAAGTAGTTTTACTGAGCCATTTTCAGTAACTGGTTGACTGATTGCTCCATTTTTTTATTCATATTGGGTAGGAATTTTTGCAATGCCCTTAAGGAATCACATACATGTCTGGCATCAACGTTTTACAGGGATGAGTGGGTAACATTTGAGATTGCTCTGTCAATCGTGTCACACAAACGGGGGGTCTGCCTGTTAGATGCAAAACTGTGGACACAAAAATTAGATTATCCTTTTCAAAAGCTACTATATAGTGATAACAGTAAAAGTTGCCTGAGGAGTCATTTTAAATGTTAAACTTCCACACCAGAAACCTATGAAAGGTTTGATTCTCAGCTTCTTATGGTCTTGAGTACCTGGATTTTCTATGCCTTGCAGATCTCCAAATCCTTGAATTTAGCATCGGCAAGTACACAAAACATATCTCCCAGAAAAAAAAAACAAAAACAAAAAAACAAAACAAAACAAAAAAAACCCATATTTTTTCAAGTTTTTCTTACTCATCATCAAGTAAAAGCAATACTATTTTTGAGCAATAAAACTGTGTTAAACAGCTCACTGCAACTTCTGCACAGCCATAAACTTCTGTTTCAAGCACTAAACTATCAGCCTCTTCTGAAACCTGCTTTCTCTAAGTGACTTCACGGTATTAGATCATAGGAGTCAAGATATGAAGAATGTTACTTAATATTGAAGCAATTCCTTCTTTCAATTAAGAACAAGGGTAAAGCCATTCAAAGTATACACCATGATAACCAGATGTTTTATGCAAAGGGATATGCTTAAAAGCTAAAAATACTTAATCTGCAGTTGCACTTTCCAATCTGGTGCAACAGAAATGAAAGAAGTGAAGGAAATTCCTTTACTTGCTTAGGTTAATCTATATGTTTACTGCCTCTTCCACTAAGTCAGTTGTAGGTACTGACCTCATAGAATTAACTGCCATGGAAAATGAGTAAATGCCATATATATCAAGTCCTTGTAATAGTAAAGCTAAAGAGTAAATCACTGAAATGTTTCCAAGAACAGAGAATAATTAACCAAACCTTAGAAGAGTTAATACTATGCTGCTATTGCTTTCATCTCTAAAGATAAAAGAACTGTTTCTTTTTCACATCCGTCTCCTGCACACTTCAGTTTTCTTTTTAAAAGCTGAAATGAAAATTGACAGTGCTAAATTTAGAAGTACACTAATGTATGCATATCACTGCTGCTCTAAGCATGACTTTGGCCCTTGAATATCTTTAGGTTTTTCAAGAAATTAACAGTGTTTTGAAAATTTTCCTACTAATCAAAAATTATTTATGGAAGGAACACAACATGTATTTAGAGATGAAGAAACAGAATTCAATGAAAGAACTTTCTTTTTTTTTTTTTTTCCCAAAACATCTTCCTGAAAATTGAAGTGATTTCCTTTCATAAAAGATCAACTGATAGTCAACCTCATCAAAACATTGATTAGTAATACAGAACAATCACCCGCAGCAAGTTTCGTAATAAGCACCTGAAAGAAAATCAAGATTAACATTTTCAGTTACCTGAAAGAAGCATTAGGCTGTATCTATTCAATAACTGTCTGAAAGAAATAAAGCACAATACAAAGTGCATGTTATATGCATTGGTTTAGGATTTGTATTCTTGCTTTGTGGGAATGGGAAATTACTGTTAGGACTACAAAGATGGCATCAAACTTGACAGTTTCTGGAATCAAGTACCTGTCAAAAAAGAACTGCCCACCTAACTGCCAGCTGGTTATTTAGATACTTAAAATTAATTCCTTTGCCTTACTGTTGCATAACACTTTCTTCAGAGAATAAATCTTTCCTTAAAAATAAATGACAACTTTATGAAATAAGGTATACATTCTCCTTAAAGAAGATTCAGGATTTCTTAAAGCCACAAACCTGGGAGATCAGGATTGTAAGAGAGAACATGAGCAAATACCTGTGTTCTTTTACAACCACAATAACATGCCCTTTTCTACTAGCTACCTGAGAAAGAATGTTAGAATTAAGAATCAAAAAAACATTAATTAAGAAATTCGGTCTGTTACTACAGGTTTTTCAGGGTAAAGTGCATACTAAGAGAAAATTTGGTTCATGGAACACAAAAGTTTTATACTGTGCATATGAAAAAATTTTCAAATTATCTAGCAGGTTTTCTCCAAACAAGAATAGAACAAAGTACTATTCAGTATCACAAATAAAGCAATATTTAAGGTGAGTAATATCTGTCTGTTAGACCATAAATACCTCAGAAAGATGTATTTTACAGGATTAGATATGAGAACTTTGTAATAAACATTTAAAAATACAGTTATAACTGAAAGTCAAATATGAATCTTCTTTTTGTTGCAGGATGAGATAACCTGGTTAGAGCTACTAATGTGTGGTAAACTGTCATCTTCTGGCAGCACAGGTTTTTCATTAAAACTTAATCTAAGATGCCTCTCAGATATTAAATTCCTGCAAGAATGGGAAAAAACATCACCTTGCTTTCAGATAAATTCTAATATAAATATTATTAGAATAAAATAAAATAAAATAAAATTATAGCACTTGATAACAAAGGCATGCTTTGTAGTACTTTGTAGTGAAATTACTTTTTTCTCAATGTAGTTGAAAATGTGATTATTATTATTAAACCTAACACATCTAAGATACTATTACCATGCTAAACTAAAAGTGTCCGTTGTCTAAGAATGTCCTTGAGATCTGTGTTAGCCGCATAAACTAAAAAATTGTGTCTTGGGTAGAGACCTGTCAAATAACAGTCTAGAAACAGAACATCACTTCTTCTATGTGAAATATGACTACACAGGCAGGTGATGATGGATAGGAATTCAGTCTGCCATGCAGAAAAGTAGCATGAACTTATGGTTTCTAAGCAAGAGTCAGTACATGAGTTTGTGTTTATCTAAGTGTACCAACAGGTATCTTACAAGTGGGATTACAGATGACACCTACAAGGTAATATCCGAGTTGGTATTTCGGTTTTACTGGTAGTATAGCTAGCTACATAAACTGGTGTGGCTTGCTGTTGGGAGTTTATATTATTACGTAGAAAACCTATGAATGAGCTCACAGCTCTGCACGTTATTGTATTGGTATTCTATTTATTGTATTGTATTGGTCTAGTTTATGGTATTTAAAGTTTTCATTTCAAAAGTTGTTATCTCACTAGAGCTGTGGGAGAAATGTGTCCAAAACTCTGCAATATCTTTATGAAACGCATCACAGCTAGAAAAAAGTTCTGGAAATTTTCATCTTAATTCCCTGAGTCACTACCTCTAGATCCTAAACACAGAAGTATAAAAGGGAAAACTATGAATAATTTTCCCTTCTAGTGTATCTGACGGACACACTATATAAAATGAAATAATCCTAAAGTCCCTCCTTAGACAGGCAGTACCACATAACTGTCTACATATTCAAACATTAAAGTTTACCCCTTTCATCACAAACTTTTTTTGTATTGCACACCGTATTATGCTATCAATATAAACATGTGTCACAAAGAAAAGTTTATTTGTGGATGATGAGCCTCAGAAGAGGAGGAAACATAAGACAAAATCAATACCAAAACAAAATCAATAAAATGAATTAGATCTACAGTACTGTGCATCCTGTTCCTGTTTATATTTTATTTATCAAGCCCTCAGCAGTTTTATACTGTAAATTAAGTTTTTGTAATTCCTCCAGTGTATTACATGCAGTGTTACAGAAATCAGATCTAACTGTAAAACTCAGAAAGTACACGAGTCTTGCTTCTTCACTTACGAAAAAAAATAATATGAAAGTAAATAAATAGTAAATACTTACAGCAGATAAACTGAAAGTAATTATAGTCTGTAATTTGGGGGAATGTGCTTATCCTAGCAAGGATTTACCAAATGGTGTGTCCAAAGAGGGATATTCTGATCCCTTGCTGACATGAACCACTGTGGTATATGTGCTTCCATAAAGTGGTGACTTTGCATTCATGAGACTACAGAAACTCTTGTGCTATGGATTGGGACTAATTGTCTTTGAATTTAGTTCAAGTGAACTTGGTAGATTGCTGCTTAAAATAATGATTCTGCAGTTCTTAAAATGGTAGACATGAGGGATAATCAGCAATATTCCAAGTGATGGGTACACACATTTAAGAATGCTACCTGTATTGGGTTTAGATGGCAAGATTTTGGTAGTGGGGGTGGAGAGGCTGCAGGGGTGGATTTTGTGAGAAGATGCCAGATGATCTCTCCATCTTGAACAGAACAGGTTCCACATAGCTCCAAGATGGACATGCTGCTGGCCAAAGCTGAGCCCATCAGTGTCACTGGTGGCGCCTCTGTGATAACATATTTAAGAAATTATAAAAAATGCTGTGCAACACCATCTGGGAGAGAGTAGTGAGAACATGTGAGAAAAACAACTCTGCAGACATCAAGGTCAGTGAAGAAGGATGAGGAGGAGGTACTCCAGGTGTTTTGGAGCAGATATCCCCCTGCAGCCCATGGAAGACCTCACACTGGAGCAGATGCATGTTTCTGAAGGAAGCTGTGACCCCATGGAGAGCCTGCACTGCAGCAGGCTCCTGGCGGGACATGTGGCCCTGTGTAAAGGAGCCCATGCTGGATCAGGTTTGCCAGCAGGAAGCTGTGACCCTATGAAGGACACACACAGGAGCAGTCTGTTCCTGAAGGACTGCACCCCATGGAAAAGACCCATGCTGGAGCTGTTTGTGAAGAACCGCAGCCCCTGGGGAAGACCTACACTGGAGAAGTTTGTTGCAAACAGTCTTCTGTGGGTGGGACCCTACAGTGGAGCAGGGGAAGAACACGAGGAGGAAGAAGCAGCAGAGACAATGCGTGATGAACTGACTGCAACCCCCATTCCCCATCCCCCTGTGCCACTTGAGGGGAGAGGAGATAAAAGAATCAGGAACAAAGTTGAGCCTGGGAGGAAGGAAGGGATGGAGGGAAGGTGCTTTTCTCATTATCCTACTCTCCTATTAATTAGCAATAAACGAAATTAATTTTCCCCAAGTAAAGTCTGTCTTGCCCATGATGGCAATTGGTGAGTGATTTCCCTGTCCTTTTCTCGACCCATGAGTTTTTAATTTTATTTTCTCCCCCAATCTTGTTGAGTAGGGGAGTGATACAGTGGCTTGGTGGACACCTTGTGGCCAGCCAAGGTCAACCCACCACACTAACAAATAAAGTGTATATGAAAATAAGGATGGATCCCAAGGAAAAAAAAAAAATTAAAAATTGTTCCTCCATTAAGGTTAAAACAGTACTTTTCCTATGAACGACAATTGCTTTCATTAAATAAATAAAAAAATAAATCCAAGTATGGGTGGAGAATGAAGACTAGTTTTGTATCACCCAAAAGTTTTGCTGAGTTTCTGGTCTCAAAGATAATCAACAGCAGAAACTTAAGGCGGTCCTAAGAGTAGGGCATGGAAAGAGTGGTCCAAAACCTGGTGTGAGCAATGAAGGTAACGATTGTCTTTTGCAAGCAACTAACATTACTAATGTTTCTAAGCACCAGACAAGATGACTAAGAAGAATCTCTAAACTACATTTAACTTGAACATGGCACAGGTGAAAAACAGAACTGAGAACAAAATGTATCAGAAGAAGCAGGAGTATATTCAAACTTAAAGAAAATTAATTAGTTACCTCTGCTGATCTCTGGAGTAAGTGGTCTTGAGAGCATGTTCCTGTAGCATTAGCTGATCCTTTCTAGATGTACTTTCCTAGCTATGCTTATTCTATGCTGTGGGCATCCCTAGTATCAATGGCAACTCCCATATTTTGATTTTAAAAGATATATAACTTTCACTACCACAAAATACACTAGCTTTAATGTGCACAAAGTGTAGCTGTCTAGAACAACAGAAACTTGTGCTAGCCCAAAATCACATGAGAGAAAAGAAAGCATTAGTTCACAAACATGAATCACCAGTATTTCTGGCATGATATTTCAGACTAAAATTAATTTTATCCAAAAAACCCACAAATCAGCCAAACTCCCCCACATCTCAGGTCTGTATTTGAAATAGGCATCTAGAGACAGCTAAGCTCATGTTTTCAGGCTAATCCCTCCCAAAAGCAATGCAGAGTTTTAGCTTACTTTTCGCAGTCAGCTTTAGCTTGCAAACACACTTTGTTAACGTAGCTGAAATAGCCTTTACATGTAGGAGGCATGTATTTTAAAATAACAATCCATGTGTGAAGCTTAGAAAGCGTTAGAGTATAGTGGCTACACAGAGGAGAAAATAGACTTGTTAGCTGTCACTCTGAAGTGAGCTGTTCCGTACTTCAAGTGTTGTGCTTAAGGCGACAATGAGCCAAATTTACCCTCAGGAGAACGGTGAGTATTTACTTCATTACAATAAACCAATCCCAAAAGCCAATGAAATGTACTGGTATGAATTTGTCATACTATCTGCTTGGACTGTTTATTATCTGCAAAATTTTCAGTAATTCTAGCTCTAGATTATCAGGACCACCTGATTTTCAGACAGAAGTCTGACCTGACTTCTCTTGCCTGTTTGTACGTTTACTTGAAGTGTAGCTATCGCACCAAAAAGTCTATGAAGTTGTCATCTGCTCTTAGAACCCTACCCTGAAAGCTAACATCTTTATTACAAGAGTGAGCACCTCAATATTGTATGTGCGCATGTGTGCGTGTTCCAAAAGGATTATACAGTCAGTTTGGAAACCATGCCTAATGATGATTTTTTTCATTAAATTCTATCCTGGTTAGGTATAAAAAAACCTTTGAGATCCATTCGCATTCGCCAGTTTCTCACTCTGTTACTCTTCAGAGTGCTGTGATTCACATCTCAAAGGCTTAAAAGCTATACAACTATATCAAATGTTAGGGAGTTTTCTATAGACTTAATATGGTCAGCTTCAGCCCCATATCCATTTGCAAACTTAATTTCCCAACTGAAGGCACTGGAACTGCATAACTATCAGCAGAGTATCTGCCCTTAGGTAGAAAGAAAACTATCCTTGAGGCCAACTCATTGCAAACTTTATACATCTCATCTTTTGAAGTTATCGTCCAATTCATCTATACTAAATCTGTCAATCTGCTAGTTCCCTCACTGGTTGTGCCTATATCCATCCCTAACTATATCACTAACCATGGCCTCCTTTTCCTTTAGAAAGTGTGGCTCTGTTTCCTCGGGAAAGATATGTTCTCTGAACTGAGACATGATAAAATATCTTCCTTTAGGGAAAAAATAATTTGCATATATTTGTTCTTTCTGCTCTTACTACTAGTCTTCCCAGCCCACGTTTATTTTCTTCCAAAGCAAGATTTCTGAACACAGTTCATTTTTCTTCTATTTCTAACTTTTTTGGAAAGTATGCCTACTGCCACCTCCATAGTATTGCCAAACTCAGTCCCTACTTTCACCATGACTTTGTTGGTATTCTTATTGTTTCCTACTATAGTGCTGCAGTCACTGCATTATTTATGATTTCCATGTATCCCTACTTCAGGGAACAACAAAGTGATACAGCCTGATTTATCATTCTACTCCAAAGCAGTATCAACCTCTTGAAAGAAATGAGGCAAAAGTAAAGGAAAGAAATACCTGTGGAATAAGTAAATGACAACTAAAGAAGAATATATTAAATAACAAATAATTTAAAAGTTGTAAATAGAAGTTTTGAGTTAACAGACTGTTACTGTTTATTATTGTTGTTGATGGAGCATAATATGCAAGCTAAATATCATGAAAATGAGATTTCAGAATGTCATCTGAATCCATTGCTTTTAAAAAAAACATTTGAGAACTACAACTTTCTGCATTTAGGTATAAGACACTCATTCCATTTATCTTCTTATGTTTATATTCATGACTATCCGAGGCAAACCAATTTAGGTAAGATTTGAGTAAAATGGGTTTCAACATAATCATTAAGAGCCCTGAATCAAGTAATTATTTTAGGAAGGTACTTAAGGAAGCCAGAGAGGTTGCCCTTAGGCGTATTTAAAGAGCACCCAAGCAGCAAATAAATATTTCAGTTCAGTTTGAAGGACCTATGTCATTTTCCCATCCCTATCAATTTATAAATTTATATGTAAGAGAGAGAACTATTCTCTTGACTATCTGGATTAGTCCAGCAAAGAGCAGCTGCTGTTCAAAATGCTTTTTTCAGACATCCTGTTGAGATAGTGTACTCCTGCATATCAGGGTTTCATAGAAGGTCAGGGTCCTGCAGAAGGCACAGTGCCAGGACTGTTCAAAGCACAGTCAGACAGAGCGAACCAAAAGAAAATACCAAGTAGTGGGGTATCTCTGAATTCTCATTTTGTTCTGAAATTTCAGCATGACACTCAAGACTATGTCTCTGTCCATGAAAATTTAGGATGCTGAATACTTTCCCGATTAGAGAATACTAAGTAGACATTCCTCAAAACCTCACTAGGTTTAGGAGCATCAAGGTATGGAGGTGTCTGAGTTTTACATTTATTGTTAAAACACCAGCAGGGCAAATGGATTATTCTTTCCTCGGTTCAACTTTGAAAACTCAGTGCCATGTTTCCCAGTTTCCAGGTCCTAAAATGCCAGAACAAACAGGTTTCTCATTCCTCATGCTGAAGCCAGTTTTGAAATACAAAAGTATCAGACTTGTCAGAAAGAGCAAATGAGAGCATTTGATCTCTTCCATTTTTTGCAAACCTGCATTACAGTTCTTAGTCTATGAATTGTTTCTGGGTTGAAGACAAGGGATGTTTAATACAAAAACGTTCTAGCAATCTGCACTGCAAAAATGGGGAATGAAGTCTCCTCACCGCCAAAAGATGGAATAGGACATAGAAGCTCCTGTTCATCTCTGTGTTTAACAGCAGGAGAACATACCAAGATGCTATCAGACCAATGACAAGTTCTATGTTGCAATGACAGATAGTTGTTAAAAGAAAGTTGTTTAAAAAAAATACAGTTGAAAGGCAGTTGCTTAAAAACAAACAAAAAAAAGCCCATATATCTAGCAGATGTCACTAGGGTCTTGAACGCTGTTTTGAACTGGATTGTGGCCATGAGATTTGGAATGTTTGATGCATATATAGCAACCAGGTCTTTTACAATTTTTAGGTCACAATAACTTTCTTACATCATTTTCTATAGAAACTGAAAGGTAAATGCTAAAGGAACAGCAAAGTCCAATATGTGATGCCTTTTCATTTCAAATAAGCTTTCTGACCTGCTCTTGAATTTAAGCACCTCAATTGTCGTTTAAATCCTGTAAGCCCCACATAGGCACTACAGCAGGCAGTCTGTCCTTACGCTACGGCTCATTCTGCTTTTTCTTTCCTCTCCCAGATTATATAACTAAAATAGACCTTTCTAAGGATAAATTTGTTTTTATGAATTTAATGATAGCAGTCCAAATATTTCTTTTTTTATATATCTTTATACCTTTTGACAAAAACAGTGATGCAAACTGAGTTCTTCTTTCTAGCATTCCTTACAGAAAGTTATGTTATATGCATTCTAACATTTGATATGTTAGAACATGAATTTCACATTGTACTACCACAACAACGTAAACAGTTTCAGTGCTTCTTTCTTAAGAGTGTATTTCTAAATAGCAATTTAAAGCCAATTTAATTTTTTTAGCACTTTGCTTTTGGAACTAAAACTATAGCTAGCTACTCTGTGAAAATTCTGTGAGATTTTGTTGCATTACCTTTTGTAAAAACTAAACCATGTCAGTTTATCTTCAAATTTAGTCCAACTGACAAAGTTTTTGTGCTTTGAACAACTGGATATTGCAGTATCTTTGGATAGATGGGGTTTTTTTCTTTGCTTTGTTTTTGTGAAGAAATGCAGCTATTTTTACTCTATACTATAAACTCTAGTAAATAGCTTATCCTAATAAACTAAGTTTTAGCTGTGATAACATTTTTAGCTCATTCATTTTCTCATAAAAGCAGAAATATTTTTATTTTAACAGGATTGGTACTGGTTTGCTACACAGTCTCATTTCCTGCTTTGATTTTTTGCCCCCAAATCTTGTTTTTCCTACCTGCTTCAGCCTCATACAAGGCTCAGCCATTCTCAAAGGATCTATCCTGTGACCTACTGATCTTAGTTTTCCCTTTTGCCCTGACTTCCTTGAGTTGAATCACTGTGTTCTCCCTTTGTAGACAGAAGGCTGTGCGGCCCACACTAAGAAGTCAGCAGAAGAGAAAGTCAAGCCTGATGTATAAAAAGGATTCTCACTCTTTCTGTGGGATTTTGTAGTTGCTAACATGTTTCTTTCCATCCTCAGACCTTTACTGAGCTTTTGCTAGCTCACAAAGGTGAAAAACCTCTTTTCTCTGGAAATCTGTCCTTCAACAGTCATTGCTCAAAAACTATGGCTCTTCCCTGCCCTCCAGTCTGGAATGCTTCCTTACAAGGCATCCTTTCTCATGGTAAAGTTAAACCATGGAGACAAGAATAAATTTGTACACTGGATGATGTAGCAACAGCCAAGTGCTGTAGTTGCACAGTGATACAGGAAGAACCGCTCTGCCTGGAAGCCAAATCCAACCAAGAGCCTCATCACTCCATCTCTGTCTGCAAGTGTGTGAAAATCCTGGTGAAGAAATGGAAGCTCAACTTGGCCATAGGAGAGCAGAAGCTGGACAGCTACATGGTGCCATAACGCAGTGACATAAGAAAAATTATCACTACAGTTCAGAGCAGTCACTCCCACGCACCAATATTTTGCTTTTCCCATTCTCACCCTATTTTTCCTTCAACCTTCTCTCTTATTTCCAGTTCCCCTTTCTACATTTTTTCCTCTACCTTTCAGTCTTTCCCAGCTATTTTCCCTTAACTCTTGACTCATGTTACCATCTATTATCCTAAAATACCGTTTACTATCCTATTACCTAAAAAGGTTTCTTCAACATTGTTACGCTGCGTTTACAGTCAGCTGATATCCAGACACATAAAGCCTATAAACATTTCCCTTAGTATTTTTCAAGTTCGATCTCCAAATGGCACTAATTAATATACCATACTCATTACCACAAAAATATATGCTTTCTTAGACATCTTGGAGTTATACTTTATGAAATATATTTCTACTTCTACTTACATGGGCATCCATTGGTGCTTGTTTACTCATCAAGAAGTTGCCAAAACTGTTTGTAGATGCCTTTCTAGAAGGTTCATAATGTACTTTTGCATATCCAAAGTCAATATTGTCAGTGACAGTATTTCATTAGCAAGTTCTTCTAAGATGATAATTTGATTTGATTAACTAAGAAGGCTGAGAATTTTAGGAACCTCCCGGCGAGCAGTAGCAGTCGTTGAGAATCACAGTGACTGGCAATGAGGGAAGGAGACCTCCCAGGAGACAATGCTTGTTATCAAGTCTGTTGGTAATAAACACTGCTAGTAATGTTAGAACAAATACTTCCTGAATAATTTCAATTCCTTGCATCGCTTCTCAGTATTAGTAACAAGTTTCCAGTTTATGCCTTGTTAGAATCAAGAGGTGTTTATTTTTCCATTAAATTTCACACAGACTGGACTGGCAAATAACAGGAATGCCAGTCCTGGAGGACTGAAGAAAAGGACTGCTAGGTCAATCTTGGAGTTTCATTTATTTCATCCAGGCTGTCAGGAAAAAACAGGGAGACCCTCCATCAGAGTGAAGCCACAAAGATGAGAGCATTGATTCAGAGTATTTCTTCTGTTTTAGGAAATATTACTAAGACAGACACTTGTCAAACTTTGATGAATAAAATTGCTTGGTCAGAGATTTGAATGCTAGTAAAAGACATTAAAATTCCATCCACATATGTTTTGGAAAAAAAAAATATCTCATTAAGCTTCTTTAAAAATCAAACATCTTACCCTTGATGCAATTATAAAATAACTAGAACAAGCATTAAAAAAAAAAGAAATTTTCCACTAAAGCGAAGAAGTACCCTGTGGTCAGTCTAAGGACAGTACACAGCAGGGGCTAGTCATTTTCTTTCACAGGATGACAGAGGCTTCAGCTGATATCAGTGGAAGACTCTTGCTACTAAAATAGCTTGACTACAATGTCCAGTGATATTCTTTTCCTAATCCTTCAATTTGCATGAATCTGTTAACTAACATAAAGCTTGCAGTATGCACTGAATGCAAGAATATCTATTCTCAGTTAAACCCAAGACATCAAGAAAAGAATATCTATTCAAATTGGAAGGAATTATTTACCCCCCCCCAAAAAAAAACAACCCACCATCAGAAATTATCCTAAATGTCATGATTCCCCTCAAACTCACCTTTAAAATCTGATTCAGATTTATACTGACTAGGTTAGAGCTTTAGAGTGTCTGGTACAAAAATGTGAAAGGCATGGCGCAGTGTACCGAGGAACCCACCCCAAACAATAGTGGGATTTACGATATTCATCTTGAAGTTTTGCAGGAAGATCACAAGTTCTCCACTTGGTTTTCTGTGTTCGGTGTTACCAGTGAGCTAGAATGCTTAATAATAAGCAGAATATCTAGATCTATGTCAGCTGCTGTTTGTGTATTGATTTAAAACAGTTTTAGATAAAACTTATTTCCATAATCTAATTTTGAGGTGACAAAAGCAGATGAGATTCAGTGATTAAAACAGTAAGGTAATGTCTGCTTTAAAGCATATGTCACTTACTCATACAGAATGTCAGTTCCTAAATTAAAGAAACAGACCTGAATGTCATTTGGCGAAATCAAGAAAAACATCTGCTCTGTATGTAGCAAGTGTCTCAAAAAGTACTTGAAGATAATTTTCTGAAAATGACTAGGTATTACTATCCCTATACTATCTATTATTTTTTTGAAAGGACTAGGTATCATTATTGCAATTAAATTTCCTTTTCCTCTTTGTTTGAGGTTACATTTTCTTTTCCTTTATGTGTGTCCCTCTAGTTTATTACAGAAAACAAATGACTGTCATTCTATGCATCATGTCTCAAGGCTGAAAAATATCCACTCCTGATCCACAGTATGATCTGTTGCTTGCAATTTTAACAAGCAAACACTAATGTTTGTTGCCTTATCTTGCATTGTTGCTCATACTTAGTACAAATGCTTGACAGATACACATCTAAATCTTTTTTTTTTTCAGAATGCTCCTCAGACGTCTTAAACAGCGCTTACTACTGAAAACAAGACAACAGTTATGTTGTCATGGGGCCAAGAGGACTCATGCATTCCTCCTATTAGGAATGGCTGTCTGCCTCCACCAATCTATGTGTCTTGTTTTATGCTTCCCTTTCTGCCCCAGAATGAAACTATCTTATTATTATAACTTCTTACACTATTCGTTATCTTGAGGACTCTTAGGTGCTAGTAGTATGATTAGAGAGTGTTATTCCCCTCCATAAAAAAATAAATCCAATTTCTCCAGGTTTTCCAATAGCTAGCTTTGTACCAAATGATTCCTTTGTAGTAGTAACTTTTTCAAGAGTGATGTATAGAAACTAATTTCAGCAAACTCCGATTTTCCTCTGTCCTCCTTGGTATATTAAGACTAGTTGTCTAGAACATCAGGTATTTAGGTTATTAAAGCGTCTTGCTTTCTGACTCCTGTCTTTCCTAATGAACTGTCAAGTCATCTGTTCTGCCCATGGTCATGATTTACTAACCATAACTGATGGTGATATTTTATGACATGCATTTGCCTAATTTGGATGCCATTTCCATGTAGCAATTTTACCAGTGTGAACCTTATGCTATTGGTACACCAACAAATATTTCGTAGTTTTAAATCCATTTTAAAAATCCAATTGAAAAATCTGCATTTCATTAAAAAACAAACAAACAAAAAAACCCCAAAAAACCCAACAACAAGCAACCATCTCTTGTAAGTCTACACAAGAATATTCAAGGCTGGGGTTTTCCACTACAAAATCTGTGCAGTCACATTGCATAAACTCCCTGAGAAGAAAACCAATATTAATGAATCAGTCGTCTATGGTAACTAAGAATGTAGGTGAAGCCTCTTGACTCTTGAACACTAATCTTAGTTATAAACAACAGCAAGCAAGCTCTCACATTGCAGTAGATATTTTTAATATTATTTTTTTCTGTACAAGAGCAGTGCATAAATCATAAAGAGTGAGATGTGATAATGAAGTCTTGTTAAATTTTTTCAGATAACTTAAAATGTTTTCTGTCTTGACATGTAAGATTTGATAAAGGTTACTTTATATTCTTATTATACTTGGAGGCCTACTTTTCTACATTTAACTTATATTCTGTAAGTTTTTAGCCAATACTACAGTTAAATGCATGAGATAGATACAACAGTTCTTTCTGATGGGTAAAACACCATGTATGAACCAGAGACTGACACTATTAAGACTATAAATGTGTGTGTGTGTGCAGGTGTGCATGTACGTATGTGTGTGTGAGTGAGAGAATGCTTCTTTAATTTGGTGAAAAGTATTAACTAAGAGTCATGCCAAGCTTTCAAACTTTTATTGTTCTAAGCTTACACTACTTATACAAAGTACAGATCAATGTATCGTGAGCATAATATTTCACAGATGACTTAGTTTAAAAAACTTTTAAAACTAGTTTGATGACAATTAAATCTCTCCTAAATTTATTCTCATTTTGGGGTTTATATTAGGTGCTATTACTAGTACTTAATGATTTATCAAACGGTATTGTCAACAAAAAGTAAAACCTTATTTGGGTATGACCTATTTTATCTTTCTAACATGTAGAGTTTGCCAAAAAGACATTGACTCCCAATTATTATGTTACTAGTATTTTTTTCCTAGCTTTGAATATATTTTACTTAAAAATCAACAGAGAACACTAAAAAAAACCCTGAATTGTTATGTGTCCTCACATTGATGACATAGCAAAAAGCTATTACTTCTCCCAAGAGAAGGTTTTCTCTTATAGTGAAATTTATGATGATAGGACATTTAGAAATGTTAACACTTTCCAATCTCAACACCTCGATCAATATGAAGATAGTCTCAGTCTGCTTCCATAGCGTTATAAAAATCTGCAAATGACCAGCAACTGTAACAAAATAATTTATATAAAATAAATATAAATGGCATCTGCTGCTCAGAATACTTTAGCCTTATAGCTGGAATTTGAAAGACATATTCTAAGCAAAAATGTTGCTGAGTTTGTATTTTCTAAGAGGCTTGTGGGAAATTAGAGGTCTATCAATGACATGCATCATTGCTTCAAATGAACTGTGGAATCCAATAAAATAAGTGTGCAGATTCCACATAGTTGGAAGTGGGCACAAAAATTTTGTAATTTCTCATGATTTCATGCAATGGCTTTTTCATTATTATGTCATTTTTGGCACTTCTGAAATTGAAAATTTAATAAGTAAACAGACTAAAGCTTAAAATAGCTTAGTAGGAGGGGAAAATTACTTAGGAGGTCTGAGGATTAGACCTGACATATTACTTGGACCATGAAGTTCTATTTCAATGGTAGAAGTACTGTCAGAGCCTGTCATGCTTAGCCAAGATGCAGAATCTATGCAAATGCATAGGAAAGAATGTAGGGCAAAATCAAAGAGCTCTGCCAAATATCTTCTTGTAGGGGCGGTTTACAATATTCCTGCCCTGATGTGAATGTCCTGCCTAATGCCAGAAACTTTCAGCCTTGTAAGAGAGAACTGCATGTCCTGGTCTAGCAAAACCACACAAACCCCATCTTTTCATTAACAGTTAAAATTAATGCATCAGAAAGCAAACTGAAAATGCTAGAACATGTGTTCTTTTCAACAGCTCCTCCACAGGGGCAGTAAACTTTGCTAGGAGACAGGCAGAAGAGCTGGAGATAGATGTGTCATGTCAGCCAGCAAGATTCACTGGAGGATGTGTATCAAAACCCAAAGCATTCTGTATTAAAGGTGTGACCAGCACTGATAAGGAGGCGGAAGGGACATAGTTTTTTAATCTACTTAGCAAAGATGGCAAAGAACGTACACTGTTTTCTGGATGACCAAGATACAGACCAATGTGTTAGTACACCTGAGAAAACAAAACAAAAGTCTCTGTGGAGGCTGAGAAATTATTACCTATCATTTTCCCAAAACATATTTCCCCACAGAAAACATTGCGTGCACATGGGTACTATCTGTTCTGGCACCACTCCTGAAATGCTAAATATATCCCTGCATATGTCTTTATGCACAATGTTTTCAAGAATTTAAGATTGATAACCATTTCCATGATTCATCAACTTAGCATTCATCATGTAATTATTCCTAATATTGAGGTGATTCTGAGGTACAGAATTAAAACAAATTTCCATGGATTTATAAGCACGTGTTTCTTTTCTATTAACTTGGTCATACTGCAAGTTAGTTATAATTTCTAGATTATATTTTTTTCCTCATAAAATTAAAAGGATAATTCATTTCTTCTTTTATTATCTTTGCAGAGAAATATGTAGATGGCACAATTTTGCCAAAGAAATCGTAGAACAGAAAATTCAGATAAAATCCTGGCTTTATTGAAGACAAATGCAAAAGCCAAATGTAGACCCTAAATTTTGGCACGTTTTTCATCTGAGGTTACCAGATAATCAAATACCTTATAAATCTTCCTCTTCAAGACAGTAAGCCTTCACTGAATGTTTCTGCTTTGATAAGAAACAAGACTAACAAATTTTGCAAAATTATTGCCACCAGAAGAATTGTTATTGATAACACTAGAACATCATAATTATATGGTATTATCTTGAAACTATGCTTTTACAAAAGATTGAGAGGATATTAACATTAATGTGAAAGACTTCTGGAGTAAAAAACCTATGAAAATACACTAGAATGATTAAAGAACATGATGCATTACACAGAGATGAGATGAAGAATAAACAGAGATTCAAAACAAGTAATTAACTCAGTACACTAAGAATAATGCATTATTTCAGACATCAGAATTGAAACACTGGCTCTGGAAAAATGAAAAAATGTTTTCAGTATCATTAACTAAAGAAAAGAACCTACTTTTTGCCTGGGATAGCATTAATGGTGGTTATTTTCCAAAGCCCCTAATGATAAGTGCATCTTTTGTTTTAATACAGACTGTTTATTTCTTTAGCTTTGGAATACCATGTGATTTTTAAATGCATTTCATAAGCTGTATGAAAGCCACACATTTGTTTCAAAAGTCTCAAAAAATTGTTGCTTTGTTAATCTCAAACAACTAAAATGATACAAGTTTTGGAAATATATTAAAACAGAAAGGATTGACTAAATGTAAACAGAGAGAATACGTTGGCAGGACAATCATTAAATTTGAAAAATTGTCTTTTTTGTCTGGAAAATTTTTTTTAGCACTAGACCTAAAATCCTGCCTGAGGCCTCATCTCTCAAATATCAGAGATCTGTCCAAATCAACACAGTCTGTGTAGTTCATAGATCAGTATAAACATTGTGATGTGAGGATTATTTTTCCTTCCCCTAATGGCTATAGGTTATAAATTGCAGAAATTCTGTTTTTCAAGTCAGGATATAGAAACTTTAGGAAAATAATGACAGTTCACTATCTAGACTAGCAAACAATTTAACTAATATAGTACTCAGCAGAATAAAGAAACAGAAATTGAAAACATTGTATTGTCACACATTTAGGGCACCCCACATACAGGCATCCTAACAGATTGCTTTTGTGATCTCTATTGTCTCCTTCTTCTGACCAAAACCAGCCATCCTTATGAAATGCTAACTGTAGATAAGAGCTAATATGAAAGTAAGAATATATTATGAAAACAAACAAATGAATCCTCTTTTACCAGAATATTCCAATTACGGTTCTTGGTCACCCAATTTTCTCTGTATTCCTGCATGGAAAACCATAAAAGGGCAGGACTACAGACAGAATTGATATGGTCAGTTTTAAGGATAGCAACTGGCTGCATTTTTGAGAGATGATCTTTATCACAATGTTAAATTAAATGTGTCTTCTAAGTCTCTTGAGACCCATGCTTAGAAACATGACACAAAAGGTTTCAGATAGAATAAATTCCAACAGTTCTGTGCATAAGGGAGTAATTTGTTAATATAATAATCTTCTTTTCTCTTTAGGCTTAACCCTCAAAGAGAACTGTAATATTTAAAATGCATTTTTAATATTGACATTTAAGATCAAATACAAAATATTTTTATGTTAAACATATATATAACAAATAAAACAGTTCAAAAGTCAAAAGGTTAAGTGTATTTGTTTTCTGAATTTATTTTTTATGTATCAGATTTTTCCTGAGCATAAACACCCACTCCTACATAGTATTCCACACAAAGTTGTAACTGTATCTGACAACACTGTATTAACATTTCATCATTGCTACTGAAAATATTTTGCTTAATACATAAAATCATACCGGTCTCTTTCTCAACCACATCAGATAGGTAGCGCACAGCCAGTCACTGTACTGCTAACTAACACAGATAATTTCCTCTTTGGTTTCCAAGAACTGAGTTCCAAATTTGTAAGATCATTCTCCTCTTTTTACTAATTCCCTTGACTGTTCTCTCTTTCCTGAAATTAGATAATATTAGGAACTTGAAAGTCTATGTGATTTAGTCAAACAAAATTGCCCCTTATATTCAAAGCACAACTGGACTTTTGAATATCATTAATAAAAACTAGAGCATTAATAGTTCATAAGAGCTTCCATTGTGTGTAATATGTGTTGCATATTCATCTGACTTTACTAGCCAATACTACGAAGACTGCTTTTCAGTTCAGCTTATAGTAGTTTGTGGTTTTTAAACCAGCAGAGATCCTATTTCAAAAATCAGAGCATTGAAACAAGTGTGACTTTTGTACTTCTAAGACAAAAAAAACCCCAAACCTTCAGTCATAACTGACTGAACTTAGTCTATGAATAGCTGATATTCAGATTTTGCCCTATGTAACTCAAATTTCCAACTACTTGCTTCAGAGGACTAAGGCTTCAGAACAGATATTAACAAAAATAAAGGATATTGATATGAAAGACTTTAAACAGACTTTGAAAGGTCACAGTGAACAATTCTGTGATCATCTCAGGAGCGAGACATTAGAGAAATAAATCTCATTACTGAAATTCATTCTTTACAGAGTCTTCTCACTATGAAAATATAAGATAAGTCTAGAACAAGTCCTCATTAAATAATGGATTTACTATGTTGTGTACTCTTTAGATTTACTGTGCTCAAGGAATTGGCTGGCTCAGAAGACTGTCAGTAATTTTTTCGATTCGCAATGAACAGATTAGTACAGAATGCTCACTTCTGACTTTAAAATAAGACAGACATATGGATGCTAACTGACATACCTCCTCATCTGTTGCAAGCCAAACTTTGCCAGAAATAAGGAGATAAGACAGTAAAGAATAAAACCAATATAGTTTCTTAGAAAGGTGTAAGTGTTCTTCACTTTTAAGTATAAATCACAGAAATATTATTATGCAGTACTAGGTTGGCTCAGAGTGCTGCAATGACTGAAATAAAGATAGAAGCATAAATAAGCAAAAAGCTGTTCCACATAAAATCACCGATAACACATGTTTGTAGTTAGCAACTACGAACATAAAGAGTTCTCAGTGGTAATTAAACAATATACTTAAAACCAAATTAAATAATTACACCTCAAACTTTTCACCACATTTGTTACTTTAATTATGATAGACCTTTAAGTTAAGAATAACAATCAAAGGAAATGGTTCTAAATCATTAACAATTAACATTTAGGAATACTTGTAGGAGCCTGTCAGTCTTATTATAAACAATCTATTTCTTAAAAAATACAGGCTAAAAATGGTAAAAGTCCCAAAATATTAAAAATCCTCCAAAGCTCTAGATTAATGTGCTTTGTAGGTAAAAATGCCATTTTTAATAAAAAGAATGCAAATAATATTGCTTCAGGAAGTCTGTTTAAATCCAGATAATGTCCACTGATACTCTAAGGTTCAGGTAAAAGGTTAAAAATTCTGAAAGTGCAAGAAAAAAATAAAGCCAGTAGTGTATGATTCATTGAGCACAAGATTTGCATTAGTGAAATAAGGGATCAAGCCCTAAAACAATCAAACCAAAAAACCTTCAATTATTTAGATGCAGAAATACATGCTTTTTGTATAAAATAAAGACTTCAGTAACTTTTATCTCTTTAGAAAGCACATTAAACTGAAAGCTATGGTGTTAGACATATAAAACCCAAACAAAAGCATGACCGAAGACAACCAGGTTAATAAACAATACTAATATTTCAGAAAAATCAAGTTTTCCTCCTACTTGAAGCCCAGAAAATAAATGTTCTGAGTTAGTCTGTAATACCACACAATTTAAACATAATTATCAATATAAACTCCAGAATATAGATTGACTACTCCTTACTGGTACAGGCAACAATTATGCTTCAGGGAGTGCCATTTTAGAGGCATGTCACAGTAAAGAAGAGAAGACTCTTTTTTTTTGTTTATGAAAAAAAATGGTTACTTTTTACCCTAGTAGTACACGACTTAAAACCAGAGGGCAACTAGAAAGATAACGCACAGAAATTAATAGACTTCTGAGGAACAGCAATTAATAAACATGCTCTGCTATTTTCCATGGGAACATCAAGAAGTTTTAAGAATACCTCCACTATATTTTCAGAATTCAGCATTTTAAGCTTTCACAAGCACTTAATGCATTCCTTTAATGCAGGTTGCTTGCAGTTTGGAAGAAAGTTTATATATTTAAAAAAAGAAAGTGTAACAGTATGTTCTAAGATGAGTTTTATGGCTAATAACAATAGTTAAATTCACAAAATCTGAGGTGCCTTTGTATTAAGAAGACTACTCAACAGTTTTAGTTGTTATATTAATATCTAATTCTCTTTCCACATACTTTTGGTGTGGTTTTGGCAGCGAAAACTTACGGTTTTATTACTCAGGTGTTAATTTATCTTTGAGTAAGGTATCCCAGGCTTATGCAACAGGGGAAAAAAGTCCCTTGTCATGAAGAACACGCACTCTGAACAAACAACTTCTCAACCTGTAATCAAATAAAGATATTTAAAGCTAAACTGAATAAAGCAGCTTACAAATTATCCCCAAAACATACAGAAGGGAAATTTCTGCTCTAATAGCAAGGACTGAAAGGATAAGCAATGTATTTATCTGCCAGACCTATAACGTCTATAATTCTAAAGAAGAAAGATTGTGTTGACAAGTTAAAGCTCCCCACTTCATCAGAAAATTCATCAAGGTACTTAAAATGGTTGAAAGGAGACTTCATGTTAATTCAACAGAGGCACTGTTTAGCTGATTCGGTTCCATATTGCAAAAAGTCTCGGTACAGAACAAACACCTTAGACCTGACATGATTTCTAAGGCAGTCTGGTCTTCTGCACTATTCCAAGACCATTCCTATTGCAGCCATTCTCTATCCATTGTCATAGATCATTTCTCATCCTTAAGTAGGTTCATTTTCATTCCTGGTACATTAGGTACTGTTTCAACCTCAATCTGAATTGCCGTTTAATAAGTTAAATAATCATAAGAAGTAATTACCCAACATTTAAGCTGATTTGCAGCTGTAGCTGTGAGGCTGCAAGATTATCAGGGATATTATGTACATATTTCTGCTCCTTTGTCTACTATCTGAGAGAACAAATGGTTTTAAGTTGTCTAAACTTGGACTAACAGACAGGAAATTGCAAATTTTTTTCACATACTTTTAAATTTAAATACTTAAATTATCCTCAAGAAAGCTATGCAGTATGTCTTGTTCAGTTCTCCCATATATTAATATCTATATTGTATTAAGATCTAAATATTCTGATGAAAGAATTAAAAAGCTGAGTGATTCCCTAAAGCCAGTTACCCTGCCTCGATACAGCATCAGTTCCACCTACATAATTTTTGACAAGCATTTGGTTAATCTGTTGTTAATCTCCATCTTTAGTAATAGAAACTTTGCAACTGCCTCATACAATTCGCTCAATCTGCAATTAGGAACTTTTCCTTAATGGACTATCTACATCTTTATCTCTGCAACCTGAGCTGCAACTTCTCATCTCATCCACTTTGCATATGGAGAGAATGGCGTTTACTTGTCTGTGCCATACCTTTTTATGTTTTGGAAGGGTTTTATGTCCCACTTGAGTTCTATCTTCTTCAACATAAACAGCCTTAAGTAGGTTAATCTATTTTCACAGATAAATTCACTAGGCCTCTCATTGTTCTCACTGCTTTTCTCTGGACTCTCTGACAGCTGTACATATTTCTAATCTGTCACACATGAAACATTAGAGTTTTTTTTCAACCGAGACATACTATTGCAGAGTTTAGCCAAAAGATTATTTTAAATGTTTTTCTATACGATTGTCCTGCCCTAAACCTTCTGGTTGTATGTCCCAGGATAGTGCTCTTTTGATAGTAACATGACATTTATGTTTCATTTTCACCTTGTGATCTCTTGAGCTTTTTCTAGGCAGCCCCTACCAAAGCACTTGTTACCAAACCTGTGGATCCACTGTTCTTATGTGAAATAGTATTTTGACTTTATACATGTTGATTTATAGCTTTTTCTTCCCTGATTGCTCCAGTTTGTCAGGATAATTTCAAATTCTGCAATATGCTGCAGTTCCAGTGAGGTAGATGTGATCTGCAATTTAATATTGAGGTCTCTGTTCCATCATTAGATCCTCAATGAAAACACCAACTAGAAGCAGGCCTAGAATAAGCATTTTGGGGTTCAACAAAATACTTAGTGTACTCTTCTTACCTAACTAGTGGCTACTGGCAGCTATTTTTTGAGCGTAGTCTTCTAGCTAATTTTTAATTCACCACTGAGTCCAATGCAGATCTTGTTTAGGTTTGGGCTTTCTCAAAGGAATCTAAGCAGAAAATCAAAATCTGTACTATGTACTCCTTCTTTATCCATGGGAACACCTAACCATGTTGTATAAAGATTATAAAATCTACAGTTAGATTTGTATGACAAAATTTGTTCTTCGCTGATCTCACCTGCAGCCATTCATCTCTTTCTTACCCATCAGGGGCTTAAAAATGTGATTATTTATTCCAGAGTATTTTCTTGTCTTGATGATTTAGTTTTTCTAATCCTCTTCTCCATACAATGTTGTGTTTATCCCAAAGACTTGACAAGGTAGGTAAAGTAAGTCTAGGGGTTTCTTTACTTTAAGTGTATTGACAAATAAAGTATCACTTAACCTGCAGTCTATTGGGCTACATGAAAATTGAGGTTATTCAAGAATCTAAATTGTGACAGGATTAGGCAGAAGATTATTTTTCAGTCTGAAATCTCATTACAAGGTACAAAGGTAAGGATTAATGATCAGTTCTCAGTGTGGAAAAGATTCAGCAGTGGCATGCCCCAGAGTTCAAGATGTCCAGCACGTTCAAATGGCAGTTAGAAAAATTCATGGACAACGTCTCCAGGAATAGATATTAAAACATGTGTTTACAGATGTATGCTTTCATACCTCTAAAGCAATGACTATGGATGCAGAGTAAAGGACTACAAAAATTACCGACTACATAGGAATACAAAGACCTACAAAAAATGGACAGGCTCCTGTGCTCTTCAGACAGCATCTTCTGTTGCCACCAATAGAGACAGGACGAAAGATTGGTCTGAATCAGCAAACCATTCCATATTTTTAGGATAAAATCATTGAATAAATATTACAAAAAGATGCACAAGAAGAAAATAAATCCTAACAATATAAGATTATGACCACATTATCACTCAGGAGCAAGCCCTTGTGGCTTCAGTTCACTGAAGATATTTGCTCCGTACTCAGAAGTCTAAAGGAAAAGAAACATTGGCTAACAAAGAGCATAAAAGCTGTCATAGAAACCCACAATTTTCCCACATCTAAGATTCACACTGGAACTGTAGTCACTTTAACTCAAAAAGAATACAATGTATTTAGAAATGGTCCAAAGAAAACCAGCAAGAAAACTTCTGTACGAGCAATGACTAAGTAAGCAAAAACTATTCAGTTTGGAAAAAGAGATGTCTGAGGGAATATATGCTGTATAAAATCATGAAGGCTATGAAGAGGCATTATGTATCTCTCTTAAAATGTAAGTCAGAAGTTATGGAATATAACCAGCAGGAGCCAGGCCAAAAAGCAGGTAAAGCATAGGGGTTTTGTCCAGGCAGTGTGCATATGTTTGCTAGAGGACGTTGCGGGTGTTAGAAGTTTGTATGGGACAAGGGGAAGACTGGAGTAGTGCAGGGAATTGAGATCTACAGAGAGTTGATAAATGCATAAAAATTTCCTGAGATAAATTTGATTTCTGAGCTCAAAGTGATTGTTGGCTAGATTTTAGGGAAAAATATCTATCTGCTTTGTCCCAATCCTTCTCTAGGCATGCACTGTGGTCAAGGTTAGGAACAATGTATAGAGGAATATTTTCATGATCCGACATCCTTGGTCTTTTACTCACTCCAAGAACATCCTGAACGACTGCTATAGAGTCAAGCTAAGGAAGCATTAGGTCTTGAAGAAAGATAAAATCATTTATTGAATTATTAGATTTTGCAAAATATTGCATTTAGGATTTTTATTATTTTTAGCTTACTAAAGAATAAAAGTTCTTTACAGTTATTGATTCAAAGAATAAAAAGACTTATTTTACATGCAAATCCAAGTCTGTGACAAAACAAACCCAACTAACTTAAAGTTCTAGCAATTAACTTTTTTTCCCCCAACAGCTTTTGATACTATTCATAGTAAAATTATGTGCCATAACACTGTCATACTAGTTGAAAAACTGCCCAAGACTAAAGATCACTGTCAGTATGAAATCATGTTACTGTTGCATTGCGGAGGTCTTGACTATCACCATACTCTGTGTTCATTAAATACTGCTGGAGGAAAGAGCCTCCTGGAGTAACAAACAGACAATAAGTTTGTTTTTTAAGCGTGCATCTGTTCTTCAGCATGGTGACACAATGTTGTTTCCCTGCTTTCTATATTTCTAGCAAGGATTCAGACTTGCCTGAAAGACAGTTGGCATCTGTGCAAGCTAGACAAAGTGGAAAGTAATAGAGACTGACAGAGAATTGTCTAAGGTTTTGTGTAAGTCTGCAAGAGCTGTCTCAATTAAGGGAGTTTGTTAGCTTCTTAACAAAGGGTTCACTACTGGAGGCCCTAAGTAGATCAAATACTGCTACTGGCTTTTCAGATTTACTATTTACAATGGAAAGAAGCGTTTTTTCATCTGATGCTAAATGCTGGGTTATGGTCTCCTATGCTGGAGAAAAATCCCTGCACAGGAATGTTCTGGTGTACTGAGGAGAATTCAGAAGTTATATTAGTGCAGGAGGCATTAAAATGAAGCAGACTCCTGATCATTTTGTACTCCCCAACAGCTTTTGTTGGATAGTGAATTTCATCTCAGTACCTAGTTTTGTACAACCTCAGATCGCACTTCCATCAGTCTCTGGGTCAGCTCTGCTTCAGCTATGTGTGAGGTTAACAGACATCACCTACTTGGAGATCTGTATCTCAATAGAAAGCTAAATCAGAGTCCTGAAGAGTTCACGGTATCTAAAAATACCTCCCAAACCAAACTATATTAAACAACATCCTGTCAAAGAATTAAAAACTGCCTCCTTTGGAGTTCAAAGGTTTATACATTCGAGTGTGGTGAGAGCTAGTTCAAGTCTTTTCCTAAATGTTATTCTGGGAAGCTCAGTAGGTTTCTTTATCTCACACTTTTACCACTCCAGTGGTTCTATCATTACGTGTCTGGTAAAAGACAGCAGAGAACTCTAACAAAGTTCATCAAAATTAATTATTTTTTTCACTGACAACCATTTTTGGTGAAAAAAGTCCTGACCTGTGGAATTTGATGCTGATACAAAATATACTTCCTAACACCATTATGTATTACAAACAGTAGAGTTTTCAAATTTTGCCCAATAATGCAGAATTTAGCTTAATAAGCTGCACTATACATAAGGATTTAGTTAATCAACAGCTCTGTTCAGGCACATGCAAAGCTGAAAACTATTCTCAGATGTAGATTTACGTACACAAGAGAAATCTCTGGCCACGCTAGACTGAGGAAATAAATGTAGAACTCCTCTGTCAGAGCAGCATTTGCTCCAAGTACCCTTCCCATAGCACCTCTATCTTCTCAGTCTCAGAGACCCAAGCACACCAGCCATGGGCTTCTTTCAGCATCTTATCCTTGGGATAAGAAAAGTTACTGATGAGGAATCTTAACCAGTTCTGTCCCAATATAATTCTTAACAGAAAAAAGTCAATGAGATAATTCATTCTGTTTAATAGAACCAGACTAGTCTTTAAAAAATATCATTCCCTGATTATTTTTAGGTTTTTCCAGTATGCACTCTGGTACGTAACCTATTTTATGCAAATACATAATGAATCTTTTTGCGTTTCTCGTTAACTGAGTTAATTTCAGCACACCTATGTTCTCTGCTCTTCATATCCAGTTTTACCACATACTCCAAACGAGAACAAAGAAAAACATATTTCAGGCTTTTACAGAAGCTAAATATTTGCACAAAAAGAGGTGGAAAGTATTTAAAAGTTCAATGATCCTATCGAGATAACAGCAAGTGTCACGATTATGTGGTATTTCAAAGAAACCCAGGAAATACTGATTTACAAACAAGTACATTGAACGTAACCTGTATTCTGTCATAAACCCAGAGTAATTTGCATCTAACATTTTCATTCTTTGTTTTAGCTGGCTAACCCTTAGAACAGAGTCTAAAGACAACAGCAAATTTGTATATGACCTAGATTTATTAAATATTTATAAGTTCATAAAGCTCAGCACTTTGAAAAAAAGAATTCTCTTTCATTTACATTTCTTTTCATATTTCTGAGATTTTATTGCTGTCAGTTATGTCCAACCATCTTGTATTAGGAAGCAGTCAGGACTGAGAATAACGCGTCCAGCATTAACCTTTTTACCTAATAAAACATCAGTACAGCTCAATTGCTCATGGCTTTGTCCTCAGTCATTTAATTCACTTTCTATCTGCACTCAAGAGAAAGGATAGCAACACTTTCTGCCACTCTGACTATCAAGTAATTCACCTCAGCCTGTGAAGGATTAAGAGGTAAGGCAGTTTCATCTCTTAAAGTTTTCAATCTCTTCCTACGAATAAGTGCTGACAACACAGCTTTCACATACCCATTTTCATCTCATGATCACAGCTGCATTTCTATTGGTTAAGAAAAAGGTAACTCTTCACACATCATTTTGAGCCTCAGTTCTTCATAATCATAAAGAAAAGAAAACAAAAGGAATACAATTTACAATCATATTGCCAATACACTAAGGCCCTAAGTCAAAGTCTTCTCAAAAACCGTACAGCCTTTAATTAATATTCCAGCAGAACTCCCACAGAAACATCGCCCTGGTTGTGCTGGGCACTATTCAGGCACACACATTCCCGTTCCAAAGAGACCACAGTTTAATTTCAAGCAAGAAAATTTAACAGCAACAAGAGACACCAATGGAGACAAATAAATTAAGCTCAGGTAGCTATTAAAGACAAGGTAAAAAAATAGACTCAGGCATAGAGTAATTTCTTTCTTAGGAGGCTAATAAAGAATATTTGTTTCTGTTTCATGGAAACATCTCTAAATACTCATTTCTCCTTTATTTTTTCTGAAACCTTTATGTTTTCCACTTGTAAATGACAGAGCCTTGTATACACTGCAATGGTCTTATAATAGCGGTTCATCCACTTGAATGAAAAGTGACTAACACTAACTGCCTTGAAGGAGCAGCAAGAAACCTCTTATAGCAGCCAACTGTGCATTCTGTGCATTCAGCCACAGTTAGTGTTTACCAGCAACAATTTCCTTTCACTTACATGCAGAGCTTTGGTGAACCTACCTCATTTCCACACCATTAACTTCCAAGCATTTTTTTCTTCCCACTGCCACTCACCATGATCTCTTCTGTGTTTTTCTGTCAAATCCAATAGCTTCTCCAGCAGTCTCGCTCTGTCTATCTCAGAACAAACCCAGACCTTGCTTCTTCTAAACAGCCTTTCTCTCATTCACATCTGTTCTTCTGAGTAGTCTGGGCATTACCTTGGAAATTGCTTACCATCACTACTCTATGTTTACCCCAAAAGTATGAAGCGTCTCATGATCCCAGGTGTGGCAAGGCAGAGCCAATTTAACTGAGTTACTTAAAGGAGCAAGACACAATGCTTCACTTGCCCAGGCAGCAGTATTATTGTGCCAAACAGCAAGCAGTTCATGGTTGGCAGTGCTCTGAAGCATGGGGCTTTATCTCCTGTAAATAGGATTAGTGAATGAAAATATGTATTCTAGTTTCATACAGCAGGATTATCAGCAAACGAGTGCGTTTCTGTGATGTTCCTTTTAACTCTATTTTCAGATGAGTACTTAGACAGCCTTTTTTAACCTCTTCTGTAACAAAATGCACATATTCTAACATGCAGATTGCAGATTTAAACTATAAAATTTAGATCTTCTCTTTAGGAAAAATAATAGGAATATCTCAGTCAAATTTTACTATTTAAACAGAAGAAGTTGTGCCGTAGAATCACTAGAAATAGCAGAGCAGCTAGTGCTTCAAATAGTCACTCATTACACTATTTGAAATATTGCGTGCTTCTAATTTTAAGGTATTCATTTTATATATGCACGTTAAAAGAAAACAAACAAAACTCAAACCCGCTGCACACTTTTTTCTTCATGAATCTCCTAAAAGCAGATTCTGATAGTTAACTATTTTTGAGAAGTCACTGGAAATGGCAAATCATCTGCTCGTGTTAATTCAATGCCAGTTCAAGAACACTGTATTTGTCACCTGAAGCTTCATAGTGTGTCTCCAAAACAGGTTCAGGAAAAATTACCACACAGTCTCATACTGAAACAGCATGAGAAAAACTTCCCATTTCCCTGTACTGTTCCCATATTTACTATAAGTCCATCCTCACTACTAATTACTTACTTTTATTTGCAATTTAAAATGTAATGTAATACACTTATGCACAAAAACCCTAACCCTCTGAACTTTCACTGAACAGTAAAAGTAAATTTACCAGCCTGAGCATGGATTATCTGAGTTGATTCTACATGACGGCTGAAATATCCAGAGATTTACTTTCCAAGGAATGGATGGCATTTACTGTCTGTGGGACACACTTCTTGTTAAACATATGAGAGAAAGAACAGCACAGCCAGAAATTGTGTTTCCCTCTACAGCGGTCAGAAATAAAAACATCAAGTTACGCAGAATGTAAATCTCTCATTTGTTATTTCATGATTTACTTAAAAACTAATACAAAGGCTATGCTTTAAAATGCATGCATTTTATATCCCACATAATGTAACAGTTTCTTCTCCATAACCAATTAACATGAATCAGCCAGCTGATTTTTTCTCCATTGACAAAATTTAGTTGTGCACATCTAGATAGAAAAGTAGCTTCTTGTTACGTATGATGGAAATCATAAATGTTTGTAAACATGATGAAAAATATTAAAATATTTTAAAGCAACAGGGTGTTCACCTGCCTGCTTCAATATTGTTATGAAAGGAAGAAAAAATATTGCATATAAGTATCTTCTGATCTTTCTTCATAATTTCTAAAACAAAACCAAAACATTCCTTTTCAGTACAACCAAGGGACACAATGCTGAAACTATCAGCTAATAGTCTAGAGGATTGTTGCCTTCATTGCAGGCAATGTTGGATTGACAGAACAACCAGAAAGATGTATACTAGAATAATAAATGGCATTTTATTCTGACCAGTCATCAGCCAGGTGAAAGCAATTTCCAATACTGACCAAAACTAGGATTTAAAGACCCAGGGCAAAAATCCAAGCCACTAAATTCATTGGTTTAAACAATTAACAGACACAGGGGGAGAAAAAAAAAACACCACAAACAAAAAGAAATAGTGTTCCAAACTGATGCAGACATTCACAAAGGGAAACTATTTTCAAATCTTGGAATTAGAAAAGTCTCTGTTTGAAGATTGACACAACAACACCCTTCTTTTGGAGGAAAAAATAATAGACATAAGCTTCAGCATATTTAACAGCCATCTAATTTCACATAATCACATAATTTGAAATATCACTACATGCAAAAAAGCAGTAAAATACATACAAATTCTCTATATTAATTCCTCCGTCTAAAAGATCCATTCTGGTCTCTACCCTCCTCCCCCTTCTTTCTTCACCCTAGCAATGATTTCTGCCTCTCACAGACTTGATTGCTCTGATGACCTCAATCAAAAGGCAATTATCCTGTGAGGATGGAAGGTAATTATTCCCATCAAGGAGAGATTGAATGCACCTGAATAGACAGCTGCAGTTCTTCCAGGGATTACATTATTACTATAGCAATTGCCTCCATTAATTTGTGATGCATGTCAAATTTATGATAAAAAGTTGATTTGTTTGCAGGACAACTACTTTTCCCATTTCACTCAACACTCATTCTAAGGCAAGAGCAACAGTTAATTGTACGTTACTTCAGTATATACGTGACAACTCTCAGCATGTAACCATCTGCTCAGGAGTGAAGATGATATAAAACCAGGAAAAAGGATTGAAGCTCCATATAGATGCACTTTATATAATTCACAGACAGAGCCAAAACCATGGATACTTCAGCCCAAGCTTGCCAAAATCCCTGCTGTAGGGACAAATGTATAGGGACAATAAACACTAGTAAAAGAGAAATGGTAAGGCTCAGCATGAAAATAAGTTTACTCAACTTATTTACCTTCAAGACTAGATAGGAAAATGTTTAATTCTAGAGAAGAAAGAATAACAAATCTGCAAGTTATTATGAAAGATTTGTACTTCAATATTTACAGCAAATTCCTATTTTTAAAAGAGGCTGACAACCTACCTGCTCTCAGATTGCTGAGGACTTGTAAGTCCTCAGACTTACAATGTACATCTTAAATGCTGAGCCTTTTCTGGAAATTTTGGGTAAGGACTCTAAACCCTGTAATGACTCCACATGCTAAAATTCTGCCTTGCTTAGGCAGAGTTACGTGATTGAGAAAAGGGATTTCTAACATAAAAATTAAAATTTTATTAGATTTGTATTTACTTCTGTAAGTAATCTAGATGTCATCAGGTGCTTCAGAATTGCAGCGGGTAAAACTGGTCCCCTTTAGGGCTGGTGTTTGTCCTGAATTAAGAGAGACCATTTCCCCTAGCAATGCTCACCTCCTAAAAGATATAAAGCACAGAAGGCTGAATAAGAATGCGTTTTACTCACTTACTTATGAACAATAAGGAATTCTAATGGACAATCAGCCAATAAACATGTTGATACATTTTATTAGAGGTTATGTTTCTACATAGGCTGCATCTGTAAATCTTGCATTTTAATGCAGGCAAAATATGTAAAACTTACCATTCTAATGCTAATAAATTGTCATAAATCTCAGCAGTAAGGTCATACAGTGTAGTGTTTAGTAGGTACATAAGTGGTATATTTAATGTAGAAATAGGGAATTTTCTATTGTGATCTTACCTTCATTCTTCGAAGTATACTATCTAGTCCTATTGACTTACTAATCCTAAATTTACCTTTTTTTTTTTCTATAAACTTCTTCTGGGACACAAAAGTCTCTAAAACCATTTGCATTCTTATTATCTCAAAAGCGTATCACAAAACACACTCTCTTTTGAAAGTATAGTCCAAAAGAACCAAATACTTTTCTCAGCATCTTCAGCTTTTCACCAGCGTCTCCACCTTCTCTCTGTAGTTCACTGAAATACGAGAGAGGAAGAGAGAGGAGAAGGGAGTAGTGTGAAGGAAAAAAAAAAAAAAGCTGATAGGAGAACAGGGCAGGTATTTGCCCTATTTCAAAATTCTTTTTTTACTTTCCAAAGTAAAAGACAGCTGAATTTCCAGCCTCCAAATGACAGCTGTTCAGTTCAACCAGCTTTGCTCTTGCAACACAAGTTTTCCAGCTTTCTTTTTTTTTTGTTCTTTGTATGTTATGGAAAGTTTAAAGTACAGTCAAAGTTCACTTCCCTAAGCCTATTTCACCACTGACTAAACATACAAGTCCTGTTTTGGCTTGACTTCTTTTTTATCACTACGTAGAGCTGTCTGTCTTGAAATTCTCAATGACTGATGTCAGTTCATACATAAAATAACTTTCTTTTTTCCATGAAGAGAAGAGCAGAAATGTAGTGTCGAATTTGGGTTCTCTACTGACCAGTTAAGTTTGTGTGCATCAGATATAGATAATAGGAAATGCAAAACTGTGTTTTCAGGAGAACTTTGGATACATGTATGACTTCTATTCAAATTATCTTTAGATTCATAATTACTGTGGCTAAACATAGCTTTTGCAAGTTGCTAAATAACCTTCAGCCCATACATTTTTAAAAGATTGTCAGTTTCTGATTCAATTATGGTCAACTGCTTCTAGATATTGTGATACACTATGTAAAGATTCTAAGAATGCAGGCATGTTTTTCTGTATCTTAACTAGATGCCAGACAGCCTCCTGGTAGACACTTTCCTCTTTGCTCTTGGCCCATGTAACACAAGCTCCTCACCAGGCTCATGCAATTTTTGCACCCGAAAATGCTTCAGTCTCTTTTGGGTATTTCAGAGAATATGGGGGAACTGGGCACTTAAGGAGGACAAGTGGCCAGGTTTCTGGATTTGCCTCACTCTTCCTGGAGGAACATGTTATCGTTGGTTTATCTTAAGATGATTCTTATCTCAAGATAGGTTAAAAAAAATGCAAAAAAAAGAAGTTATTCAAAACATCTAAAATATATATACAAATATATAGTTACAAAAAAAAAAAAGGAAGGGGCATTTAATACACTTGAACTATGTTTAAATTGAATATCCTTTTATGTAACAGGTGTGATGTGAACTTGTCTGGCATTCGTGTATTTTATTTTTCTCCATGCCTTGTACACCAGGTTTTATCCCTGAAATAAAATCTTGTCTTGGTAAGAAAGACTTGGTTTTAGAATTAATTTCTATTTTGGAGCCCTCCAGTGGGTCTAGATATATCCAGTCTTTTTTTCTAAAATTAGTTTATTTTTCTTTCATTACAGCAATAATCTGACCATCCATCTGAATCAAAACAAACTTACTCTCACTTCCTTAGAAATGCAGATTGCTTCTTAGACCAGATCAGTTCTTACATCTGACAGGCAAATCACCCATTCCTTGACTCAGTCAAGGTTTAAACTTCCCATACCTCTTCCTTTTTGGGTGATTCAGGGTGACTTTTTACAGTACAGGTATCGCACATATTGCAGGAGAACTCAGGCTTTTGGCTGGTAGTGCAGTACAACTGTTTCTTCCCTCTCCCTTCCTGACGTGCTAAGTGAGACCTAAGGTGATCTGAGGGGAAGCCTTTATTTTGAGTTGAATAGAGAGGTCCTTTTCCAAACAATCTGCTGGTTGAACTTACTCACCTGTGAATAAATTATTATTAAATGTGATGGGAAGGAGACAACAGTGTCTGTTTGGGAGGGAAGGGAAAAGGGGTGGAACGATTCTTCATGGCAACAGCCTGCTGTTAGTTGGACTATGCACAGCGGCTACACCCACGGCACAAATGCTCTCGTATGAGGTACCTTCTCCATGGAACCTTGCACAACTACATTGATGAAAATAGTGGAAACAAATACCTAAATGGGATACATGGTTCATTACTGGTTCTTCACAAAGACACTGACATGAGTGTAATTAGCTTTTCTGGCATGAAAATGGGCCTGGGAATATCAAACCCCAGCCCCAACATCCCACCTCGGAGGATGTTATAACACATAGCCTTTTTATTCAAATCTCTGCTAAGCTCTTGCAGTTTGCCAGTGAGGAGCTCCTCTTTCCTTATCGCACTTAAGCACTGAGGCAAGCTACTTTGCAATCAGAAGAGTAAGAAGAATAGCTGCTGCAGCAAATAACCCCTTTGAGAAATAGTGCAGTTAAGAGGTTATCAATTTGGAGCAAACAGACAAATTGTGCCCTGGGTCTCTGGATATATCTGCTCCTGCATCCAGCACTACATTGATTCACAAAGTTGAATATTCAGTTTGTTGCTGCAGAACAGTAATCGAGGTGTCTTGGGTAATCTAAACAACTGAATTAGTCATAGTCATCCTCTACTAATTATGGTTATAGATGAACTACTTTTGATTCACCTAGAAGTTTATTAGTAAGTCCAGAGTACAACTCCCTCCATGCAGAGACTAGCTTAAGGGTAAATCAGAATAAGGTGACTTACAGGAAAGAGTACATTACCTGGTAGCACCAAACATATCAATTTTATATTGCCAAGAACTGCTGATAAGAAAATTTTATAGCGTGCTGTGATATACAGTTTTAAATTATGCAGTTACCACTCACACTGTATGTGCCTTACAAGAGATTTATCTGCATCTTTAAAGGTTTATACAATTAAATATTCCTTTAAAGAACTATACGAAATGTAAAATACTTTAAAAGATATACATCTAGAAATCATAAAAGCTCATAAAACATTTAAAATGAGAACACATTAATATAAAAAGAAGCAAAAATTAATAATAAATCACACTATCAGCAGACAAAGCCCAAATTACCATTTTAAGAGTGCTGGTTTCGTTTCTAGTCACTACTAACTAAGCAGAGATAAATGGAAAGAAAAAAAAAGAGGAAAACATGACAGCAGGTCAGCTCTGTTGAATGTATAGAATTTAATAAGAGAAATGTGAACTTTCTACCATGCTTTGTGTATTAACACATATGTTCTTTTGGGACTGTAATGTGAGACTGTTAAAATACATGATGCTGCTCCATATTCATTGCTTTTCTAATAATAAACAGTGATGAATGACTGCAAATATCTGTTGCAGAAGTGGATGAGAGATGGATATAATGAGCACACCAAGGGGGTATATTTTAAAGCCAGTATGTGATTGTAGCATGCACAAAACCAATTATATAAGTAATGCCCACATTACTCATTCTCTGTTTTGCAGATCAGCACACATTTTAAAGTTCCCGGTAATGAGAACTTTGCTGATTGTTACCAAGAGAGGAGATTTCAAGCAGCACTTTTTGGAAAAAAAAGAAAACCAACAAAAGACCAACCAACATATTTTTATAGCTTTATTTCCTGCATTAGAAACTGATGGCCTTTATGAAATTACAGAGGAGTACAATACAAAAAGCACACTTCTTAGAAATACACTAATTCCTTGCTAGGGAGACCATCTGTAGCAGGAGATTAATCTTCAAATTCCGTCTCTCTCAGCTTAACTCTGAAGAGGCTAATACAGACAGAGAGTGCTAAATGGAAGGAGGGAGTCAGAGTTTGACGACCAGACATAATTCACTGGTTTATAGCGATCATGGTTTATATTAATCTGTTTTCCTTTGCTCTGAAGTCAGCTAGGAAAGCTAGTGTAGCCTGGCTTTAGCTGCAGAGCTACAGCTCTGGGTGGGCCCACAGCCCACCTGACCGTGGCCTGGTAAGCTCCTCTCTCACCTCCTCTCTCTCGTCTGCATGGTCCTCCGCCTGTCTCCAAATACCTGCTTTTTTGACCCAGTATACAAAGTAAATATTTTACCAAACACTATTAAAAAATGATGTAACTTCAGAGTTGTGTGGTAATTCCTAAATAGTATATTTCAAGCACACTTTATGTATTCAGAATGACTTAAAGAATTTGTGCCCTCTCCAGTTGCTTTAATTCAGTATTGATGTGACTCTTTGCAACCTCATTCATTGTGCTAACCTCGGAGAAAACTCACCTGAAAGTTAGCAGCTTTCTGCAAGCTTAGTGTGCTCAACCGCCTCAGGAAAAGGGCTGAGGAACTGAAAGGGAGGTGGCAGGACTGCACAGAAGCAGGGAAGGACGAGGGATGGCAGGTAGCCCGAAGCTGAGCTTAGGCTACAGGGGAGCCCCAGGCTCCAGTGACACATTTCGGCAGAGGAAAGGATGCAGATAGGAGAAAAAATATTTTACTTTTCTGTGGCTGCATTGAAAATGAACTTAAGACTTAGAGGGCTAATGAACTGATACATGTCATGGCTGCTAATAATCTCTAGGGTTTGCCCTCCCCCTTACAACACCCAAATGTGCTGCCCAGTATCCATCTATTGGTTCTTGTCTCTAGCAACTAGAATTCATAAATATGCAGTGATCCCAAAACTACTCCCTGCTACATAACCTTAGTATAGCAATGGCAGTCACCAAAAATAGGGATATAGGGTATGCTAGATGTCAGCGGCGGAGACAGCTGCCCTAAAAACTCAGCGTGCCCTGAGCACAGGGTGACCCACACTGAGGGACATTCAGCCTCAGTATCAGGGCATGATAATTCTCACATTTTACAGTAAGAACAAGAATATGTATATAATGCCTCTAAGACAGATGCATGGATGTCATCTCCCATCACAAAGGTTTTATAAACATCTTTTATTTTGAATTTCTTCATGGAGAAGTCAGTAGAAATCAGGGATAAGTACAGAACTGCCATACCAAAAATTCTGATCCATCATTGTGTACATTTCAACACCTTAAAGTAGAATTTCTCCTAAATCATTAATTAATTTCCGTGTACAAATACCGTTATTTAGGGAAAGTGGAAGTTCTACAAATACTGTAATGACATAACTTTTTTCTTCCAACAAACGTTTAAAAATGAACAAAAAATCCACATCATACTTGAATCCACATACATAGAACTGTATTCAGAATAAAGATCATAGCTTCTCTCTCCAAATACATGCTTACTTGCTGTGGTAAATGAATTAAATATTACGCCAGACACCATTAAAAAAGAAAAGACTGATGTAACTGCAGAATTGTGTGCAAACTTAAAAAATACTTATTTCACACCTATTTCATGTATACCAAACGATTTAAAAAATCTCAGCTATAACCATAACACAGAAAAAATCCATAAATATTTTGTGGATTAAAAGTAATTATGAAAAAAATCATTAAATAGCACTATCCAAAAGACTACTTATGAACTGCACATTTAAATATGCTGTAAAAAAAAAAAAAAATCCCAGAAAATTAAATCTCTAAAAAATTAAATTTGTTCTACAGGAAGAAAATTGAATAAAGCTTATTTATCTCCAGATCTTTGTCCTCAAAACCATGCATCCACAAATACAGTACAGTACCATCAGCTTCTTGCAGCATCCCTATGGTATCAGTGCAGGTTAACAGAAAGCATATTTTGTGGTCAGTCTATCAATGTACATAGCGTTTTGCTCAACAGATGTATTGAACAGAATGTAGAAAATCCACATTCTACCTAAATTTCTTTCAGTAAAGGATTTGGAGTTTTTTTTTCTCTGCTTAGATTTTTCATTAAATTTTGATGAACACAATGTTGATTTTTTTTCAAATTTCTCTGGAGTTGACTAATGAGTTCTGCTATTACTGGGATGGAAGAGAAGGACCATCCTCACAGACAAATGACAAAATGCATAAACATTATCTCCTGTTGAAACTCTCTAAAGAATGCTGTCAAGACTCAACAGTCATTTTGGTTTTCTACATATTATCTTACGTATTCTACATTTCCACCCTATAATGAAGTTTGTTTGTGGTTTTCACCCTTCAGTTACAGTTGGGAAGAGAAACAGGAGACTGGGTTTCTTCCCACCAGAGAGTAAATAAAGGGAAGAAAACAAACACCCTCTATGTGCTCTAAGCCTGCTTATCGTAAATAGGAATGCGTTGGGGTAACAGAGAAAAGAAAGGAGTGTCTTAAATGAATCTTTTAAGTCACATATATTCAGAAGAAGCCAAATATGGAGGGCTTCGAAACCCAAGGGACTTCTCCTGGATTTGCCAGATGCACTAAGGACCAGCAGTATGCCTATACTGGACTGGCCACTTTTACTCCTCTCCTCTCTATTTTCCTAAACCCGTTCCTCCCCATTCACTTTGATCCCTGCCTTTTCCCACTTTTAGCCTTTCTCTTAGACATCATATAAGTTTCATGTATTTCCACAATCCCCTTAAAATTTCCCATAACAAGATTTATACAAACCTTCAAACCTCTCAAATATCCCGCAGTAAGTTTGCTCTTACCTATAAGACCCAAGATGATCTTGTTTCCTCCCTTTTATCAGTTGTGAAGCTCTGGCTGAAGCTCTCCAAGGCAAAATTCCACTGATCCTTTTTCAGTGTCCTGCAAGCTCTTGGCCTTTGGTATTCTTTCTGTTACCTCCTAATCATTTAAGTTGCTGTATCTAGGTGTTTGACTTATTACTTCTCCCAATTCTTATTACTGTTTTTGAAGTTGAATTCCCAGTGACCACATATCATCACAGTCCAGATGTTCTCAAATGTCAGGTGTCTACATACTTTTACCATCCACATATCCACAACATAAATTTTTCAGAGATAAACACCTTAATTAAGGGATTATCACAACTGCCATTTAGTAGCCTCAAAACAAAAAGAGTCTGACTGCGCAGGACTGTAACCTTACTTTCTGGATTATTTTCAATTTTAAATAAGCTACTTTTCAAAATCACTGTATATATTGAAATACAGGAGAAATTCACTCTGGTTTAGATTTTTCTTGTCAATGAACATATTTTGCTACTGATACGCTGAGTCCTTTGTTCATCACACCAATTAATATTACCAATCTTTCCTTGCTTTCACCCCCTCTTATTTTTTTGGTTTATTAACTGTAAAGAAGAACAACAATTTTGTTTTCTTTTTTTCCTTCAGCTGTGAAGTACATGGTATAGTGGAGTCCTGGTCTATGACGGCTACTGCTGCCACCTCAGGAACAGAAATAACAACACCACCAACAAAAAAACAGTATTAAAGAACATGCCTATAGAGAATAGTTGAACTTCCCTCTGCAGCCTGGCCTTTGGCTACTGATGCCACTCTCTAGTAATCTCCCGCCCTAATTCACTGCATCACTTCAATTTCCTGTATTAAGGCCTCTCAAGGTAGAGACCCTATTTTTCTCTATCAGGTGTAGGAGGGTTAATCTCCACTAGGCCACTACAAAGCAAATAATAAAACTCAGCAATTATGAAAATGTCACTTCCCTTTTTTTGGCAGGACCATATGTCACATCTTAGAAAAATGTCAGAGTTTCCACAGGCCACAGTGTTGTTATTGATGTTGTTTGTATTGCACAGTAAGGCAGATAGATTCAGAGTTTAATGATTTTACAACATTTTCTAGCAGAGTGCAAAAAAATGTTATCATTAATGGCGATGTATAAAAAAAAAAAGGCTGTTTTCAACATGACACAGAATTCTGATTTTCTGTGTAAGATAATGTTTTATGATCAGTACAAAAAGTTCATAGTATAATAAAAAAAAAAAAAAACAACAGAAGCAGAACAGTTGATTCCAAGTTCTATAAGGCAAACTCCTTACTTCTTTTACTAACATTAAAGTTGAATAATTCTGAACAGCAAGCGAAGCCTGAGGAGTATGGATGTCTCCAGCTCTTTTAGTGATATGCCCTTGAGGAGTTATGCCCCACCATTCCTCACTAGACAAAATCTTTGAGGCTTTTCAAGGACAGCTCTAAAGACACCTTGTTGCAATATTCTAGCCCAAAGGAACAGAGCACTACGGGCAGGTTTGTATCCACTATCATCTTTGAATATTTCAGAAATTAAAATGGCTATATAAATGTGATGTCTGAACTATTTCACTATGAGGCATTACTAGTCTACACTTTGAACCTACTGAATTTTACTAGAGATGTCATCTCTAAGTGAAACAAGGGAAAAATTGCCTGTATTCTTAAGCAGAATTTGATGCAGAGAGAGAATCTTAAGTCTCTGTAGCAATTGTAGAGGTGGAAAAGAGGAAAGGCAATCAAAATCAAGAGGTAAAATGGCAGGAATAATAGACAAGGAAACCTATTTGATGCTGCTACAAGGCACATAATTCTGAAAAGAAAACCTATTCAGAAGTTGCAATTGCAGGGTGTACTTTCTGAAGTTGTTTTGGGGTTGTTATTTATTCCATGGCACTAGATTACAAATTCAGTGAAAGGAGTTTACAGGAAGTTATGTATGATCAATTATTTATACAGTCAGATGTATCTTCATTGGTTAATTACAACACAAATTTTTTATTTCTTTTTAACTTTCTTTAAGTTTCTTTAAATAATTTAGTCTTTGGGTGTTCATAGATAGGGGATGTTCAGTCTAGGAAATATGATGCCTAACAACTAGACCTGCTTAAAAATATTTTTCTTTAAGCATTTATGAGACTTTTGAGGAAAACAAACAAACAAACAAGCAAACAAATTAACCCCCTCTGTTTCCAGGCCCAGTTGAATATGTCCAAATCAAAGAAATCCAAATAAAATAAAGTAAAATAGAAATTCACAACAAAGCCAGTCACCTCAAAGTATTATTTACTAATTACTTAGTTTTTAAAGAACTAAAAATTAGAACTGAATTAAGTAATTAAAAAATAATAAATTAATATAAGAATTAATGAAATGTTAAAATTGGAAAATGAAAATATACATTTTCAGATTTTCAGCTTTTTTTTTTAGATCTTCATTGACACCAATGCTTTCTAATACAGTAAAAATAATCCGGAATGTTCCACTTAGACTTTATGCTACACAGAGATATAATTATGCAACTGAAATTATTAATCTAAAATGCACTGTTTCAGTTGTCCTCTCTTTCAGCATAGCAGCCTGCTCAGATGGAAGTGATGCAAACACCTGTTTACATCATCTAATTATCATCAGATAGTGTTCAAAAGTTATACCCGTAGAATACTTGTTAACTTGAATTTTGACATGCCCAGCTTAAGAAACAGATTTAGGAAAAGAACATGAAGCAGAACAACAAAAGAAGACAAACCAGCAAAACCATCAATGATAGATTTCAGATACTTGACAAAAGGTGTGGGAGAGAAAGTTATTTCTGGCTATCCTACTGCAAGAAAAATATAACTCAGAAACAGTTGTAACAGAACTTCTTTCCCCATTTCTGTATTGTATTGAGAGTTAGCACTGATTTAGCATATAATTGTGAAAACGTTCAGCCATTTATACTATGTACAAAAACTTCTGTCTCCCATTACACATTGTAAAGCAGCAATTACAAGTAAAGACATGCATGAGAATAACCAACTTAGCTCACGCCTCTGAGGATTTTTTTTTTCTCCCTGAATAGTTTGCAAACACAGAAAACGTTGAGATACTGTGAAAAATCAATGTAACACAGTCTCTTTGTGTGAACTCTCTATCCGGTAGTGGAAAAAACTCAACTCTCATAAGATACTGTTGCAAAAGATTCACTGGGTAATTCTACAGTTTTAAGCAGTTTGGTTAACCATCAAATACTTAACCAAATGCAACTCTGAATCAAAATAAAACCCACCTTTCTAAGATTTATGCAGTGCTCAAAATATACCTCAACAGAAATTAAATGTAGCATTGTAATGAATTTTTTTTAAGGGGTGTTTGGTCTGACCAAGACTTAATATTGGGTTTACAGTTTTTGTATGTATTATGAAATATTTACAATTATAAGGATTCTTATTTTGTAAAAATAATTGTCACTGTGACAAACGTGTCACTTGCCTTTTCTCACAATTTTCATATTTCACTGCCATAACTGGCTGCAGTTTTTTCCTCACTTACTAAATTATTGAGTGACAGCTTTGTTCAGAGCCCTTTTGAAATTAAAAATTTGTTGAACTTGACTCACTAGGGGTTAAACAACATTATAACAGCTATTTCTGAAATTAAGCTGTAGTTTGATTTCAAAAGTAATCAGACTGTTGTGCTGGATTAAGGAATGGCACTGTTTTTATAAACATAATTTTATTAATTAAGAAATCAGTAAGGAATTTTTAAATTAATCTCTGCATCATGAGTGGCAAAAAATCATTTCAGTTGCTAATCATAATCTGTTTAAAATCCTAGGAGCAAAAAGTAGTTTGTGATTTATATTTTCTTGCATTTTAACATCAAGGAACATTCCACTTCTACAAACTTCTCTTTAGATATGTCCTGTTTCTGATATTTCAGATGTTTCAAGGGAAAAATTAATTTAATTGAATGAAATGATTAATGTTTAATGATTATTATTACTAAATTTATCCTTCTGAAGTACTTCAAATTTCATGAGCTTTTTTTAAACGACTAGAGAAAGCTGATGCTGAATTGGACATATATTTCAACAACTTTTTATGACTACAGGCAGAAAATAGTATTAAAGGTTAAGGAAATTCCAGAGTAGGTCTGCCAAACTTACCTATATTCTTACAGGATGATTATCCAGTGGTATCCGACTATTTAAAAGTATATGAAGATCTGCAGTGTGTCTTTGGAAATATTATTTAATCTATATCAGCAATAGAGCTAACCAAAATGCTAAAATACTTAGCAAAATGTTCAAGCAAAAGAACTTTTTTTCTTTGTTTGAAGCTAGAAGATCAGCAGAACGGCCTTTAGCTTCCTCCTGTTTGCCAGCTGTTCTATAAACACAGGCAGTGCACACTTATCACCATGTCTTGCAATTGTCACCACCTTTTCAGGTAGTATCATTCAGTTTAAATCCAAATGACAAAATAATCCAATATTCCGCAGGAAAAAAAACACCAAAACTAACCATAATAAAACCCCCCACACACTATTATGGGATATTTTTTCCTCTCTTTTTCCACTTAAATACAAATTTATGACACTAAAGTGCTTCATAAGCCCGGCAAGATCATGGAGCAGATCCTCCTGGAAACTCTGCTAAGGCACATGGAAAATAAGGTCACCAGTGACAGCCAACATGGCTTCAATAACGGCAAATCATGCCTGGCAAAATCAGTGGCCTTCTATGACAGTGTTACATGACACCAAATCCACGTCTCTACAATTTAGAGACAAAGATGTCATCCAGGATGGTGTCAAATGCTTTGCACAAGTCCAGGTAGATGATGTCTGCTGCTGTCCCCTTATCCATCAGTGCTGTTAACGCCATCGTAGAAGGCCCCTAAAGGGCACCTACAGGAAAGATGGGGAGGCACCTTTATCAGGGAGTGTAGTGATAGGATGAGGGGTAATGGTTTTAACCTGAAGGAGGGTAGATTGAGATGAGATATTAGGAAAAAATTTTTTATGGTGAGGGTGATGAGACACTGGCATAGGTTGCGTAGGGAAGTTGTGGATGCCCCATCCCTGGAAGTGTTCAAGACCAGGTTGGATGGGACTTGAAGCAGGTCTAGTGGGAGGTGTCCCTGCCTATGGTAGGGGTGTTGGAACTAGGTGATTTTTAAGGTCCCTTCCAAACTAAACCATTCTTGATTCTATGATAAGCCTTTCATGTCTGCATAAATGGATGCTTAAATATATTTTCAGATTTATCCCTAAATACGTCACCCCTAAGTTCAGGGATCCTTTGATGTTTGGCAATCCAAGTGTTGTCTATGTTCAAGGAGCTAAACTCAGCTTCTGTTTCCTGGATTTCCTGTGAACATCTAGGTCAAGGTGGTCTCAACAACAGAAAGATTTGATGCAGCATCCTCAGTGCTGCGAGAGTCTACTAATGCACTCTGCCCTACTCGCATTCAGTAAAACTCTTTGTTTCATTATCAGCTCTACCAAGATAGTTGAACACACTCAAAATACGTGCCTACTAAGAGAGATGCACAGCAAGCAGATCATTACCCTTTGCTACTCTCTCTTTTACTCTCCTTAAAATGCTGCAACAATATAAGCTTCCAGGATGTATTATAATTCAAACTAAAGTTGGTATCAAGAGGCAGAAAGATGTTTCCCTACATCCTGGCTCTAAAATCAGACAGAACAAATTCAGCCCTCTGGTGCAGATCACCTATGTGGCACAATGTGAAGCGAAGGGTTTCAGCCTCAGCATGAATGTCCACCCAAATTTTGTCGGCTTTAAGGATACAAGTTATAAAAGCAATCCTGTCATTACCTGTAAAACAGGATTTGATGTGTAGGCCTGTATTTTAACTACGCTTTGCAGAAGTTCTGGACAAATGCTCAGCCGAGGACATTTTGCTTGGTATTACCCATGAAACCATCACACCAATTCTTACTTGCTTTACATCTGAAATTTATTTTGGTAGAATTGCTTACAATGTAGTAATATTTCCAGTCGCATTTGGTGTTTTCCAAGAAATAAGTTGGATGTTTGCATTTAATCACTGCCTATTTACCTCAAAGATGCAGTACCTCTCCAAAACAGAGATTTTAATAAAGCTAACAACGTCAGAAGAAAGTCCTCCACCTTTTTGAGAGTAAGGAGAACACTGTCTCAGTTTCATATATGTAGAATTTTTTTCAGCCTATGGGAACTGAAAGAAGGACTAGAAAATCCTATTATTTAGCAACATCCTGTTAACTTGGTAGAATAAAGCCAAGTTCTCCCTTGCTCTTTTAATACTGTTTCCTGAAGTATGAATTCAACCATTTCATTATTCATGAAGGAATTAACATATATGATAAAGGATCAAGGTCAGCACCCGTGAACTGTGGTATTTATGCAGGTGTCTGGGGTCTCCAGAATCATACTTATCACTCCTGGAGACACATACTTGTTGCCAAGAAGTCCTCTGAAAATCCTGCTTGAGTAACATAAAAAAAAAAAAAAGAATTAAATATTTGAGTATTTTGAGAGAATAAAAATAATATTTGAAGAAATTACTGTTTAACAAGTGTAAAACATGAAACACAGTGTTCTTGAAACACACTGTTTTCTTTAAGAAAGCCTCCCATTCAGTTTGGGAAACTGTAGTTTCCTATAATTATTTCATTGCCATTGGTGCACTGACTGTCATTTTAGCATTAACAGTGTTACATGCTCTTTTAAAGGGTCATCATTACCAATTCCAGTCCAGGCCGGGTAGTTTGACATGACAATAACAGGATGGAAAGGTTACTTTTTAAACATATTAACCATGACACACAGCACCACCTAACTCAAATGAAATTTGACAATTTTTCGTGTGAAATTCCGTCAGTTTTAAAAATGGACTAATGATCTAATTAATTCATACTGCTGAGAAACATCATAGTCTCAAGAATGAGCACTCTTTAATGATTTTATATCCTAACTCTTCCATAAATGTTTTAAGAAACACCTTCAGAAAAATCAAAAAACGGTCAGTGCATTTTAAACCTATTAGACTGAACGGGTGACCTGTGAGCACAGTAGTTTAGGTAGCTTCCATATGAACTGCTTCCCTTTCGGAAAATGCCCCATTGAATGCTTTCTACTGGCTTTGCAAATGATCTGTGAAAAGATGCTATTGAAGACGTTTCCATTTGAGAGGAACTTGGGAAAGAAGTAGAGGGAGAGGCACATCTCTTCTCAGACTGCCTGTCAGTCTTGTTAAAGAGCAGATCCATAAACTAAAATGTATCCCCTGTAGCAGCAGAGGCTGAAAATTTTTTAAAAGGTTTTTCATGAAAAAATATTCCATGAAATGTCATAGCACTGGTGACAGGATAAGGATACACCCACTCAGAAATCTTCATGTAAAATTTTTACCTTTCAGATTCTATTTTCACAGGAGGATGACATAAATATGTTACAATTTTTTAAGCAGAATCTTTCTAGTGTCTTGTTTACGTAGCACTCAGCAGTAAGCAGAGTAGGAGCAGTGTCATTACTTTGCATATTATTAACTGGATTTCTGCAGATTCTCCTGTTACTCTCCACAGGTATCTAAATCTGTGAAGTCATATATGATGACACTATGCGGACTTCTGTTCTTTTCAGAATCTTATAAATGGTGTATTATTTATCAATTAGGAACCCAAATACAGGGTACTATTTGTACGAATAACATTAAGATGTAAGGGCAATATGTAGACATGCCCAGGCTGGCAAAAAAATGTGGAAAATCAACCAACAGGAGTTGGAAAATAAAATATTTCCATCTAATGTAAAGGAAACTTTTACTTGTACATTTTGCAATAATTTTCCAACATTTATATCTTGTTCTAGTTACCAAGATACCAGAGAATAATGTTACTCTTGGCTAGAGGAGATGTCAAAAGTACATTTCCAGTTAGAACTGACATAATATTAACAGAAAATCCTAGGAGGGAGCCATGAAAAGACATTTCAAACAGTAGAAGTTGTGTATGGAGAGACTTTGTATAGTATGTTCAGGCATAAAAAATTCATTAAAGTAATTGTGATATCAGAGAGATCAGAAATGTTTGAAAGATTGAAAATAATTGAATTTTATTCCCAGAAGGTAGATGAAAAATTTGCCTTTCTTAGATTATGAAGAAATATTTGCCATAGCAGTTATAAAGTAAGGAGACTGACAAACAAAAGTAATCCTGATGCACAGTTTTAAATCAGCAGTTTTAGCTGATTTAGTTAGCCAAGGAGCAACCTGGTCTGCTGACGTCCTGTTTCAAAGCCTGAAACACAGGAAGTCCAGGGCCATGGAACAAAGTTCATGCTGTGGCAATGAAAAGAAAAATTTTCATCTGGACTAACCTAGTAATTACAAATCTATCAACTACATGCCAATCTGTTGAAAAATAACAGGTAAGACTCAATTAATAAAGAAGGACAAGGCCGTGTTAACTGGCCTGAATTATACAAAAGAGATGATAATGTACTTAATAATTAAAGTAAGGCAATTAATCCAAATCAGAATGGATTTATGGGAAGTAGATCTTAACTTAGATCTTAGATATCTTGGAAGGATATTTCTTTTTTTATGCAGTTATAAATTTGGCTGATAAAAACAATAGTGCTGATACAGTATGCTTACATTTTAAAAAAGCATTTATTTTGATACCACAACTATTCAAATTAAATTTTCTAATTTCTTATTCAAAATTTAAGTTATCCTGAACACTGAAATCAATGAAAGACTGATTAGTTGACAATGTGAGTAAAAAGAAGAATTGTCTGTTACTAGGATGGTTGTCTGCTGGGGTCCCAGATGCTTAGTCATGCCTAATACCTATTTCACATAATCTAAAATGACCATAAAAACCTTTAGTCCTAACAAGTAAGATTCATAAATGGCACAATAACCAGACCAGTAATCCTGGATTACTTGACGAGTCAGAAATAAAAGCAACACCCCGACCCCCTAGGCTCCCCCTGTAGTGTGTTTTTCAGTGTTACTAAAGGCAAAATTGTGTTGCTAAGTACCAAGAACATGGGTCATATTTCTAGTATGAAAGACTCTGAATAACTTCAAAATCAAATTACTACAAACCAATGTCACAGGAAAAATAATAATAAGAAAAAAATGCTCTGGTGGGTAGAATAATAAATATTGTGTACACATATCAGTTTTCTTACACAATTCCTACTCAAATACAGTGATTATAATTCCCAGAAGATGTTGAGGAGCTGGAAAGGATTCAGAGGAACACTGTTATTGATTTAAAAGTGTGGAAATTATGCCTTCTAGTGAAGAATACTAACGGAAATGTTAAGGGTGGCCTGTCCAGGAGTAAATTACTTTTAGAATACAGAATAGCCAATAGAGCACTTTTTATATTAACAGCACAATGTCACAAAATTAAAGCTGGAAATTCTTAGGCTGAAATAAGTACACATTTAATACTCTAAGAGATTAAGCACTGGATCAACTTTACCACAAGCTTTTGCAGCGTCTTTGTCAAAAAGTATGTTTTGTTTTAAAACTTTTTTTGCCCTCAAATATTTGCTATAGTTATAGAGATTTTATAAAGTTTATTGCCTGATTTAGAGAGATCGGATTAGGTAATTGCAATAGTTCCTTTGGTGTTACTTAAGAATAGTAGTTCACTCTAACACTGTATATTGTGTTTCTTAAAGAAGACATTAAATTTGGCACTTACACTAATAAATTATTTTTATAATTATTATGATGTATAATTTATACTATGTTCAAGACTGGTTTTGAATATGTCTTAAGAGGAATCTACAGAAACCTTCTCAGCAGGCTGACACTTGTTGACCTGACTGCTACTTTCATAATCCTTTAAGGGCCAATATATTTTGCTAATACCATCCCCTGAGCCACACTCATTACACTTCTTTGTGTCTACTCATATCTGCACCACAGGATCATATCTGGAAAGCTGTGTTTTCATCTTCACAAACTAGGTAAAATTTTTCATAAAGCTGTAAAGTAATTACTTTACAATTACCCATATTTATATTACATTTTCACTTAGCCAATTGAGATCATTGGCCCAGTGACAGGAATGCACATATTTCTGCATGAAAAAAAGAAACAACATGCTAATGAAATGTGGTGGAATATAACACTTCATGTCCTCATGTTAGATGAGAAGGATTCAAGGCCAGTGACACTGTTTTGGAATTATGCGTGTGGATACTTTAGACTGGAAAAAAAGGGTGTTGCTTCATATCACATTTGAAATTTCTGAGCCCTTTAACATTTATTGTCCTCTATATAACTATTATTAACTACAAAACTATTTAAAATCTGAATTTTTGTATGTTTGCCTTTGGGACTAAACCCTGAAGTTCTAATTCAGGAAAAAAATATTTTTATGACTTTCTGATTTATGTCATGAATAACTCTGGTTTTAAGGGGAAAAAGAAAGGTATTAATTTGTATTATTTCATCTGTGAAAAAATAATATGTTGCCTTCAAAATAAATGTTTTGTTTTTTCCTCGAAGCTAAACGTTACCAAATACTAAGGAGTAACATAATAGTTGCATAATGTTGTACCTTTCTCTTGTTCCATCTCTGGAACTTATATGCAGACAAAAATATTTTACCTTAACTAGATACTGACTTCCATACAGGAGTATCAAAGTGAATCCTAAATGAAGTCTAGAGAATCTAATGATTTCTCCTGGCTCGCAATTCAGCCAAAGTCTACAAACGGTTCTGTTGGTATTTTTTGAATCAGGAGAAAATAACAGGCTTTGATTTCATACGTGCAAGGGTGAATCAGTACTTGCTATAATACACTGAGTCTTTCTATTAATGATCAGACAGAGAACATAACAAAACAAATACTCCTTTTCTTCCCCGTATTTCCTCAACAACATATCCAGATCTCTTCAAGGCTATATAATGTCCAGCCACACACTCACTTCCAAGTGCTCAAGCCACCACCATCTTAGCACCAATGTTGCTTATTCTGCACTGCATTACAAGTTAAATGAAGTTTAATATGAATACCAATTCAGTTTGTACAAAACATTTGACTTCTATTGTCTTATAGCAGTAACGGTAATCCAAGGCAGTCAATATAGGACTCTGGTTCTGCATGCCGGGAAATAAACCTCAAATATGTAGTCCTCCAAAGTGTACAAAATATCTCTGCCAGAGCTATCCTTTATAACTGAGATGACCATCAATTTCTCAACTATTTCAGGCCAATTCTAATGAAGTATCAGTGCAGTAAGGGGTTTACATCATGTCTTTGAAGTGTAACTGCTTTTCTATTTATTTGATATCATGGAATAACCTTCACCTTCCCCAGCTCTCCCATTTTTGTTGACTGAATTCTGTTAACCCCAGGTGGCACATGAATGATGAAGGAAATTAAATTTGACATCTTTATTGACTAAGCCATTGAAAAAAAAAAAAGCAAACACCACCAATTTCCTAAATGTTATTTTTATATGGAAAGAAATCCACCCTTATTTTTCTAACAAATAACATTCTATTCAGAAAAAAAATTTCCTCGTACGATAATTGGAATTACAATATATATGGCTTATGTGTCACTTGCTATTAAAGTGACTGATTATTTTGAATAAACACTTCTTTGTTACAGTTGCTTACAGCATTTGACCATTCAGGCCACAATTTTACACCTTTGAGATGTTGCTATGTCCATTTTTTGTTTTTCTGACATCGACCCTAAGTAATTTATGAGGCATTATTGCTGAAATTAAAAGAAAATATTGTTCTTCTTGTGCTAAAACTCAAGCTGTTATAATCATAAAAATCAGAAATACTAGCACATCTATATCATGTGTCTGGGACTTCAGTGTTTTCCAGATGCCATAGGTGTGCTTTGCTCATTCTTCTGAAAAACTCTATAAACTTCACCTTTTATAAATCTCTGCAATGTCAGTCCACACATGGTCAGATCTGTCAGGTCTCAGCAGCTAAACACTCTGGAGACTCAGCGTGTTTCACTTAATGTGGTCTATACCCACTACTCATATTTAGTCTTTACTTTGTGGAGAAAGATTTTTTACTTCAAATGCTTCTTCCAGGGCTAAGGACCATAATGGAACTTGGAAAAAACCCAAGTAAGTAAGACCACTGTATTTTTCTATAGTCAATAAGAAAGAAAAGAAGAAACAACTTTCTGAAATATGGAAAGAACAGGAAAAAGAGAAAAAAAATGGAGGATGGAGTAAAGGAGGAAACGTGAGTAGCAGAAAGAGGAAAAAGAAAACATTTCTCACTGCCTGTCGAAACCTCCTGAAAACCAGAGTGAACTATAAAGCTTCCCTGGAGGTAAGCACAAAACAAATGACTGCTTTCCAGTTTCTATCATTTACATACATCCCTTCATAAAGTACTTTTGAAAACCCCAGTCTGAAGTTGAAGATTAATAGGATATTAAAAGATAACAGGAAATTACTGTCAAATAAAATCTCCAGCTAATTGAAACCAACATCTTCCTGCCCTCCCCTAGTCCCCACCCCCCCCACCAATCAAACAAAAGTGCATCACAAGTATGGCAGGCTGGAAAGAAAAACTCAAACCTGCTAGACTATATGTAACCTGAAATCATGCTGGCCTATGTAGCCGGTCTGACACAGTTTTTAGTTACATGATCAAGTAGTATTTCCCACAGGATCCCTACCTCATTTAGGTACCATGTACTGTAAATAGACAGGATTATATGTTTCAGACAGCTACAGTTCAGTTTTCAGGGGTCCTAAGTGTTGATTGTTAAAACTGAAATCAGTGGGAGCTTTGCTGTGAATTAAAGTTCTGTGAAAGTGCTCTGAAAACTGGAAAAAAGGTCCGTCTTTTAGCTTCTTGGGTAAGGCATAAAAACTGGTCAGCACTTCTGGAGATGCTGCCTGTCATTTGTGAGCAAGTTCCCTAGTGAAGTGGGGGTAATATAATGTCACCAAGAAAACCACTGTAAGGATAATAAACTCAGTGACAGCCTGGAAGTGTGAAAATATTCTGAATGAGAACTCCAGAGTCAAGCCCTTATGAAAACTTAGAATTCCTTGTTTGTTGAAGATTTGTTGGGTATAGAACAGACACGACTAGATAGCACTAGTATAGAATAGGTAGGATTAGATAAGACTCCACAAATAATGAAAAGAAACAATAATGAGTTTTTAAGAAAAACACTAACTGCCTGCATTTCAATATTACACATAAATGATTGCAGTCAACCATCCTGGACACAGACATAAGCAATTTCATTAGTCATCTTCTGTTTATATGATACATGGTCACCACCCTTTTAGAGCTAAGCATATGTCCATCATAGGAGTAATTTTCTTCATAGATAAAATGTTGATTGTTCAGGTACTAGAGGACAGTATCATAGAATCACAGAAACATACAATGGTTTGGGTTGGAAGGGACCTTTAAAGGTCATCTAGTCCAGACCCCCTGCCATGGACAGGGACGTCTTTCACTAGACCAGGGTACTCAAAGCCCCATCCAACCTCACCTTGAACAATTCCAGGGACGGGGCATCCACAACTTCTCTGGACAACCTGTTCCAGAGTCTCACAGTAGTAAAGAATTCCTTATGTCTGATCTAAATCTGCTCTCTTTCAGTAGAAATCTGTTGCCCCTTGTCTTATTATTACAGACCTTGGTAAAAGTCTCCATCTTTCTGATAAGCCACCTTTAAATGTTGAAAGGCCGCAACAATGTGTCCCTGAAGCCTTCTCTTCCCCAGGCTCAACAAACCCAAATCTCTCAGCCTGCCTTCAGAGGAGAAGTGTTCCAACCCTCTGATTGTTGTCATGGCCCCCCTCTGGACCTGTTCTAACATGTCAATGTCTGTCTTGTACTGGGGACCCCAGAACAGGATGCAGTAATACAGGTGGGGCCTCAAGAGGGCAAAGTAGAAAGGGAGAATCACCTCTCTCTACCTGCTGGACATGTTTCTCATGCAGCCTAGGACACAAATGGCTTTCTGAGCTGCAAGCACAGATTGCCAACTCATGTCCAATTTTACCTCTGCCAATATCCCCAAGTCCTTCTCCACAGAGCTGCTCTCAATTCCTTCATCACCCAGTCTGTACTGATACCAGGGATTGCCCTGACCCAGGTACAGTTCCTTGCACGTGGCCTTGTTGAACTCCATGAGGTCTGCGTGGATCCACGCCTGAAGCCTATCAAGGTCCCTCTGGATGGCACCCCTTCCCTGAAATGTATCAGCTGCACCACTCAACTTGGTGTCATCTGCAAACTTGCTGAGAGTGCAATAAATCCCACAGTCTATGTCATTAATAAAGATATTGAACAGTATCAGTCCCAATATGGTTCCCTAAGGGACATCCCTTGTTATTGATCTCCATTTGGACGTTGAGCCATTGACTATAACTCTTTGGACATAGGTATCCAGCCAAATCCTTATCCATCAAATAATCCATCTATCAAACTCTCTACAAACTCAGCTACATCTCTCCAATGTAGCTGTAAGAACATTGCGGGGGACTATGTCAAAGGTCTTACAGAAGTAAAGATACATGTCATCAATTGCTCTTCTTTTATCCACCACCTCTTAGCCACCAGTCACTCCATCATAGAAGGCCTTCATTAAGCCATGTTGGCTGTCTCTTATCACCTCCATGTCATTCATATGTGTTGACATGTCTTCCAGGGGGATCCTTTCTATGACCTTCCCAGGCACAGAGGTGAGGCTGACAGGTCGGTAGTTGCCAGGGTCCTCCTTCTTACCCTTTTTAGAAATAAACACGATGTTTCCCTTTTTCCAGTCACTGGGGACTTCACCTGACTGCCATGACTTTTCAAATACCATGCAGAGTGGTTTGGCAACTGCATCAGCCAATTCCCTCAGGACCCTAGAATGCATCTCATCAGGTCCCATGGACTTGTGTACGTTCCTCAGATGGTCTAGAACTTGATCTTCTCCTATGATGGGTGGGACTTCATTCCCCTATTCCCTGCCTTGAGATTCAGGGGCTCTAGAGAGGTGGGAAGAGCAATTGCTGAGACAAAAAAAAAAAAAGTGAAGGACCTCAGCCTTTACCTCAGCCTTTTCCATATTAGTTGTCACCAGATACCCTGCCTCATTTCTCAGGGGGAATACAATTTATTTTGTCTTCCTTTTCTGACTAACATAATTGTAGATGCCCTGCTTACTATTCCTCACNGCCTTTACCTCAGCCTTCTCCATATTAGTTGTCACCAGATACCCTGCCTCATTTCTCAGGGGGAATACAATTTATTTTGTCTTCCTTTTCTGACTAACATAATTGTAGATGCCCTGCTTACTATTCCTCACTTCCCTCAATTCAGGTCCAGCTGTGCCTTAGCTTTCCTGATCCTATCCCTATACTCCCAGGCAATATCCTCATGTTATTCTCAGGATGCATGTCCCTGTTTCTACTGCATATGCATCTCCCTCTTGTGTTTCAGTTTTCCAAGATGTTCTTTCTCGGCCGTGCTGGTCTCCTACCTTATCAACCTTACAGTCTGAGCAAAGTCAACATTACAGAGTGTGTATTGTTTGGAACAGTGTGGGATTATGTACAACAAATTTTTTGTTTGCCTTTGGGACTAAACCCTAAATTCTAATTTGGAGGGGGGATCAATGTAACGAACTGCCTTGTCAGCACCAAGTAGTAGCTCAAATACAGAGATAAAAGCATTAAAACACAAAACTTCCATTTATAAAGTTGCACAAGCACAGTCATTCATTGACACTAATAAATTCAAATATCCGTGTTTTGTTTCTGGAGAAAATAGCAAATAGCATTGTTTTCAACTTATATATGCTCTAAATACAAAATAAGTCATCCACTTTTACAACAAAGCCAGCAAGAATTATAGGGAAGCTGAAACTTAGGCTGGTTTTCAGTGCCATTTTTGCCAAGGTCTGTGCAAATACAGATACAGAGAAATCTTCTCTAGTTTTCTTTCAGCATACGCAATGAAATAGACATCAGACTGATTTGAAAAGGTGAACCACAGTTTTTAAATTGTTTCCCAGTACATCTAATGCAAGGGCCGCAAGGCCTCTATTCTATAAGCCATGACATATGTCTGTTTATCTTTGTCTATACATAAGAAGGGCGGCACTAACTTCAAATAAGCTACAAACTGCTGTAAAGTCCTGAACATTAGAATACATTGTTCAACTCCTTCTCAAATTAATTTTGCCTGCTTGATAGTCTGAGAAAGATAACAAAAAATGCTAAAAAATCCTCTAGGCCTCTGCCAGTTTTGACCCAACAAGGAAAAGAAAAAAATTCTTCTCCAGCTTAAAGCAAACTGTCAGACTTAGCACTTCTAAAACCACCTAAATGTACAGTAGAGGGAAGGAGGATGGGGTAGTGACAATGAGCTTAGTAAAGTTTTTGGTAAGCATTATAATGAAGAAGGAAGGTGAGTGTACAGAGCCAGTACCTTTCCTCCAGTATCTCTCCTTCTGGTAACTGAGGCAGAGAGACTCCATGCTATGAAGTGGCCTCCCCTTCATTTTCACATAATTTTCTCTCTTTTTTTGCACACCCTTCTTTATCTGTAATTTGGTCATTTCCACCATCTGTTAAAGTGGTCAGAAAGGTGATAACAGCTGATCAACAACTTCCCTGTGGCATCCAGGCAGATACTGCTTGCACAGGCAAAACAAGTTCAAATATTTTTTCAAGCAATGACAGTTAATTTGGCTAGCTGTTCATTTCAGCTGTGTACTTAACACAATATGCAGTTTATAAAATAATTTATGGGACTTTTCAATCATGATTGAGATTTTAACACTATAGATCATAACTATGTACACCATTTTTGTATCAAGGTAATAAAAACTTCGAAAAGCATATTAGAATTCTAAATGCTGCATGAATGTATTTAGGTTTTATAAACACATATTAAAGACTTTGTTCAAATTCCATCAGTGAAAGTGAATTACCAAATAAATGAGAATTAAAGTGTGTCTCTTCAGCAAAGATCTACACAGAAGATACCCTAATTTCAAACTACATTTTTATCATCTGTATATTGATGTAGTTCCATTAACTTCCATGGATTTCTCTGAAATTTTTGCCTTTTCAGAGAGAAGGAGAACAACGCTCAGAGTCTAGCCATAAAAAGCAAGTAATTGACAATCATCTGGAAAAGGGTTTCAGAGACTACAACTTTACACATTTTCATTCAAGACAATGTCAAAAATCCCACTGGCAGCACACTAAAGAAATGTCAAGGGAGAGGGAGGAGCCAACCATTTCTTCCCGCTTCTATAGATCTAGTAAATTACATGTTTATTTGCACACATACACAGTTTTGCTCTGTAACCAGACCTAAATATTTGCAAACATGTCCTAACTTGCTTTGTGCATATCTTTTCAATTTTTGCTTTCTGAAGAGTCAATTTGAGAGTTAAATTTGGAAACTTCTCAATTGCACAGATATTATGCCTTGAACTGGAATTTGTTTTTACATTTTTTGGATTTGTGAAGAATTGAGGTAGAGAGGGCAGGACTAAAAAAAGGAATCTACTTGCTGTGCATTCATATAATTGCAAGTTTTATGTAAATGGCAGAAGAAATAAACTACAAACCTGAAAGCTCAGGCTGCAACCTATACATTATCTAATATTCAACAGATATATTTGTTATGAAAAGCAAAAGTGTTCTCTAAGCTTTGGCAAACTGACCAAGCTGTCCTGCAAATCTGCAGGATTAATAAAAATTTAGGGCATTCATTGCCTATGAAAGCTAAGCTTACTTTCCTACATGTCATAATTTCAAATTATGCCATTCTGGAATTTATGAACTTCTCTGAAAACATCTTATGCTATTCTGCACTGTTTCTACAGTGCTTCAAATCATATTTAATTTAAAATAATACAAATGCAGCCATTTGTTTAAATACTGTTTTTAATATAAGCACAGTAAGTCCATTCACTAAGTCAATTATTAAAGATTCTAAATTCATATGGCATTTGACAGCACTTCCACTGACTGACCAGGTAGGTGTTCTGCTATTTAAAAGATCAAGAAAGCATAATTCAGATCATTTATCTTCCTAAAGTAGTTTTGTATCTTGTGATTTAAGTCCTCAAAACACATTTCTGAACTAGATGATTTACTTTTGTCAACTAATTTTAAAATGCTCTTTACATAAAGTCTCAAAAATTTTAATATCCTTGAATTTCTTTATAGTTTTCAAATAGTGAATATATTAAATCTTCCTCCGATTGGTATATGTCAATATCACAATATGATAGCATTCAAACATTTGTTATCTGCAAATGCAGAACATCTGCTATTTTGTCACTTAGCAACACTGTGCAATAATTTTGCACCACCACTCCCCTCCCATTATTATGCAAAATGTGTTCAGGACAAGAAATGCTTAGAGAAAAATTGTTCCTGCAGTGAGATATTTTGACACAAAAATCTTTTCTCATCAAAGATGAAAAGCACCTTGTCATTCATTTCTCATTACAGCCTCCATTCTGTCAGTACAGAAAGATGCCAGCTCCCCATGGTGATGTCATACATTGACATTTACAAAACTACATCGGACTTTGTCTGCTCTTGGTGTTTGCCAAGATCAGTCAGTGTCAGCACTGATAGACACTGATAAAGGGAATTTATAATTATGAGTGTTAATTGTGTTTAAAGTGAAGAAAAGGGCACATGCTTTCTGATATCAGTAGTTGCTGAATCATCTTCTAAAACAATGGAAAAAGCTTCATTTCATATTCCTATTCTGAGATGCTAAGACATTAAACTGCAATGACAACAGAGATTTCACACTCCAAGAATCAATTTGAAAAGATGTAAACTTATTAAAGATTAAAATGAACTATTTAGTGTTCTGCAATTAGTGTTAACATCCAGGCTAAAACTACCAGCGGGGAGATAGCTGAACGGAAGTGGTAACCATGTGAGAATGCAAAGCCTTTGAGAAATTCTAATCCTGGCCAAAACAGCATTAGACAGTCTAATTCAAACTACAGACACACTCATATTAGCATAAATCAGGAGAAGAGATAAATAAATCCCCCTCATTAGTTCTACTTAACATAGTGGCTCCTATTAATTTTCTGAAAGTAATAGAAAATACTTGCGATTGTATGAGTATAAGCTAGAAGTTTATTTTACTTCTTATTAGGAATTATTTACAGCTCTCAAGATAACCACAGCAGCAAGAACTTCAGAGCTTTTGACATAATTGTTCAATAGGCATTCTTGGTAATTTCAATATGTCTTGATTTAGAAGTCCAGTTATGAAACTATTATAGGGTCTCCAAGTTATTAATGAACTCAAAACAAATATGAAACATTACTGAGTTACCTTTGGTCCATAATATTTTGCTTTCTTTAGCTTCAAGGAAAAAACTTTTCTTAAGGAGAGCATGATATACCAAATTGCTTCTAATACCTTGCTCTGAACTAAGAATTGGATTTTCTTCTTCTTGAGCTGAGACTATTCTTAGTCTCTTTTTAGCTGTATATGCTCCTTCTTGTAGAAAACTGCCTTTGGGAAAACCTTTCCCAAGAGGTTATGAAAGCATAACCTCGAAAGAAAAATAAGTGGGGCAAAATCAAATGTCTATTGAAGGATCACATTTTTAAGAGAGAGTCTCTATGAATTATTTTTCTACTTTCTATCTAAATATTCTTGCTCTAACAAGAAAATCAAACTAAAATGCACAAAATGTATTGAATCTGCTACATGGATGATGATCCCTATGGGAATGTCATTGAACAAGTCACATTTTAATATATAGGTATATAAAAGGTATATCTGGATTTTTATATATACGTATAAAAATACTCTGCAGTGTCTGACATATATACTTCACTTACAAGATGGATATCAGACTTTACAAGATGCTTATAATATAACATATAATCACCATGGAACAACAGACTGGTTACTACTGCTAATTTGTATGTGGGGGACAATTGCATGTAATCCCAGGGTCTTTTTTTTTTTTTTTTTAAATTAGTATTCTGCAGGTTTATTACATTAGTTTCACAAATGATTCCTTTGGCAAGGATTCAAGGTGAATCCACCCTCCCAGTGCTCATGTGAATCTGCAGTGTAAAAGGATGTCCTTGTCGAACAGTCATCTCTAGGGCGGTAGAGAGTGGGTTGAGGTACAGGTTATCAATAGACTCCTGCTGTGAATCTCTTCTTTTGAAATTCACTGCAGTGTGCTCGTACCTACTGTTGGTATTCCGGTGCTTTGAAGCTGTCCAGTTGGCAGCTTCAGTAAAGCAAGTATTGTTGATAGCTGCAGGGGACCGAATGTAGACATCTATTTATCAATAATTAAAATATATGCAGCAGAGTATTTGCTACCGTAGTCATCTTAGATTGTATCCTTATTATCGAGGTTAAATGCTACAAAACCAGTGTCCAATAAAGAATCAAAGACATTTTTGTAGAGGGGAATTTTGCAAGCAGCTTGTCCAAGTTTAGTGTCTGGCCTTAGCTGAATTTTCAAGAGTTGGACAGAAAAAGAAAAAAAATACCTCTAATCTTCAGGAAAAAAACAACTACCTAGTACTCAAAAAGTTCAAGCCAGATGTTCCAAATGAACTAGAAACAATTGCAAGAAACTTTATTTCTCAAAGATTTTCATAATTTGTAACAGTGACAAAGTGACAATACACACCACCAGGAAGCACTATGAACTTCACTCTCTGATGTTTCTGCAGAGCATGATACCTCCAGACCTAAGCAAAATCAGGAATATTCATAAGGCACATGCAGTACTTAAATTAGACTTCATGCTTCACATAGTCATTGAAAATAAAAGACTGCTTTGTGTCACCTTCTGGAGATACCTCTGGGAGATGCTCCGAAACTTATGTTTGTAATCATGGCTTTGAAATGAGGGGATGGCACAATATGAAGATAAACTTGAAATTCATATTTTAACTTAATAAATAAATAAACAATAAAACCAAAACTTGAGGAAGGTGGGAAGAAGAAGGAAGTTTCCTGAAACACAGATCACTCTACCCGTGTCACATGTACCCGATACACTTATAAAGGGAAACCTTTGCTGAGATTCACACAAACTGTACCAGTTACCAACAAATGACACCTCAGGCACCATGAATATGTTCTCTTGGTGTAAATAGAAGTGAAAATACCATTAGAGTGAAAATAAAGTTTTATTATCTCACAACACTGATTCTGGTTTGTGAGTGTAAATACAGCATAGTGATTTTTCTAATCTTTACAAACAAGCAACTCAACTGAGTTAAAGGATATTTCATTTCAGAAATTAACACAATTATCACCTTAATTAAAATCATAAGCTATCCAAAAACACTTCTATTCTACCCATGCTAACCAGTTGGAAAGCTACATTAAATAGCCTGTTTCATTTTTAAACTAATAAATGCCTACAAGGCACTAAATACTAGAACTTCTGAAATAAAAGTACCATGATTTTTTAATTAGTTTTGTTTAAAAGAAGAGTCCCTGAAGAGATGCATATTGCACCTCTACCTCAGCTGTGGAGGCAAATACCAAGAAATACATATCAATTTTACTTCTCATCAATAATGGTCATGAATTCCAGGACAGACAGTCTCTTGTTGCAGGGGTTACAAAGCTGGTCAGCACTGATTGTGTTACAGGAAATGGAAACCTATCAACTAGAACTAATGTAGGACAGTCAGTTCCCTTTTCCACCTTCATAAATTGATGCCTGGTAAGTTCTACCTTTGAAACTCCTCTGAGATGAATGAGAAATCAAGGTACAGATTATTCTAGGAAGTGAAATAAGGGTATGGGTTACTCTAGGAAGGTAAAAGGGCTGGAGGAAAAATTTCTGACAAATAACCTCGTAAACTCAAGTGTATAGTTTGTTTTCTGATCTAAAACAATAATCAGTGTAACATACACATAGCTCTTATCCAGATTTTTCATAGCATCAAGGCCCTGAAGCCACATCCTTTTATGCATCACATTAGAAAAAACCAGCCACACCTCTGGCAGTCTCTGGCCAAAAGTAAGGCTCTTTAAGGGTTACTTCACTAATGCATTCATGGTAAAGAGAACTTTGCCCTTCATCTAGTAGACAGGGTATTGAAATAACCTGCAGAAGTGTCAAATTTTTCCCCTAGTGTTAGGGTCCTGGAGGAGGCACCGTTGCATTTCATCAGGACATAAATCTTGTTATTGATCCACGTTTGTCTTCTGAATTGGACAACACCCAGGTCCTGGGTGGGTTTAGAGGTGTAAAGGACTGGAGAGGCAAAGTAGCAGTGGTGTGTTTGTCTAAAATTAGAATGCTAGAGAAAAGAAGGAAACGTCAGCTAAGTGAAACATTAACTAAGTGAAATTAACTCCACGATTAAGTGGATGTTCAGTGTGAAGGTGAACTGACCCTATTTTCCTCAGCTGTACTTGTATCATACTTTAGGTGCCTGAATTTTTACGGGCTTCAGACATAAACTTCTGCTCTGTTAAATATGACATAGTTAATTCTATGAAATGATCATTCCCAATGATCATTTCCATTTGGCAAGATCTTTCCAAAGCTCAGGGTAAAACTGCATTGAGAAATTAGCATTACAAGGAAGCCTCATAGCTTCTAAAGACAGAATAATAAATTGCCTTTTTGAATTTATTCTATAGTGAGAATTGGCTCATTTTTTTAATAAAATTCAAGTGTCATTTTTTTCAAATAAATCTTCAAAGAAAATTTGTAAAAAAAATCTTTAGAGATCAGGGGATAATGTAAGAAATCATACAAAAAATCTTTCAGAAACCAAGAGAATTTAAGATTGTGGAATGCAAGCTCTCTTTTCCTCACCATGATTTCATTTTCTGCTGAAATTTAACTGACACCAAATCAAAATCTAATGTTTTTTTACAAATGTTACTTGGCAATTGTTTCCACAGAATTGCCACTGTTTTACTCTGATGTATATAAAACAGAATTGAAGACACAGTGAGATGAAGTGAAGATACTTTCCTCAAATCCAAGTAGACTCTAATGTTTCTGAAGGGAAAAGACTGTTAAAACTAAATAAAGATTATAAGCATTTGCTTTTCCAAATGATGTGAAATTAAAAGCTTTTATATAACTCTGTGTCCTGGTTTGAGGTAAAACAGGACCAATTTTGTTCAGTAACTTTGCTTCTTAGCTGGGCCTCTTCTAACTGCTAAAATTAACAGCATATTGTGCAGACAATGTTCGCTCTCTCAGAGTGATAAGACCAATGTTATGGCTGATGTCCAGACGTGGTATGCGGAGAGGCTCTTGCTTATACTTATCGCTATAACACCCAAGGCCAACCAACTTTGTCATTTGCCACATTGGAGGGCTGGAAGCAGAAAAACACAGTGGGGTCCCACCTGCAGGGAGGAGCGGACAGGACAGGTGACCCAAAACTGACCAACAGGGTATTCCATCCCATCCGCATCATGCTCAGTATAAAAGCCTTCTGAGGGATCAAAGGGCAAAAGCAAGGAGTGGGAGCAGGAAGCTGGGGAGCAGGGAGCACTGGCTCTGGCTCTCTCTTTCTTCCTTCAATGGCCGACATCTGAGGAGGACTGTTCGTCTGCCGTTGGTCCCGATCCTGCCTGCAGATCCGGAATCCAGTTCCCGTCCGTCACTGAGTCCAGCCGGGGACTGCCCCAGTGCCAGCCAGTGTCGTGATTGTCATCCTGGGAGCTTGATTCGGTTTTGTATATATTTCATTATTTTCTTTTTATTTTATTATTAATATTTCATTAAAGTAGTTTAGTTCCTTCTAAACTCTTAAGTCTCTTTTTTCCTCCTCTGCCTCTCTCTTCGAAGAGGGGTAGAGGGGAGCATCTGTCGGTCCCATCTGGGGTCCCACACGTCCCCAGTGGGATTTGGCCTAAACCACGACACTCTGCTAATATAGAAAACTCTGGACACATTACTTGCTCTTCAGTGCTCCTAATGACATTAACCCATTAGAATTTTAGTTTATAGTTCAAAACAAAACTATTTTGGATGAACCTTAATTAATGTTTTATTCACTTTTAAAAGGCAATTGAGACATAAGCAGGTTGACATTAGTCACATACATTAGTTATTCTAAAGTCAGCTGCAGTGTTTTAAAGGTGATGTAAGTCCGTAACTGCTAAAAAACTTTGTTTTTTTTTTTTTTTTAAATAAATTCCACTAACTGTAAGATGGGTAAACGTACAAACTTTCTGTTCCAATTTAGTAAAACCAGTAAAATTGACCATCTATTATCTGTTTTTTTTTTAAATAAAACTAAAATCCCTGTTTGAAAATATAAGGATTTCAATTTCAAAATGTGTGTATGTAGCTGTATAATCAATTGTATTTGATTTCTTGTTGGGTCCAAATCTCCAAATCTCTTGTCAAACATGCTATCTACACTTACTAAAGAAAGAGTGAACTAAATCAAGTTTGCGATTTTTTTTTATTATTTGAAAGGAAATATTGGATAGATATTTATTACTCTATTCTTCAGCTACATCCAATTACTTTTACGATGTATGGCATGTTTCAGTATTTGACAGAAAAATAAATTGCCTACAAAGAAATAAAAAATAAATAAAATGCTCTCTCACATCTCAAAGCACAAATGACATTAAATACCAGTTCCATTCCAGAGTAAATATATTTGATTAGCACAATGACTTAAAGGAATGATTTGTTTCACAAGATGCAGTAAATCTGCCATTTATTCAAATATTGGTAATCGCTCTAGTTGAATTGCATAAGGAACATGGAAATTAGAAGAAAGATAAACAAATGCAAATTGGTTATCAGTTGGTAAATATGCTACAGTGAATTCTCTATCCTATGTAAGCAACATCATCCCCAGCAGCCTACTTTGTTCTCAAACCAGTGAATATATATACATAGATGCTTAAGACTGATTTTAAGTCCAAACATTTACAGAACAGACTTTTAAGCTTCTCCTGTGTGGCTGTAAGAGAACCTGTAGCACCCAAATCAATATGCACTGCCTCTTATTCCTTGATTGTGGATTTCCCCCACACTCACTTTCAGCAGATTCAGAGCCCTCCAACAATCCTGCCTGTACCCTGCAGCCCAGTGACTTTCTAGGTTCTTCTCTCCCTTGCAGGGTGAAAAGAGAAGTCTGGTACAGAAGCAGCAGAAGACAATAACAAGCGAGTGGAATTGCTCCTATGCAGGGTGCCCACGTGCTCCCCTTGCCACAGATAACAGTAGCTGGGAGAGTGGCAATGGGACTGCATGCCATGAGAATGGGTTACCCAGCACAGTCCGAGAGCCTGTTCGCCCAAACGCTAACAATCCTAGAAAGAAAGACGCCAGTGACCACTAGATTTAAGGGCAAGTAGGGGATTACCAAGAGTTTTGGGAAACAAGGAAGTGAGCTTGAAAAGAAGTACAAAGACCATGGCACTTTGAGAATGCCAGAGTCGCCCCACTGTCATTGCGATCTCTGCCTAGGGCTGGTAGAGCATCCTCAGCATCAGGGGCCACAGGGAGCCGCGCACAGCCAGGGCACCGGTGGTGCAGGTTGCAACGCAGGACACACACCTCGGGTGTGCATCCGTGCAAGCTGTCTCACCAGTGGGTGGGCTGATATGGGTAAAGGCAAAGCCAGAGCATGCAGGCAACTGTGCACGTGTGTGCAACTCACACCTCTGGGGGTCAGTTGTAAAGGGTTGTTTAGAAATTTAAAGGGGTTTTGTATAATTTTATATATGTCTAGCATTGTGGTTTATCTTCTGTATTATAGATATTGATCCTGAATATATGGTTCATTGATTGCTGGTTAATTATGTGTCATTAATAAATCTAATAAACCACTTGGAACCAGATTTTATTTACACCACCATGAGCTGAGCAATTTTTCTGTCTAGCATAGTTATAGATAGACCTCATGCTCAAAGAATATGTCTTCAAACAAGCTCTAAACATAAGGCAGAGAGGAAAATCTAGGAGCCTTAATAGGGGAACACATTTCATACCCAAATCTTAAGCAGAAGCTTTCAATAGTGGACTAAATTGTGGTAAGAGAATGAAGGGTGTTGAAATCAGGATATTGCAATAAAAGTGGCATATATAGCTATATATTAGTAGATATGTAGCATGGATGGGTCAGAAGGTGACTAAAGTCTTGACCATATATAGGTATAGTCCCTTAAAGTAAGATGAAGGCTCTAACAGTTCACATTCAGATTAGGCCAGTTGGTTGAGGTATGTCAGTTAGGAGTACCTGCTCTTTGAAGAAAAGCCAAATGATGAGAAAATGCTCTTACAATAAGAACTGTGAAGCTCTGTTTTGCTAACCATAAGGATGTAATTTCCTCAGCACTTCATAATAGAAGAGTTATATGATATGAGTTGGATGAATAATACAAAGAGCACATACTCTGAAGAATACTATTTCACAGTAAACACAGGTTATATTTATTAAGGTTTACAAAGTTACAACCTAAAATCCTGTTATACGTTCTCTGCATACCCTATTTTGCAAAACCTTAACAAGATGACTTCTTTAACATGACACTGTAGAGTGTTGCCAAATGGAGTTTAACATATAATACCAGGTCCATTCATCCTGACTAGGCATCCCAGGTTCCTTTTATTGACAGACACCCTGAGGATGATTTAGATGTTGGTTGAACTGACTTATGTTCTGTTATTTATTTCCACTGATTACAAACAGCGCCTCAGCAATGAGGCTCAAAGCCATTGTGCCTTAGGCCTGCAGTAAAGTGTATGGCAGAAGAGTGATTCTTCTTTTAGTTTATCTTTCTAAAAATTAGTATCTTGTTCTGGCTGTTTCACAAATTACAAGTTTTGTATAAGCAAAGTTAAAGACAAATAAAGAAATCATGCTAACTCATGAATGCATTTCTAACCTTGTTCAACTGGAGTTGAAAAATGCATACTCATTTGTAAAAAGTCTATTTTAACTACATACAACTTACAATGTATATGTTATTGGCTAAGTAGACACTACTGAATATGCATCTGTTAATTCAGTTGCTAAGATCAGTACAGTTGCATTTATTTTCATGTGCAAGTTCCAGATTCTCGTTTAACTGAACATTCATTTGTCTGGAAGACTGAATTTATGTGGGCACTAATTTGTTATGGAAAATGAATGCACAATGCAAGAAAAACACACATTTCTTCCTCATCAGCCAAATTATTTTTAAATTTAGCAACATGACTGATTACTTATGTATGATATTTACCACATTTTCAAATAGAGCTATTTCATAGTTACTTATACTGAGGTCTTAAGAATTATTAAGACTTTATTTGTTTTTCCCATGAAAATCTATAAAGAAAAAATTATATTGATAGATTTCATACAAGCATAAAAATATTAAAGAATTTAAAATTGAGTCATTCTTCATCCCCAGTTGAATTATTAGTCTTTTGCTACATTCACAAACAAGTCTCTTATACAAATTATGATCTACATATTGGAGTTTTAGTACTGCTAATGACTTGGTAGAAACTCAGTAGGATAATGATATATGTTAATTTTCTTTCCTATGAAAAGGAAAATAGAAATAAGTAATAAAACCAGCGTTTAAAAATCTCTTATTCTTCTGCTGCTCAATTATATATTCCATACAAAAAGCAAAAGCAGGATTGGAAGTTCAAGCCTAGTTCCAGTCTGATTCTCACAGAATCCCTGTGTCACAGAATTTCCTGTGTCACATAGATGTTTATTTAGTCAGCAGTTACACTACCACCATCTATGTTATGGATTATCCTTAACTGTTAAAAACAAAGAAGCAGACAATATTAGCCCCTTGGTGCTGTCCCGCTACATCTGTCTCGCTAGGCTTTTGTTTTTTAAGTTGATGAAATTTTATGCAATGAATATTTCTGTTTGTCCTGTTCCTATTTATTTTTGTGCTCTGGTCCCCACACCATCCTAGTGAGCTAAAAGGTTGCAATGTGTGACACGCCTTCGGTTTGCTAAATAGTTTGGGAGATTATTTGACTGGCACAGCTGTCCATCTCTTTTCACTTTATGTTCACATAGTGTTTATACTGGGTCATTTGTTTCCCTATTGACATGATGTCAGTCATTCTACAAGCTCTGTTGTGTTTGTCTTCAGACAATGAATTGTCAATTTATCAACTGTTATTGCTTTAATCAGACCCTCTTCCAAGGGTTTTCTGCCACCCTTTCCTATTCTGCTCCCAAATCCTAAAATGTATTTTAGCTACGAAGGGGAAATTCGAATTGTAACTGCTCAGCAGTGGTAATTTGTGACTGAGGACTGATCTGGCATGGAGGGCAAGAAGGCCCAACTTCAAGAAGAGGTTAAATTGGCTGGGAGCAGGAATGCCAGAGACAGAAGGAGTCCTTGCTAGGGAGAGTTTACCTTGGTGATGAGATAAGAAATAGCCTCAGCATTGTCTTGTAACCATCATGGAATGGGAGTGCTCAGGGGCTCAAGCTCTGGGGGCACCTTTGGGCAGCAGAGCTGGGCTAGGGGATGGACCCATGGCTGGCCTGATGTGCCCCATACAACTGCTCTCAGGATTGGTGTTGTCACAAGGGTTTATAGGGAATCTGCTTGTGACACATCTTTGCAGAATCCATGTAGAAATGCGTATTGTGGTAGGATTCTGCCCAATGCATTGGGGTTTTTTGTTTGTTTGGTTGGTTGGGTTTTTTTATATTTAAGCACAAATGTGTTTAATTTGCCTGGAGGGATACCATAAAAATTCCCTAACAGGTACCAACACTGTAGATTTTTACTGACTTTTGTTTGTTTGTTTGTTTTTTCTTATGTTTTGTTTGTCCTTTTGTTTGTGTTATTTTAATATAGTCTGTTTGACACAGAAACACAAGGGATATACTGCACCTTCTAGTTCCATGCTACCCCCCATTTTCTGGGTTTCCATATATCCCTATCTCCACTCGGCCCCTATACTACTGAGTTTGAATTAATTTGTGCTTTTTAGTGAAAGTTAATGTGCTCACTCCAAATTCCCCGTAGTATCAATAGATATTTTGTCTTTGAAAAGAATGCATATATAGAATTTTTATAGGATTCTACTTCCCAGAGAGACTTTATGCTGTTCTTCAAAATCCTATAAATTTCATGGACTTATGCAACCCTTGGCACTACTGGAAGCCTTGTTATTAACTACAGTGGAATTTGAACTAGGCTTTTAATTGATTGTTTTATAGACTTTCTACTTTCAAGGTCTTTAATAATATGAAAATTAACGATTCAGATTTTTCAGCTGTATTGCCTGTTGTTCTACCTTTCCTTTTATTCCAACAGTTCAGATCAAAGATTCTGTGTATACAAATAAACATATTATTAGCCTGTAAAATACTTAAGATTCTTCATAAGCATTTTATCAGATACATCGTTGAACTGGGATAGTTAGGTCAGTTGATTTATCAAACAAAAGAGAAAGAGAGAATGTGAAAGCTCATGATTTGTAACTACACTGTAATGAGAAAAGCATAGTGCTACTTTACTATATTACTTACAATCTCTTGAGTTCCTTTTCAAATATAGCTCTGGATTTACAGTGAGCAGTTTTACTCATGGGAAATAGCAAACTGATTTTCACATAAGCACATACAATAGCTGGGATTTTAACCTGCAGAAACCAGTGAAAACATGTTTCTGACTCCCTGAATGACAAAGAATAGCTTTTGTACTTCCATAATTTCTGTACAGGGAGTATCGTCCTCATCAAGGGACTATGGTCCTTTCCCACCCCTCCCCCAAAGTTAGCTAGATTTCATTTGTATTACACTTACAGATTACACTTACAGAGGAAAAGATATTTTTAATGAAAAATATCCATTTTGTTTTTATTTTGTGACTTTTTGTGTTTATCTTAATAAATACTATGAATTACTTTTCACCAAGTCTGTGAACGAAGCAATTCCTGCCTAGGGTAAAAATGTAATATTCAGTTCCAGGCAAACTGAACCAAATAAATAGCTCTGGATATTTGCTACCCCAAATATCAAACTAGCATTCACTTTTAAACTCAAGAATGCAATAAAGTAATATCTTTTTCCTTATCTATGGGTAGTAAGACAGGAATCTATTTGAAAATTTGCATTACAAAATAGTTAACTAAGATCTATGAATCAACATATATTGAAAACTGAAAATATCTCCTTAAGTACATGTTAATTATCAAAAACACATTTAATATAGAAAAAGAAAAGTAATAACTGATTTTACAAAATATCTTGGATAGAAATACATACAAATTCTTGAAGGATGGGACTAGTACAGATACACCAAAGTACTACAGATACAAGTGAAATGCTCAGAGTGTAGCCTTGAAACTGAGCTCAGAGACTATATACTGAAGTTTATGTAGGAAATTTTATCTTTACTAAGAGCTCAAGAACCAGTGAAGATGAAGATTTGCTTGAAGAAGAATGAGTTATATCCACCATATTTATATCTTTTTAAGTTTAGCAACTCCTTAACAATAGGATGTTATCTCTACAGGGAAGTAGGTAAGGAAGTCTGGAGGATACAAATACATTTTCCCACACTACAAAGTCCAGACAATCATGCTACTGAAGATGCATTCAATTTATATACAGAAATTGAGATGTCCCTAAATTTGAAAACAAAAAGATTTCTTTCACTTTGAACAAATAAAACAACTCTTTAGCTCACATGCATTACAGAAAACTAAGCAAAGTTTTCTCTTGGTTTGAAGTGAGTCTTGCCAAGGAACTGTTGATACTTGCAGTGCCATTTTGTTACCTTTCTACTTATAGTTAGGTGTCTTGAAACTTTACACATATGCACAAATTAAGGTTTAAACAAGGGTTTCGGTTTAAACAAGGGTTTCAGTTTAAACTAACTAACTTGGGGAGAAGGATTTTCAATATCTGATTCTGGAAAACGAATTTTGCTGCACAAAACATGTCAAGCACTAACTAGGATTACTCTTATGACATTTAAACACTGCATTTTACTTTCTAGAAATAGTAATTTACCTTTTTTTTTTATATTGCCTAGTCGTCATAATCAATTCAAGTATAAGTTTTATGAAAGATTCCTTGCACTTTAAGTCAGTTAAAATATCACTTTTATTCACTTACTGTATTAAAAAAAGTTATGCTGATTTATTTTTTTTTCTCTTTTCCATTTGTCAGAGAGCTTTCTTGAAGGACAGTGGCTTGACAGCCTGGCAAAAAATGGGTATAGAATCTCTATCGACAACTTGTTTTACAGCATTCAAGAATACCTCTTTCTCTACTGCATGCAGTCACACAAAAAAATTTATTGAACTCCAGAATATACTCAGCCTACCAGATAACATTTCTATTATGATTATCCTTCAATATATGTGCTTCCTTCCACATTTTATTATTTAGTAAAGAAATCAGTTATTTCTTTCACGAGTAACATTGAGACCTTGTAGTGATGGTTTTATTTATCTATCTAGGTGTTAATGCATAACACATAATTATGTCAGACTATTTGGAGTGATAACGAATTCACTTTTTTTTTATTAAATAAATGCAAATTCCAAATTTCACTTGCCATTTATAAGTAAATAAATCACTAAATGTAACATCTGAACTGGGATGATTTTTAAATGAATATTCACTTACGATATGTTTGAGGCAACAGGCTTGTTGTGGTTTAACCCCAGGCAGCAGCTAGGACCACGCAGCCACTTGCTCACTCCCCCCAGTTGGGATGGGGGAGAGAATAGGAAGAGTAAAACTGAGGAAAAACTCATGGGTTGAGATAGAGACACTTTAACAGGTAGAGCAGAAGCTGCACATGCAAGCAAAGCAAAATCAAGGAATTAATTCACCGCTTCCCATTGGCAGGCAGGTGTTCAGCCATCTTGAGGAAAGCAGGGCTCCATCATGTGTAAAGCTTACTTGGGAAGACAAACACCGTAACTCCAATGTCCCCACCTCTTCCTTCTTCTTCCCCCAACTTTATATACTGAGCATGGCATCATATGGTATGGATCTGACCCCTTTGGTCAGTTGGGGTCAGCTGTCTCAGCTGTGTCTCCTCCCAACTTTTTGTGCACTCCCATCTTACTCACTGGTGGGGTGGTGTGAGGAGCAGCAAAGGCCTTGACTGCTGAGCAACAACCACAAACACCAGTGCGCTGTCAAAAGTATTTCTCATCCTAAACCCAAAACATCCTCACACCAGTTGTTACCAAGAAAGTTAACTCCATCCCAGATGAAACCGTGACAAAGATTAAAAGTAAATTTTATTTTCACTCTTTCAACAATTTAAATCCCAGATTTCCTAGTAATACTTTAGGAAAGCTTCAGACCTCCTTCAGTTTAAATTAAAAATTTATTGAAAATATTTTGGAGTAAAAGGGAAACACTGAAAAAGCTGCATTTCTCCTCTATTTTGCTACAATTAATGGTGACCTACAACTTTCATCTATTTAATCACAGAGACTACACACTATTTTTTTAACAGAAAAGAAGTCCATGATTTTACTGTTCCTTAAAAAACAAAATAAAATAAAAAACACCTAGAAAAAGAGTGTCAAAGCAGTCACTTATTCACAAGATCCATTGACTGTAACTCTTGTGTATTATATAGACACACTGTTCTCGCATTCTGGCTAGAAATATACATGAGAGAAATCACCCCATAAATATTTCCCTTTCTCAGATATTTGCATTAGGATGATACACATTTTTCCTTTGCATGTACATCCTTTTCTCTCTTGCTTTTAGATGGAGTAGCAGTGAGCAGCCCACACATATATATTTTAATATCTAAATGCAGGGAAGCACAACCACACTGCAATGATCAAACAGGAGATAAAAGCCATAAACTGACAGGAAACTATGTGTAAAAAAATAATTATGCACTCATAACTAGATCTAATAAGAGACAAAAGGGATAAAACCAAAACATATCTATACTTAAGAGTGTCAAAGGAAAAAACAAAGACAATAGACTTGGGAGTGATGTGTAAAATGGTGTCTTCCTTTTGCCAAATCACTCATAGAATGTTAATTTCTATCAGTTGCTTAAGGAGTTTCTTAGTATGTTCAGTCTTGAATGTTGCTACTGTGATGACTGCCATGTTCTTGATCAGAGGTCAAAGCTGGTTTCCTGGGAAAGCAGAGGTGTACATGAGCACCTGGTGGCAGCCAGCCTGAGTGGAGCAGCCCCATTCAGTTATTTCATTTTGAAACAGGAACTAGGACAGTTCCTGCCCATTTTAAAAAAAGCAAATGAAGAATTCCCCTACAGAATCAAATTGCGGTTCTTACCTTATTTCTTATCTCCTTCTGATGTTTCTGGATTCAGGATTTTTTATGAGGAGTTACATAAGATCCTCTATTTAAAGAAATTTTGCATCCCTTTAGATGCATGTCTGAAGGCCAAATTCTGCTTTGGTGCATCAGCAAGAGTCTCATTCATGCTACTGTAAATTAAAGTTGCTCTCAAATCAGAAAAAAAATGTGCACATTCAGTCATGTTTCTGAATCTTGTCTTATGAAGATAAAGAATGTCTAATTTCCCACTTCTCTGAGGATTTCCAGGTCTATATTAATGCATTGGGTTTTGGGCCACTCAGTACAAGACAGACGGTGGCCAAGTAGAGGGAGTACATGGGAGGCCACCAAGATGGTGAGGGCTGGAGCACGTGCTCCATGAGGAAAGTCTGGAGGAGCCGGGCTTTTTTCAGCCTGAAGCAGAGACATTTTTGGGGAAAATAACAGCAGATCCCAGTGCCTGTGGGGAGGTGATTAAGGAGACAGAGCCAGGCTCTTCAGAGAAAGGCAGGCTGGGAAGATGAGAGACAACAAGTATAAACTGAAATGAGAGAGGTTCAGCCTGAATATGAGAAGCTTTTTCACTATAAGGACAGTCAGGCAGTAGCACAAGCTGAGAGAGGTTGTACAGTCTCCATTCTTGGATGATTTCAAGACCCAGCTGGATGAAGACCTAAGCAGCCTGGTCTGACCTCAAAGCTGACCTGCCAGCAAGAGAGTGGACTGGAGTCTGCCCAAGGTCCTTTTTCAGTCTTAATACTATGATTTTATGAACTTTGATCTTTATACAGAGATACTTAATTTTACTGGATTTGGCAGTTATCTAATTTATTTCATGTGATAGAAAATCCAGGCAAACATCAGTTACAAGTAGTGATTTTGCAGTTGCACAATCAATGAATCTGAAGTCTATACTTTCAAAAAGCCCCCATGCAATCCCATAAAAAGACATGAAAACCAAGGTAAGAGCCAATTATGTGTCACTGCCAAATTCATTAACATTAACTAACAAGACTGTTGACTTCTAAAATTGCTTATGTCAGGTGGTAATGACAAACTTGATAAGACAGTACTTGCAAAATGTCATTAAAGATTTTGGAACTCATTTCTATCAGTACCAAATATTAGATTAAGACAATAGCAATGTTCACATGAATTTTAAAGAATTAATTACAAAACTTCTTTAGAAATCCCACTGCATATGTTATCAAAAGGATGAAAATAGCTTTCATTCTAAGGACTTCAGATAGGAAAAATACTCCTGCTATAACAAATAGATATCAATAATTAGTATAATGACAACAAATAATACTGAGCTTTGGTTCTCATCCTGGCAAAGTAGAAATACTTATTATTTCCCCCAAAACTGCTGATGAAGGAGCTGTGTTGCATATTAGGGATGTTTAATGTTTATTTGTAGAATGTCTCTGTTATACTATGTAAAGGTTTATTTTTTGTGTGAGGCTGTGGATTTTGTACTATTTTCTTGAAAGCACTGCAAAACTCAGAAATACATCTAATTTGCCAAGACCTACTCTCTAGTTTACAGTACAGAAAAGTAATCTTTCAAAGAAATGTTTCATTTTGCTATTTGTGGCCAAGAACCCTTCTAAAAAAATCCATGTATTATACAAACAAACCTAATTTTAAGTTATATGGATATTTGCAATACTTGAGATAGAAATGTGGATTCAGGTTTGAAAACCTGAGGCAAAATCAAAGTGTACTGACAGCCTCTTTATCTCTCCTAGTCATGTAAAAAGCAGCATGGTATAAGCATCTTTATGGCATTTTAGCATATTTTTTTCAAGTCTAGGGAGGTAAAACAAAACAACAATAATAAACATATGTTTTACAAGTACTTCTGAAAACTTGGAGTGTATATGAAGGTAATACAAAAACAGATATACACATGCTTATATGAAGTTAGTTATTCTGAAATGTCGTGTCTGTATAAACTGTATAATGAAAAGCCTACACAAGACTTAAGCTCAATCAACGGCTTTTTATTATCAATTTCAGTCCATCAGATTTTCGTACTGAAAAAAAATGAAAAATATGGGCATCTTCCAAAACTACCTCTAGCTCAGGGATTTCTACAGCTGACTATCACCCAAATATCTGAATTCCATATAAAATGGTAATAGCTATACGATATCTGAAAAGACACAATTAGCTGTCTTCAAGCAGATGCTTGTCACTTTGAACATTTGCATTCACTACTCACAAAGTATGTAGAGCTAACAAGATAAGACTTTCTTCTGCTCATTTCTTAGGAAAGGATGGGTGGCTGTGCAATCTCTTCCCCAACGTCCACCTGCCTGCATCTATCCCTGTCGTGAATGAGGGGCTAACCCCAGTCTGGCTGCTGGGAAACTGTGGTACAATGAGCACAGCTGGACATGCCGTGGCCAGATTAGAGACTGGGCTTTCATATTCATCATATAGAAAGTAGACATATTTGGTCTTTATGAATATTTTAAAACTTCTTTTAACAAACACTGGAGCCTGCTTGGACCTTACCAGCTTGACAGGCTTGACTCATTGCTGCTTTCCTGAAGAGCATGGTGCCTCCCCAGAATCAGACGAGGTGGGGGGTGAGGCCCTACCCCACTTAGTTCTGAAAAGTAGCTAATCATTTAGCAATGGCAAGCTGCACCCACAGTGGAGTGGCTCTGCATGCAGTTCACTTGTGTTCGCTTGTGTTGGCTTTTCTTATGCTGTAATAGTGCAGGGATCTTCCCTGCTTCAAAAATTAAAGCATGCTTTGTGGTTTAGTGCAATAGCAAAGCCAATCTGATAGAAAGCTGCCACAGAAAGTGAAAGTCTTGCTGCCTTGAAATTTCCCTTACATATATTACACTGGTTTAGCTGCAAAACAAAATAAAATAAAGCAAACAAACAAAAAAAATCCACAATTATGCATTGGCTATACAATCTGTAGATCTAACACAGGGAAGAGAGGGTAGCAAGAAGAGAACTGAACGACATGTTCTGCAGTGATTTGTCACTGGTTAGGCTTCATTGTAATGTCAGACTGAGGCTAAGTAACTATCTTAGGATAAAATCCTTTCTTCTTTAGATCACATTGAGATATATAAAAAATGGAGAACAATTTAAAACATATCTGAAATCTGAATACATGCAATTACTTAAAATAGTATTTCTGTTTTCCTCATTCTGCTATAACAGAAGGCAATGAATCATTATTAATATGTTACACATTAGATTCTTATTAGTCTGTAGTGAACTGTAAACATATATATCACAATTTAATCCATCAAGTTATGTACTAAGTATTAATGAAAACTGTACTAATATTTGAATACTTCAGGACTATAGTCTAATAGGACTTCAAACAATCTGAAGACTTTCAAGAGATTTTTATAGTAATGTCAAGTCTTAATTTTATAGCATTTTAACCTTTGCAAACCTATGCAGCAGCAAAATAGAAGAGTTCATCACAAAAATAAAATTAAGCAATTTGTTAGAACATAAAATTGAAGTGTTAAAGTAAATGGGTTCAAGGTCTAAACCCTCTGATATCCTAGTTATTTCTATTGCAAACGTATAGGTAGGAAAGTGGGGAATCACTATAGCTATTTCAGGCCTTAAAACATGAATCTTCTCAGAATACAAGCATGCCTATTGACAACAAGATATCAGGCATAGAAGTCCAAAACCTTTGAAACCTTGATTTTAAAATTAGCGTGATGCAATTAACCTTACTACCTGTGATAACTCCTATGATTCCCCAACCTATGTTGTTCTCCCAACCTTGAGAAGGGATTTGTTACTCATGTGAGATGATTCAGCCACTAGCAAAGCAGCCACTGAACTGCCATGCTTTACCTCTAGCAGGCAAAACTCTTTATATAATACTGAAATTTGAGCCCTTAATGTGGGAAACAGACTCCAGAAAAAAAAAACTTTTCTGATTAGAACATTTATATCTCAAATAGATGTGATGGCATTTTCTACCTCTAGTATTCTAGTTCTATAACCTATAATCAAGGGAAAGCTAGGCAGGTGACTTACACGCTCAAAACAAGCTCGAACATCGGTCCTAAGTTAGAAAACAAAGGCACAGATGGAAAGCCTAACTGAATCATTGGTGTATAGCAAGTAACCTCTTAACCTGAATTTTGCATTGATATGGAATAAGAATGTTGTATTTAGAATTTCTATGGGAACTTAAATGTAGTTTAAAAAACCCAACCAAATACAAAAAAAAAAAAGATTGTACTTCAAATCTTTTTCAAACACCCAAGATTAGAAATCAGTTTGAATAAACAGTAAACATTAATATTTTAGACCCTTCTAGCTCTTCAAAATTAGATAGAAGCAACATGCAAGAGCAAAGTATCTCAAAAGCAGAACTCACAGGAAGAATCTTTTACAAAATTATTTTGTTCTGATTGAAAGGAAACACTGAATATTCAAGTAGCCAATGGGCAGATGGGTGAGCAGGATTAGGGAAGTGATCGTCCCCATGTACTCAACACTAGTGAGGCCCCACCTTGAATACTGTGTTCAGTTTTGGGCCCCTCACTACAAGAAAGACATTGAGGTGCTGGAGCGTGTCCAGAGAAGGGCAACAAAACTGGTGAGGGGTACAGAGAACAAGTCTTATCAGGAGTGGCTGAGGGAACTGGCGTTGCTTAGCCTGGAGGAAAGAAGGTTCAGGGGAGACCTTATCACTCGCTACAAGTACCTTAAAGGAGGTTGTAGTGAGGTGGGGTCAGTCTCTTCTCCCAAGTAACAAGTGATAGGACAAGAGGAAATGGCCTCAAGTTGTGCTAGGAGAGGTTTAGATTAGATATTAGGAAAAATTTCTTCACCAAAAGGGTTATCAAGCATTGGAACAGGCTGCCCAGGGGAGTGGTAGAGTCACCATCCCTGGAGGTATTTAACAGCCAGGTAGATGTGGTGCTCAAGGACATGGTTTAGTGGTGGTTTTGGCCGTGTTAGGTTGATGGTTGGACTTGATGATCTTAAAGGTCCCTTCCAACCTAGACGATTTTATGATCCTACAAGTCTATGATTTCTATACATTTATTTATTTAAACTCATTAATTAAACACAGGCTTATATTTCATGGCAAACATCACATGGTGTATCTGATTTCATGCTTCCTGGTTCTCAGCAAATTATTTTAAAGCTAGAGATACAAACAATTAGGGTAAAATCTAGAATGATCAGTGTTTGAAACTGAATGCCACTATATGCACAGGTGGTGAGACTTTCTCCTTTCCACTTTTCTAAGCTCGTGCACCCCAAAAGTAATCACAGTTCCCAGGCAAAAGCTACATTCATCACCTTCAGAGCCACAGCTATTTCTCTTTTAGCAGGGACAGAGTTAGAGTGGATTGCTTTAGCTGGCTATATGCTGAAAAAACAACCTTGTTAGACTGGGGGAATTATCCCCATGGAACGTGAACTGGCAGAAGGCCAGAGTCTACAAGGGAAATTCAAAACCAGCTGCAGCAGAGCAGCAACCCCAATCTAAAGTATCAATTTTCAAAATAATCGAATCATTACTTAACACATGAAGTACTCAATAGTACAACATAGTATTGTGTTTGCCCTGAATACATTATAATATCCATCAGAAGTTAATTCGGTAAACACTTTTTTTCACCTATAGTTTTGAGTGAGTAGAATTTCTGGCAGCTACCCAAACAGGTCACCACGAACAGGATAATGTGGCAATCTGTTATCATTAGCTTTGTTGGAAAGGTTTTGAAGACACTAGAGAGAATTAAATGACCTGGAAAACTCAGTCTATGGAAAAGTCTATTGTACTCATCTCCGTTATTTCCACCTCTACGCATCACTGGAACAGTGGAACAACATGATTTGCAGTGGTGACAAAGATAAAGGTCATTTTTCTGTTTTTCCTTTATCCAGCACAAGCCATTTAAGGATTGTTAAATTCCACACATACAGAAAACGACTAATTTGTGTCAGGTCTTTCCACTCTCTCAGTATGTTAATCTATTGAAATCTTCACATTTGGAGGACAATGCAGACTTGTATTTTTGAAAACCACTGCTACTTTTGTTCCTGTCCATCACTGTTACAACTGTCAGAATTTCAGATCGTCTAACATAACAATATACAAAACTCCTATATAGCCCATTTTAGCAACTGTTTTTCCTAACTAGTGCAATTTTTTCCAGCAAAATTTGAAAGAAAAAGAGGTTCTAAAAAGATCTATTAAATGTAATCACTAAGCCAAGGTCCACACGGTAAAGACAGATAGTATAAAAAGACTGACATAGCCTATTGAAAAATATGCATCAGAGAGATTTCTTTTGTTTATGTAAGCTTTGCCGCTGCTGTTCTACATTTATCTGAGTGATTAACTTAAAATGAAGATGACATGCACCCACTATTCTGATTTAACCGTTGTGTCTGTAAGCTTTATTGCTGGGAAATCCAACAAAAGGTAAGTCCACAGAAATGAAAGAAGAGAAACAGGGGAATTAACAGAAACTTAGGCAAAAAAATGGAGATATCCTGCATTTTGGGAAAGGAGGGATGAAAGTATTCCTGGATCTCAGAGCTGAGAAAAAAATTCAAGGGATTATCATGAGGGGAGCTGAGTGTTTTCCCTAAAACTGTTTTATTTCACGCTGTGTACTTACTGAGAGGTTGAGGGCATGGAGTATCAAAGATATTGTTTTGAGGGCATAATCTTCACCCTTAAATAAGCAGCTCCTGCTTAGGCATAAAATTCTGCAAAATCACCTTCCTTCTTTATAGAAGTGGAACAAAACATAGAGTGATTTGTGTTTCACTGGCAATCTATGTTATCTTTTTACATAGGAATATCTATAAGTGAACACTTTAGCATTTATTAGGAACAAACTGCATGGATTTAAGACAGACACAAGACTCGGTTCTCCTCTATTGCAACAGAGGATGAAGTTAGCATCATGCACAAAGGCTGGCAGGCCAGAAGTTAGTTCTGTCACCTGAGATTATAGATTTATATAGAAAGAATATCTGCATAAATGATCCTGGCATATTTGTCAAAATTGGACTATCAAAAGACTCCAGCCTAAAGACTAACAGAATTCTGACACAGTATACACAATTATTCAGCATAAAAATAGTTATTATTTTGAGAAACAGAAATCTGTAGAAAGTTAAATTTTCAAGCATAATTATGGCTTAAATTTATCTTTGCTGTTCTTTGGTAAGAAAGAGTGTGATTTTCATTTATAGCTTGGGAAAAAACTCTTCCCTCCTCTTCTCCTCTTGCTCCTCAAGGACATTAAAGACACCTCTTAGATGCCAGAATGCCAGGTTTGCATGTGCTCAGAGCCAAAATGTTTTTTTATATAAAGAATATCCTTCAACAAATCTGCTACTCTAATAAGGCTTGTACAGAGAAAACTAGTTAAATTTCACCTGCCGATCTTTCCTATGCTTTTAGTGGTTGCAATACACTGTCAAGAGCAGGAAAATGAGTTAAGCTGTGTTATATTTAAAATGACACTCTGAATCTACTCATATCAAGTTCATCAGTTGTAATTCAGTTATGTCTGTTTGGAGGTCACTGTCTGTCTCATTCATTACAATGGCTTTCTAGTTTTCTGATCCGATTCTCAATTAGTTGGGTAGGCAGGTAAAACATCTGACATCCAACAATGAACTATGTTCTTCCAAATATGTTTGCACAGCCACACATCACACTTCAGCAAGCTCTTTATGTTGACCTATTAATAAACCATAGTTTGAGGTTGAGAATAAAGACTCAACTCAAAAATTAATTAGAGGTGTTCTGAACTACATGATCATAAGTCATTCAGCTATTAAATGATGAAGCACACCAGTTAACAGATAACCGCAGACGTTTACTCCATATTATTTCCATCTGTGGCTGCATTCATGATAAATTTAAAGTGAATATCCATCGTTTATCTGGATAATGAATATCAGATTCAAATGACTCATACCTACAGCTGCTATGTTGCACTGGTTTGTATCACAATAGGCTCTTAATGAGCACACCACTTTTGACATTCACCTGCTTCACTAATACAAATTTGTATTTATTTCAATACTCTAATAAAACATACACTAAGTTACATAAACCACTTAATATTACTTGGGAACAAACTCTAGCTGCCTAACAGGGTGCATTGTCCTTGCCCTTTAGGTTTACCTTCATGAGAACATGCCAATGATTTAAAATTCCTGTAACAAACCCACCGTATTCTAGAACTAGGCCAAGACACACTGAAGTACCTGGTAGGTTAGAAGTGCAATATAGACTTTGTCTCTAAACATTGTTTACAGAGTTTTCTAAAGCTAATCAGATGCTATTAAACATGAGACAAAAAATATTTTTAAAAAGTTATTTAGTGCACTCAGGTTAAGAGTATAGTGCAGTGATTATTTTAAAACATTTACAAGGAGCGGTAAACACTTTCAAGACAGAATTTTCTAAAATTCATGGTGAGAAACATAACATTATTATCCAGAAAGCTGGATTTCCTTTTTTTTTTTTCTTTATGCTCTATTTGTAAGCTTATTTGGGTTAAATTGCTGGTAAGAGCTTCTGTGTTTGATATTAATTTTTTAAACTGAAAAATGCAAGCAATAGAGCTCATAAACATATTCCAAAAGCAGTTTAGCTTAAATATCCACTACCTCAACTCTCCAACTGTCTGTACAGGTGTTGTCGTTCAAAACAGAAATGATGTCCACAGAATAGTTCTTCTATGAGTGAAAACCAATGATGCTCAGGGGCTGAACAGTGTCAAAATGTATTAGGACTCCTTTTTGGTAATCTGTGAAACAAAAAAAGAAAAAGAAGTCATATGTACGTGTAGAGCTGTATTTGGAGCTTTAGATTACTCAAACCTTCTCCTACGTGGGGATCTGCCCATTTGACTCTCAAGTTTCATTCCTTGTATGTTGCACAACACAGCCATGTTGGTTGGCTGTGTGAGTTATATCTGAGATACCTTTCTTGTTTCAGAATGAATACAGGATTCAAAAGTGCTTTGTTTTATGCTGTTAGGGAAAAAATAGTATTTCTTACAACAACAAAAAAGAAACAGGAATGAAGAGTTCTTTTTTATCTGTTACCCTATAAAGAAAGGATAGTACTGAGAAGAATGGAAGTTGAAAATTTACATTATTAGCCTCTTATGTTTATGTATTTTCATCTATAATGGAACGAATATGAAGTAATTTCTGTTTTTTGAATTTAAACCACCTCATGCTCACCTTTCTAAAGATGCTTTCTCATATTATTATTTTGTTAAAGTAACCTTTTCCACATAACATGAAATTAAAACTTTGTTGATTACTTCATTTTCAAATTGCTCATTTGAAATAATGCTAGAGGCATGTGTCACCATTTGGTTTATCACCTTAAAAAATACAGCATAAGACTTCCTTAAAATAGTTATTGTTTGAACCAGAGTTTTTTCTACCTAGATACCCAATCATAAAGTTAAATTGGCAACAACAATGAAATCACAACACTTTCAGTAAATTTGAAAAATCGTTAGCCTCCTCAATTAGAAAACCAAAAAAAAAAACCCTAACCAACCAACCAAACAAACAAAACCCCACCACTGTTTTGATGCTATGTGAGCTTTTGGATTAATTAAATTTCACAAAAAGGCTGAAAACCAGCCTTTTTTTTCTGCAGAAGTCTTTATTAACTAAACAGTAAACACAGTTATATCATCTTAAAGTCTTCCTTTTTCCCCGTTTTTCTTGTACCGAACGTGAGTTATGTTCTCAGGTGCTTCTTCCCTTGACTTTGGCAATACTTTATCCTGATTAAAAGAGTCACAAGAATGTCTTCCTGTTCCAAATTATCCTCTACTTAAGATATTTTCCTGGGAATCAGTCAGCAGCTGGGAACTACATCTATTAAATAATTTGGGGCCTACTAAAAAATAAGCAAACAAATAAATAAAAGCCAATTAACTGTCCTAGTCAGACCTGTCTGTGTCATTGCCAGGAAACATATTAGATGTCTAAAGTTCTCTACCAAAGGCACTGTGGTAGAACTAACTACCAATTTCATAGCTAGTGCACTTGACAATTATGAACCGTCTTTCCTCGCTGTATTGGCCTTGCAGTTTGAATTGAAAAATTTACCTAGATGTTGCCTTTAGAAAGGCACTGAACTCAGGGACTGGAGAGTAGTTTTGACTTACACTGCATATTTGAAAGAAAAAAAAAAATTCAGTACAAGGGAGCAATCCTGATGCTGTTCTCGTTAACTTTTTGTAGATGAGACTAGTGGATAAGAATTCACCTAAGTGATGGGACAGCTCAATTCCGTACTGCTGGAATGATTCATAGCTGCATCTGCAGTTCAGCAACCATTCAGATTTGTGAGGTAGAGGAAGAAAAACTGCTCACCCTTTTGTTAGAGCTGTCTCACCTTGTAGAACACAGTGAAATTTTATAAAGATTATGAAGAGAAAGATTACAGAAAAGTAGTGATGAAGCCACCATATTAGAAGAGAGAGAATTAGATCTCACTTCTCTTTCCGTTACAGTTTTGTATTTTTTTTTATCACTAATGATAATTATCTATGTGAGTAAGTATCCATGTGAGTAAGCCTACAAATACACTCTTCTGGTCTAGCTGTTACCGAAATCACCAAGTGGTAAAAATTCATGATCTAATAAACCTTCAAAATTGTATTTCATGGCACACCTTTGTCACCTTTAGTAAGAAATGTCATCCCTCCCTTCTGTCTTTTAAACACCTGTTTGTTAGCAACCATTTAGAGACACATCCTGAAAGGGGTGAACCATTACTCATCCTTGAGAGGAACAGCTTCAGCTCCCACCTCCACCAGAAGCACTTCCACACAACCACTATTTATTTCCTTCCACTAAAATATGAGGTTCTCCAATCAGCACCTGGATGTTGCAGACCTCACCCATGAAACACCTCATTTACCTAAAAGGTAGAAAAGACATTAGATACTTCTCTGAATGGAATGGATATTATAGCCCAGTGAATAAGATATTACCACTGCTGTTAACAGGCTATGGTCTTTGTACTAACTTTACAAGGCCTCAGGACTGGGGCTCATCGGGTTTACTTGTTTTACATAGCTAAACTTTGTTTTAGCCGGTAAAGCTGTAACAGCAATTTTCAAAATGACCAGGTAACGAGGTCCATTTCATTTTGCTCTTGCTTATCCTTCTACCTTACAATTTTCATATAGGTGGTAGTAACAAGTAGTTATTCTGTGTATAATCTAATATTTATGACTCTAACATAAAAACATAGCATAGAGGAATATAGCTGTGGTATGAGAAAATAGACCTTGAAAGTGGGGATGCACGATGCAGTGTGGAGAGGGACAGGCACACAATGACAAGAGAAAGGACACAGGTTGATGATGGAGACCCAATAATGGTCAGCTCAGGAGGTGCAGACAGTGCAAAATCAGTTTTACAGGCAACAAAGAGAAGAAAGAACATCTATCTAACATATGTAGAGCGTGCCATAAATAGTAAATCCAGATGAAACATGCTCTCGAAAAACAGTGAACAAATAGCAAGTTATAAGCATGTTGGCAAACATGTAAAAATGTCCCTATGTGAGTCTTCGATGAGGAGGAATAAATCATCCATGTGAGTCTCACTGAAGGACTCAGGATGCTGATGACTAGCTGTACCCTCTCCCCTGACTGAAGCAAACCTTTGGAACCAGGTGGTGTTGGAAAATCAAACTTAATATCATAGAAGTGGTAAATATCGGGAGTGTGCATATGGAAATCTCAACTTCTTCTGCAATAGTATAATTTTCTTTATATTCTATTTCTTTCTCTTTTTTTCTGTAATAATAGGAACTGATCTAATAAGAATTATTCAAGCAGACAGTTAGGATTTAAGTTATACTTACAATAAATTATTGAATTTACATATGAGGTGTGATTCTTTTGTGGTCATAAAAATATCTTGAGCATTAAAATTCCACTTCCTCACATCACTTTTTGGAACTAATTCCTAAGTGTTATTAAGCTGATCAATCATTTGCCTGCAGAGTTTACAGCCACACTTGGGAAAGGAACACATTGCCGTTAAGAATCATGTCACACTATGGTGTTGCATATATATATGTGTATATATATGTATACATATATGTTGGGGTTTTGTGGTTGTTTGGTTTTTTTTTTTTGTAGTGGAAATTAGACACAAAGATAGAAATTGTCTGTTGAAATAACACCAAATACCTTATCTTAGGTATGATTTGCACTTAACTTTTCTGTTTCCTTGAGTTTCTTTCTCTTGCATAAGTTACAGGGGTATATCTCCATGATCTGTTTGAGTGTATGTGTACAATATAAGCTATTACTGTGTGTTCATACATATCCCTATGCCTATATATGAATATTTTTTATTTTTAGACTGACTTAACATGAAGTAACAGGAATAATTAATGTGGGTTTTTTACTACTGATGGTCACAGATTTCATTTTTTAGAATTGTTTGTTTTTAAAATAAAAAATGAATCTGTATTATTTTCAGCTTTGAACTGAATGTCAAAAAAAAAAAGTGCAAGAAAAGTTGCACAATAACATGAAAATATGATGCATTAAAAGGAAACAACCACAATTTATTCAAACTTCTTATGAGACAGAAACATCTGCAGATCACTGAATTCCATAGAAGGTAGGCTAGCCATTAGGTTTCAGTAACTGGAAGAAACAATAAATCACAGCTTTTACTTTTACAGCCCATTACACCCAAAGGTCTAAAACCTTTCTGTGTTTATTTGCAAGCCTCAGAGTACTCCAGCTGCAGAGTCTTATACTTTCCAAATTTCTGTGACTAATAGATGCTATACTATAGAAGGAATGGCAAATTAGAGTAGAAGAATGGTGTAAAATCAGTATCCACAGTATCCAGGCTATGCAGGAAGGCTGTGAAGAATAGCTCATGCTGTAGGGCTACGCAGTCTCCCAGTGAACCTCAGACAAGACAGATTATATTCTCATTAATGACCATTAAAGAATCAGTGAATTTTTGTATGTTAAAAAGGGGAAGCAGTGATAAAGTTATTAAATATTGTGGAAGGGCAAGGTAGGAGAGGGAAATAGGTAATAGGTTTGGGGAGATATTTGATTGAGACCTGCTGTAACTTGAGAGATGTATAGATCTTTCTCCCGCTTTTGATCTCTCACAGGTAAGTTATGCCCTTTTAAAGTTTCATTCTGTGCAGAAGCACAATATCCTTCATGTTTCCTTAAAATATCGTGGCAATTGACTTGCCCTTCTGCACCTATTAAACAAATCTACTGCTTCTGATGCAGTATGGTTCAGAAAAACTGTTACCTTTTAGCTCACCTGCCTATTCAGTAATTCCACTTTTCTTCTTGAAGTGGCTAAATCAGATCTTCCTCCCACTTTATTTAGCCTCTTTCCTATTATGTCAAATGGGCCCACAGTTTCTAGCTGATTCAAAAGCATGTCAGGGCAACATCAGCTGTATGGAAGACAGAAGCTTCTCTAAGAAATATAATGCCTCCCACATTGAACTGGAGGAAACTACAGGCATCTTTAGACAGTTGAAACAGGTCTCGCTATCTGTGCCCGTACTACAAGGAAAAAGGTTCTTGCTGTGCAACCATGCTACCTGGTGACTGCAAAGCAGTCATCACCATCCTCAGCAAACATCATTTCCATTAAAATCAAAGACAATTGTTTTCCTAAACGTCCTCTGGGAGGTCTTGTACTGTAGATTGCACTGAAGACTACACTTGCTATAAAAAACACAAGTATTTCCACTATATACACATGTTTCAAGACTGCTTTTGGAATCTTAAAGCAATGTTTCCATTCAGCATCTTTTTCTTCTGCTTTCCTGCTTTGGTCTATTTCTGGTACTGTTTGGTCTTCACAGGTGAAGATTAAAAGGGAAAAGAGACACAGAGGGTAGGTATACCAGGAAATCTTAAAGGCAAGAAATTGCTCATCAAGCTTGTTATCAAGTACAATGGTCATTATGCAGGTTGTCCCATTTCAGCCCAAGCCTTTTAAAAGACAAGATAATTTAAAACAGAGCTTAAACACTTACAACTACTCCATGAGTTAGTAATTTCTCCCATCTCACATTATCTTTTAATTTCTGCTTTGAATTTATCCATACAGGAATCAAAGATAAAACACATACATTAATGGAACGTAAGTAAGGATTTCTAGTGATCTCTTAGGAAGTGTGAAAGCACTTCTGTACATGTGCGACGGGCAATAGGTTGGTCAGCTCAAGGGAAGCTGAGTCTAACTCCAAACTTAATTGAACAGGGAAATTATTCCAATTAGAAACTAAAAGCCAAATCCTGCAGTCATGACAAATTGTTATTTACAGGCACAACACAAGTAGGCACAAGGGAATGATATATATCACATCGTGAGTGGCAGGTTATGATCCTCAGGGTGATTTTTAGCCTGTTCACTATAATTAATAGACTTGACATATAGGAAAATTTTTACAAAGTCTATGAATTTAAGAATTTCTTTCAAATCTTGTATACTCTCTGGAGCATAATCATTTCAAAAAAATAATTTCTTAATGAATCTTTAGTCTGGCAGACAGAGGTGGAGAGTATTACTCAAGTCTTTAAATATATAGTGACAGGTCCATCTTTAAATTTAAAGTTTGTGTTGATATTGACAAGCACTTTTGTACTGACTACTGACATACACCTTCCTTCCACAAGCTTCAGAAACAGTAGGCATGATCCCAGAATAGTCTTTCTTCCCCCCATGTATTATAATAACAGTAATAATGGTGACTGTAATATCTGTAACACCTAGCACCGATATTGTCTGCAGTGTATCACGACTTTTTCACAGTTGAAGTAAATATCAATTTTGCAGAAGGAAAAACATGGAGAGATGAACTGGCAAGTGAAAAGTCACCAGTGGCCGATGCTAATAAAGTTGAAGGTTATAATGAGCATTAAACCATAGAGTTCAGCAATGGAAGAACCCAATTGCTTAGATGCAGATTTTGACAGAGCAAAATTCTATGGCAGGAGACAAATCCCAACCTTATACATGAAACTTTGAGGACATGCACCAAGCTCCAAAAGATGATCATTTGCCCAGTGGGAAAACGTTTGTAGGTGGTGTAATATTTAGCTTCTGTTTCCTGGTTCTCTAGCATCAGCAGAGAAGCCTGCAAAAGGTGAATAATACAGTGCTGTGTGCTTTAGTTTGGGATTTTACTTTGAATCATAACTAATACTATAACTTTGTGATGTGAGCGGACAAAAAAAGTAGCCTGGTTAGAAGGGGGAAAACTGACAAAAGAAAATGCCTGCCGGTCTGGGAGCTGTAAGCCTGAGATGTAGGCCTTGGGGACCAGAGAAATCCTTGAAAAGTGCAGCTGGCCTCTGTGAAGAACTGGTGGGGAACCCAGAAACAGGTGACATCCTGAGATACTATGAGTAAGCGCAAAAAACAAGAAACTGTAACAGCAACGTACTGTTTGAAAAAGTGGAAGCTGTCTGGGAAAATAAAATTGTGCTGAAAGAACAGAAACATCATCACCTACTGGCTGTTCCAGGTGAATAATAGACATTAACAGCATCTATTGGCCACTTGAAGTGGTGGTGTCCTATGTCCTCTTATGTCTCTACATTACAAAAAGGACTTAATTTTTGTCCAAAATGGAGCCTCTCTCTCTGAGAACTACCTATGCTATACATACTTTTACTTTGCTAAACAAGTTGAATTCCACACAAACTTTCTACGAGGTCTTGGACTCTAATTGGGGATGACTGGTTGACTCCAGACTCTGTGACGTGGATAATTTTTGAAGTGAGACTCTGTCTTTTACCTTATGGGTCCCCACCTTGGGCAAACTTTTGGGGTTGATTCAGTTTGTCCTCCCACCTCTGGGATGGTTAGGTCCCTCTTGGTGATTCGTTTGTCCTTTTCTTTAGGATGGTTTGGCCCTTTCTGAAATCTGTCTCATTCTCTTGACACTGGTATTATATATCCACATAAGTAATCTATCATAAGTGTATCTGCTGTTATATTGGTGATAAGTTTCTTCACTAATGGTAATGTTATTACATTGATTGTTGCTATACAATGGATTGCTGCCATACTATTGATCGATACTATATTATTGATTGCTGACTAATTTGTAATAGCTGGTCATTTTATTAATTATAGGTATACTTACTAGGGGTGATTCTTTTGGGAGTATTCTTGCTAGTGGTGATTTGTATGTTATTTGTGATTATCTGTAATAATTTAGAGAAATTTGGAGGATAAAGGCCTCCATTTCCATGTTTATTACGAAATTCTACATACCAACAGTAGCTATCTGTATACACTCACAGGCTGGGTAACCCCTTATGTTGTGACACTTTGCTACTGAGTTTAGTCTCATATCTTTTTCATGCATATTGTCTTGTCATAGTGTAGTGTAATCTCCCCTAAATGCCCTGTCATGCAACTAGGCCTGCTCCAATGCAGTAAAACATAGGTATGTCGATGGCAGAAGGAAACCGTGAGCAAATTCGTTGCTCAAAGCTGTTATCAAACTCCACTCCAATCGCATCTTTGTGTTCACAGATGGGGACATGTTGCTGCACCTTTCTACCAGAGGTGATGTTTCTGCTGGCAGTGCTGCTGCTGTCACTGTCAGTAAAATAATACCTCTTGGAAACCAGCACTCTGTCATTGGTGGTTGCGAATGCAAGTAATCATCTCATGATGAACTCCTCTGAGTTCAACTCCTGGTACATCTGTTTGCTTGGATACTTTTTAATTGTGGCAAAGTACTTATTTTTGAGTCTAATTAACAGGATGCTTTCTTTCACCTTTGTAACCACAGATGATTTTTCACAGATGTATGCCACTTTCTAGGAGGAAGACAGGACAGGAATTATGACTAATTCATTTTTTGTTTTGACTCATAAGGTACCCAATAATGTGGATCAGTGTGCAGTGAAGACTGACTGAATCTTGTTTATCAGAAGTCCTGGCCAATAGCCACAGCCTAGCAAACTGAGTCTAAGTTTCAGCTGGGTTATTTCCATCTGGTCTTGTTTATAATGTTTCCAATATGTGCAACTTAATAATACTAACACGGCTGAGTAAATGTCTCATTCTATAACTCAAGGAATACTAAAGAGTTTTATAAACATTTCTAATCAACAACCTTGGGAAGGCTATTATTTTCTATTTGCAGATAGGGAAATCAAGGAACAGTATTTTTCAAGGCAACATTAAAAAAATGCTTGAAATCACCCAGGGTTTTAAGATGTTGACTTTGAGACACTTTATTACTATCCTGATTTTTGAGTATGTCAAGCACCTGCAGCTCTCACTGCTTTTAACTGCTGTTCTCTGCGCTGAGCACCTCTCAGAACAAAACTCTGTGGTAGGTAAAAAAATGAAGACACCCAAACTTTGTGCAGATGCTTGTAAATTTGGACCTCCTAAGTGATTTGCACAAAGTCAAACAGTGAGTCACTGTCTAAACAGTAAAAGAAATTAAGTTTCCTGCCTGTCGCTGTACTTTACTTTGGAAACATGCTGCTTCTCAGATAGCAGAGTTCCTTCAATTAGAGAAAAGTGGTCCATTAAAGCTGCAAGGAAAATACTATTACTTAATAAGTCACTACAAGAGAATAGGTAATGCAGGAGTAAAGATCAGACAATACACAATGCCTGTAACTAAAAAACAGTACAGGCAAAAGGTAACTGAACTGCTCTAATCCAGGCAAAGGTACTGGGGTGTAGCATCATGATAAGCACAGAGTAAAGAGGGTTCAGCTGCTAAATAGTGGCCACTGTGGCTTTGCTATGTCATTCAGAGCATTTCTACTCAAGCCATGGCAAGAGTATGTCATGCCGGGAATTAACACATAGACATCACGGTTCTGTGCAGATTAAATATAGGTTGAGTAAACAAGATAAAAATCAGAGATACATTTTAGGGCCAGTTGTATAAGAATTTAAGGAAGATCAACAGAGTACATTTCTTTGTTTATGACATGGATGTTCAGGGGGCAGGTTCTGTGATTCTGTGATTGCTTATTTAGAAGCAGCCCATGCTTCATTATTTTCTCCAAATCTATACATTCACAAAATCAAAAATAATAGCAAAGTCTTTCTTTCAGTTTTGAACCAATACCTGTGTTACCAGGCAAAAGAAGAAAGTGAGATTAAACTGCTGAGTTGTGCACTGCAGTCTAAACCAAGCTATCCGTACCACCTATCCTTAACATCAGTATCGGGGTTTAGTCCCAACAGGCAGCTAAGCTCCACACAGCCACTTGCTTACTCCCCTCCCAGTGGGATGGGGGAGCAAACTGGAAGGGTAAAAGTGAGAAAACTTGTGGACTGAGATAAAGACAGTTTAACAGGTAAAGTAAAAGCTGTGCATGCAAACAAAGCACAATAAGGAATTAATTTGCCACTTCCCATCAGCACGCAGGTGTTTAGCCATTTCCAGGAAAGCACAGCTCCATCATGCGTAATGGTTACTTGGGAAGACGAACATCATAGCTCTGTGTATCTTGCCCTTCTTCCTTCTTCCTCCAGCTTTTGTTGCTGAACACAACGTCATATGGTATAGGATATCCTCTTGGTCAGTTGGGGTCAGCTGTCCCAGCTGTGTCCTCTCCCAACTCTTTGTGCACCCCCAGCCTACTCACTGGCAGGGCAGTCTAAGAAGTAGAAAAGGCCTCGACACCGTGTCGACACTGCTCAGCGATAACTAAAACATCCCTGTGTTATCAACACCATTTTCATCAAAAATCAAAAACATGGCACTATACCAGCTAGCATGAAAGAACTTAAATCTATCCCAACCCAAACCCAGCATAATCGGTTAGCTCAATATGGTTTTTTAGGCTTCCCTATAGTTAAGAAAGGCAAAGTAAGGAGTAATTTACATTAGGAATTAGTTCAGCACAGTAGGATGAGATCAGTATATCAAAGAGTTAGCTGAGTTCCCTACATGAATGTGAATAGCTACATATGGCCTGTGGGGTTTGCTAGGGCATAGGTTATCCTGTACTGAACAACCCTACCATGCACACGGTTTGAAGCCCTCCAAAGGACGGTCTGTTGGTCCTTGTGTCCCCATTAGGGGCTGGAGGGCCTTTTCTGCACTTCTGGAGTGGAATTTCCCATTTTATGTCCTTAAAAAGGAATCTGGTTTGTATATATCAAAACACACTGTAAACAAACATAAACACAAAGAAGGATGGTCAGGGTATTTACATCAAAACTGCACTAGCACTTTGAATCAAAATGCTGATATGTTCCCTTTACCCTCTCTTCCTCTTTCCTTTGTTTTTCTGTTTCCCCTCCCATTTTACCCTTCCCCTCTCCTCTCCTCAGCAGGGGACCTCTCATGATTGATTGACATTTCCCAAGGAAGAGAATTATCTCCTGAGTAGCTGAGCTGCTAACATAGAACACTATATCATGCTTAACAATTATCATCAATATTTATAACACTTTTATGTACAACAAGTTGAGTCACATTAGCAGACAGGAATGAAACCTACATAGATTCATTGTAAGAATTGTGAAGCAGCAGCAGCATGTCATCTGCTTAAAATTCAAGTTGCATCCCTCTTGAAAGGAATTGCCTCTTTAACCAGTTTCTCCTTTTAGAATGACAGACTCACTGGCTTTTTAAAATGTCATCTGCTTACTCTGGATACACAAATACAAAATTTTCCAAATTTTTATTTTGACTTTGACAAGGAAGGGGAATGGAGTAATAAGTTAGATTTGGTTTTGAATGTGCTCAAGGGTGGGATGGGGGAGCTAATATTGAACATATTTGATTATTAGACTCAGGGAATTTTCTAGTTAAGTTTGCCATGAGAACACTGAAGAAAATACTATAGAAAGAAAAGACTTACAACTATATGAAAGGACTCTTAAAGATGTAACAGTTAATACATTTATGTAACTAATATAAATATCTGCAGCATATTCACAACTCAAGTTCACAAGTCCTAGTCCTCATGGAGAACTTCAACCACCCCGATCTTTGTTGGAAGGACAACACAGCAGGAGGTTCCTGGAATGCGTCGGCGATAACTTCCTTCTCCAAGTAATAGAGGAACTGATGAGGAGAGGAGCCGTGCTGGACCTTGTTCTCACCAACAAGGAGGGGCTGGTGGGGAAAGTGAAGCTCAAGGGCAGCCTTGGCTGCAGTGATCATGAGATGGTGGAATTTCAGATCCTTAGGGCGGAGAGGAGGGCATACAGTAAGCTTGCTACCCTGGGCTTCATGAGAGCAGACTTTAGCCTCTTCAGGAACCTGCTTGACGGAGTACAGTGGGATAAAGCCCTGGAAGGAAGAAGGGCCCAAGAAAGCTGGCTAGTATTCAGGGACCACCTCCACCAAGTTCAGGAGTGATGTGTACTGACAAAGAGGAAGTCAGATAAATACACCAGGAGGACTGCGTGGATGAACAAGTAGCTCCTGGACAATCTCAGAAAAAGGAAGCCTACAGAGGGTGGAAACAAGGACAGGTAGCCTGTGAGGAATACAGAGAAATTATCTGAGCAGCCAGGGATCAGGTTAAGAAAGCTGAAGCCCAGATAGAGGTAAATCTGGCCATGGTCATCAGGGACAACAAGAAAGCCTTCTACAGGTATATCAATGACAAAAAGAAGATTAGGGAAAATGTAGGCCCACTCAGGAAGGAAATGGGAGAACTGGTCACCTCGGACATGGAGAAGGCTGAGATACTCAATAACTTTTTTGCCTCAGTCTTCACTGGGAAGGTCTCTAACCACACCACCCATGTAACAGAAAGCAAAGGCAGGGACTGAGAGAATGGGAAACTGCCCACTGTAGGAGAAGACCAGGTTTGAGACCAGCTGAGGAACCTGAAGGTGCAGAAGTCCATGGGACCTGATGAGATTCACCTGTGGGTCCTAAGAGAACCAGTGCATGAAGTTGCCAAACCATATTCGAGAAGTAGTGGCAGTTCAGTGAAGTTCCCACTGACTGGAAAAGGGGAAACATAACAGCCATTTTTAAAAAGAGTAAAAAAGAAGAGTCAGGGAACTACAGGCTGGTCAGTCTCATCTCTCTGCCCGCCAAGATCATAGAGCAGATCTTCCTGGAAACTCTGCTAAGGCACATGGAAAATAAGGAGGTGGCTGATGGCAGCCAACACGGCTTCACTAAGGGCAGATCATGCCTGACAAATCTGGTGGTGTTTTACAATGGCATTACAGCATTAGTGGATAAGGGGAGAGCAACAGTCGGCATCTGCTTGGACTTGTGCAAAGCATTTGACACTGTTCTGCATGACATCCTGGTTTCTAACTTGGAGAGAGATGGATTTGATGGATGGACCATTCAATAGATATGGAACTGGCTGGACAGACGCACACAGAGTTGCAGTCAACAGCCCGATGTCCAAGTGGCGAGCAGTGACAAGTGGTGTTCCCCAGGGGTTGATACTGGGACCGGTACAATTTAACATCTTTCTTGGTGACATGGATGTTGGGATGGAGTGCACCTTCAGCAAGTTTGCCAATGACACTAAGCTATGCGGAGCGGTCGACACGCTGGAGGGGAGGGATGCCATCCAGAGGGACCTGGACAAGCTTGAGAGGTGGGCCTGTGTGAATCTCATGAAGTTCAACAGGGCCAAGTGCAAGGTCCTGCACATAGGCTGGGACAATCCCAAGCACAAATACAGGCTGGGCAGCGAATGGATTGAGAGTAGCCCTGAGGAAAAGGACTTGGGGGTGTTGGTGGATGAGAAGCTCAACATGAGCTGTTGTGTGCTGCAATGTGTGCTGGCAGCCCAGAAAGCAAATCACATCCTGGGCTGCATCAAAAGAAGTATGGCCAGCAGGTCAAGGGAGGGGATTCTGCCCCTCTACTCTCCTCTAGTGAGACCCCACCTGGAATATTGCATCCAGCTTTGGAGCCCTCATCACAGGAAAGACATGGACCTGTTGGAGCGGGTCCAGAGGAGGTCCATGAAGATGATCAGAAGGCTGGAGCATCATTCCTATGAAGACAGGCTGAGAGAGTTGGCGTTGTTGAGCCTGGACAATAGAAGGCTCCAGGGAGACCTTATAGCACCTTTCCAGTGTCTGAAGGGCACCTAAAAGAAAGTTGGAGAGGGACTTTTTACAAGGGCAAGTAGTGACAGGGCAAGGGTAATGGCTTCAAACTGGAAGAGGGGAGATTTAGATTAGGTATCAGGAAGAAATTTTTTACTCTGAGGGTGGTGAGACACTGCAACAGGTTGCCCAGGGAAGTTGTGGAGGCTCCATCCCTGGAAGTGTTCAAGGACAGGTTGGATGGGGCTTTGAGCAACCCCCCCGCCATGGCAGGGGGGTTGGAAATATATGATCTTTAATGTGCCTTCCAACCTAAACCATTCTATGATTCTGTGATGTTAATTTCAGCATGTAAAAGTGGACTGCACCTGCCTCTGGACAAAATTGCCAGAAGCCAAATTAGTGTTTCTTATATATGCGTACTCATCCTGAACTTTCTTAAAGATATTGATCTGTCATTGTTGCATAGGATGAGCACACATCTCTTTTTTCTCCTACATAACTGAAGAATCAATTTCTTGTGAAAAATCAAAATAATTTGTATTTATGTTGACAATACATAATAGCAGTTAAAAAGTGGGCAGATAGAAGTTTGTTTAGTTGTGTGCTCATGCAGGTACAAAGCTAAAAAAATTCCTACAGTTATTTCTCAACTGAAAACTAGTAATAATAAAAAAGGAAAAAGCTATAATATACGATTTTCTGTACAGATCTTTCTACAAACTCCAGACTAACCATTAATCACTAGAAGAATGAACCTATTCTTAAGAACACATTTCATCTAAACAAATTGTTCTATCTAACCATGACTTTTTGTATTAATGAGTATTTTTCTAAAATCACTATTATTTAAATAAACATGCTATTTATTATCACAAACAAAAAATATAGTTTTATATGAATTTTCATTATTGCAACAACCAGTACATAAACCATAGTACCACTAAGGTTACAAGGTAGCAAACAATAGCTGTGGGCTGAGTCAATGAATGATCCTGTGTTCACAAAGGGATGACCTTTTTGTCTTAAGAAAATGTTTTAGCTATAGATTTTAGCAAATAACAACAATTTAATACACATATATGAAGTTAAATGGGAGCAGTTAAGAATTTCAAATACATTCTAGAAGGGGAATTGATTTTTGTATTCCTTTAAAAGCAATCTAAATTTTATACTACTCTCTTCTATTAACCCTGCCTGAATTAAGACCTTTTCATTAGTCTGGAGTTGAAGCAATATAAGGACTGTCTTTGGATGGAGTATCACACAAATTAGTGCTAATACTTGGATGAAAACATGATTTTCTTAAAATTACCCCCATAAATCTATATTAAGATTACTATGACCTTTGTAATATGTGAAAAAATGCTTTTTTCTCTACTTACTGTACTTGTATAAATAGAACTACCTTGAATTTGGGTATCATCCATATTCAGCATTGAATAAGTACTGTGGATCTAACCGAAAACCTACCAGATTTGAAGCAAGTATGTTGTTTTGATCAAAGCAGTTCTAATTTGAAAGCAGGCTTGTTTTGTCTTGTCACATATATTGATCATCTTTCATTCCATTAATTGCCATTTGAAATTCTCTGTATTCATAACACTTCTCATTCCTTAGATTTATTGTTGGGAGAGATGTTAAAATACATATAGTAGCATAAAATTATTTTTTGTTTTAAATTTGTAATATGCGCCATATATCCATTATACATATAGTAGCATAAAATTCTTTCTTGTTTTAAATTTGTAATATGCGCCATATATCCATTATCTGTTCTTTTCTTTTCTCAGAATGTCCTGAGATAATTTAATTTTTAAGTAATGTTTTTGTTAATTAATGTCAGAATACTAATAATATGAGATGAAATTTTATATGGCTATGTATTTAGAATAAAACATCTTTATATTTAGACAGGTAATCTTAATATTGCATTCAATTTGATACTTCTTATGCATTTATACCTTCAGTTGGTTTTGAAAGTCAAAAGGAAAGAAAAGGAAATTAAAATATCTCAAATCCTGACCCTTCAATCACAGCCAATTAAGGTAAACACTGAATTCCTCTTTTCTGACATTAAATGAGTTGAAGGGTGGTTTGTAATATGTGCTTCATGCTTTTTCAACTCATCCTCAAAACACTTCGGAAGAAAAGGGGTAAGTATTCAAAAATTCATTTTCCAGTTAGCCAAAACAAATAGACTCGATTATTTTTATGGGAGGTTTTAGAAATAAATATACAGTTAAAGATGATGACAGCATTATATCCTGACAGGTTTTCACCTTTCAGCTCCAGTTGTATGATCATTTTTAGTCCCTAAAGGGAAATGTACTTAATTAGAGCAGGCTATATACTGACAGTTATCTGGAATATAAATTTCGAGGTTTAGGTCTATGGAAAACACAAAACTTAAGCATAAAATCACTTCTGAGTTTCAAGAAATTTTAGGAGCATTAACTAAGCTCTTTTTTTTTTTTTTAATTAGGTGAACTCTTAATAACCTGTAATACTTATTTTCTCCAATTTTCTTGAAACTTTGCAAAACTTTGCATATGGCAGTAAATATGCCAGTTTTCAGGTCAAAGGAATTTGCAAAGACAGAGAAAATGCAAGCAAAAGTAGAAAGTAACAGTGTTTAAAACTGGGAATTGTGAAAATCTGAATAGAGACCCAGTGCATTTCTATAGTAATGCTAAAATTGTATAGGAAAACAGGTATATTTCTTGTAAACCGTTATAGACATCTATTTATTCATACACTTATCCCCTGTCCCTCTTTCTCTATATGTCTTGTAAGACTCTGAACCAATATTCATTGCCTAATAAAGTGGATGTGCTGTAAAAGCTTTTGTGGAGTCAGCTAATGAACTGATTCCTAAGCAATTTTAATTCCTTTTAATATTTTCAGAAATAACCTAAAATTACACTACAATATGTGCTTTCAGACAAAAATGCTGTTGAGGAAAAGTTTGAGGATATTCTTATAAACTGAATAATGATATCACAAAACAATATAAGGAAAATGGGACTTAAGAAATATTTTAAACAAAAGCGTTCTACTACATTCTTAAATGAAGATATTTCAGTGTAATTCCTAAGAAAGCTAAGGCAAGTAAAGCTGAAATTTGAAATGCAAATGACGAGTTGTGGAAATCAAAGCCTTAGCGGTATGAATTACATCTTAAATTTCCTGTTCTGTCAAGGAGGCCTCGTGTGACCTTGTGCAAATCAAGACAGGCCTGACATCTATGGACCTGTCATCTCCAGCTAAAGTATTGAAATAGAAAGTTCAAAACTCATATGTGATGCTGGTATCCAGCCTCTGCAGACTTCAAGATGTAGTGTATCAACACTCGGTCATTTCTGTTAATTCCGTCATTTCTGTTAATTCCTAAATGAGAGCTAAACAGCTTTGAGAGGCTGAAGTTAGTCCTTATTTGAGCAGGAGATTGGTATAGGTGATCTCCCTTCTTAACTAATTTTTCATATGACTCTGTGCTAAACATCCCTGTGGCTCTTTTGTGTTTTCTCCCTTTGAGCAACTAGTTTGCTGAGCCAGCAGCTGTCTTTTACTTGGTTTCTTAGAGTATATAATACACAAGCCATAATTCATAACCTAATCCTATAGCATACATAATCACAAAATCAGAAGAGTGTATCACTGTGAAGTTATTAAATGACTTGAAATCAGTTTCTGTCTTTGGAACTTGACTATACGCCAGACTTTTGTGAGAAATTAATATAGTTCTTCTAAAAATTACGTTATATTATACCTTAAGCGGCATATAGCTAAGAGCTTCCTAAAAGTCAGTAGGCATCTTTGCACCCGAGCCATTCAATTGGCATGTTTAGGGTACAAGCACTGTAGCATTCCAAGATACGTGCTTAATTTGCTCTTAAGTTTCAGGTAACTCATTCTTTGGCTCTGTCAGATACGCATGCTTTGGTCAACAGCCCTGAAGATCATTTACATGTTTTAATTCATGTTACATCACACTGAAATGAATAGAGGTATCTCAACAATTACCGGTCCTTGAATGATCAAGCACAGGCCAGCTGAAAGTGGTGTGTTTATTTAAAAATGAATTCTGATTGAGATTCCCCAAAATTAATTGCAAATGGGGTCAGGGAATGCATCTGAAAAAATTAATTCATAAAAATACTTTCTTAATTTTTTTAATTGAGAAAAAATAGAAGGACAACAGCTTCCATATACAGTGGAATGTTAGTGACCCTCATTTGAGTTTGAATGTAGTTTATAAAAACAGTAATTAAATTTAGCACATATATCTCCAGTATATCTGTGCACTTCATTTTGTTTTTAATGCGTATGGAAAGATTCTTTTTGCTTGTAATGAAAAATATGACAGTGTGACATTCTCTTTAATTACAAACTCTGATGTCTTTAATAGCACAAATTTGGCCTCCAACTTGATAGTTCTGTCTCTTAGTATCAATGGTTAGACTCGAGGGCACCAGCTTGGTCATCAACATCAATATTAGAAAAAATACAGCTTGTCAAGACCTCTTGGCCCCTTATTGATTCAAATAGGGTACTGCAGAGAATTTAATAATGATGTTACAGCTGTTGGCCAACAAACAGAAGCTTCTTTCATTGATTTCAGTAGAGGCAGAGGAATAACACAAAAACACGATTACCCTCTACACTGTAGTAAAATCTGTTACAGAGCTTCCAAAGAGTGCATGTGGGAGGTATGGTGCTTGCAGGGAAGAACTTTCAGGCAGACTAGACTGGATTCATGTTTGAAAGAATACAAATGGCTGAAACTGACTCAAGTGAAGGATTTTTACGCTCCCTCGTAAAAGTATCCCTCATTTTGCCAACCCGGGCAAAACCCCCTAGTTTTTCTAAGACTACATGAAGGGGTTTTTTGGTGAGAAGGTGGTTCTCTCCCACATTTTCATCCCAATGTAAAGTAATTTAAAAAATATATATACTTTGAAAAGATCTCAATTTTTCTCAATAAGCCTTTCTGTGTTCTGTCTCTTGCAATGACTCCTCCTCAGATTGAAAATGTCAGGTATCATTCCAATACTGTAGTTTTAAACAAATAAACCCCTGTCATTTACTCCTACTAACTGGGAAACTATTGTTTCTAAACCTTTTTTAAACAACAAAGGGTTTTACAGAGCCTAGGAAGGCCTGAGCTCTTCATTTAACTTTAGTGCTTAGAAAAGTGCTTGGAAAGAAATTTCCCCAGGGGTCAGAGAGCAGTTCAAAGAAAACAGAAATGCCTCTTAGGATCTATTTTTATTTGCAATTTATTCTTCAGGGTTTTTATGATAATAGTTTAAAAGGAATTAGTTAACATCAGCAGTAAGTAGTTAAAGAGGATTCTCTTTAGCTCACTGAAGAAAACAGGAAAACCCCTGCATCTTGGTGTATCATTGTTATTTTCACAGATAATATTTTCCTCCAGTTTCATTTCCCTTATATTATGACAAATTGAACTTTTTTAAGGCTTGGAAATACTTTGGTAATATTTTAAAATGATTAATAAGTATAACACTTTAATTTAGCAATTGTAATAATTGAAAATAGAAGCATAAACTGTGCTATAAAATAATTATATTTGCTGAAGGCCTCCTACGACACATGTACCAAAAGAGAGATAAGGACAGGAGCAGAGGAAAAAGCCAAAAGTTTTCCTAGCTTTTTTTCCAAGAGACAAAATCCTTCCATCTCAGAAACAGATTTAGTGCAATCAAGACTTCTTTTGTTTTAAAGCAACAGATAGCCACATATTTATTTCAGTGACCTTGTGGATGGAAATGTAGTGTTACTAGTTCCCACCTACTGAATCTATTCTCCATCCCCTTAGAAAAGCAGAAAACCTCTGAGGACACACATTTACCCTGATCACCTGCAGAGACCAAAATACTGAGAGCAGCAGAAGTTAAGACCCAGAGGGGCAGAAGAAGACATGTCATACAGTCCTGTTAGTCCCTACATGCAGACAGCAATAAGCAGAAGTTCTTGCAAGTCCTACAATGCTCTAATCACTATAGTATGGACTGGGACCAGTGTTGGAACATGCTCATTGGGAGACTTTACCCTTGCAGTGCTCAGGCACTTGCCAACAGTTCATGTTTAGAAGCATCCTCAATATACTTTCAAGTCCATGCTGAAGTTAGTTTTGGCTTGTATATTTTTTATTATGCCACATTTTTATTATGCTGACAAGATATGGGAATACAGCTGTATGGCTGGTGGCTGTTTAGATTATCCTAGAGTTTGCTTTGCTTAATAAGCCATATTCATCTACTGGAACTCAGGGTCCTATGTGTTATAAACAGCAATTTGTGTTTAATTTAGCCACATAGAATTGAAATACCACTGGAATACCTGGTTCAACATAGCTTAATCTTATTGAAAAAAACTCTTTCACCTAATGAAAGGACAAATTATAAGAATACATCTTTCACTGTGCTCCTTTCAGTTGCACCTGAAAAAAGCAGCAGCGTTTTCCAGCCAGCTATTGAATCTGACACTTAAAGGTCCCTGATGAATCAATTATCTTCTAGTGGAATTTACTTCTCACTTTGCCACATGGGACTGTCAGTTCAAGGTCTTCACTTAACTCTCTCTACCTTCTATGTCTATTACTCTTTTAAGACATATTACTATTGCCTCATGTACCTGAAGGGTGAAAGACCTTCATTATAGTTAGCATCATCCAATCCAGTAAGGATACTGTTTGATGAAGAACTTATTCAATAACAGTGCTGGCCTAAACAGCACTGCACTCCCCTTCATCCTCCCCTGCCACAGCCCTTGACTGCTCATCCCAGGCTCTGTTTTGATCACTTGGACACTGTTAGTGCAGGTACTGTGAAAACTGGAGGTCAACCCTGGCTAAAAAAAAAAAGCGATCGACATTCCCACCAAGTATGGAACGACGTTCTGCCACTTCTTGCCACCAACTGTATAAATTCTGGTGTAAGGCAAAGAAAACGGGATGAAATGCTATTCTGACCCTCTTTTACCTCATTTCTGTTAGACAACATGAATAGGAACATGCAGATTATGCTATGATCTTGCTTGATAGAACTTTTTTCTCTCTGCAGTTTAACAGCAAAGTTAACTTCCCTCTTTTTAATTCCCATTATCCGACACATTTTTCAAGGTAGGTTGTAAAGTCTTGCCACTTTGAAACTGGTCACCATTTCTCTTCTGTTAGTCAGCTGTCTGTTTTCTGGATGATGCCTAACTTTGGGAGTCAGGTGCATCTGACTTTTCCCACCAGCTCTCACTTTTCTTCTGTAACACAGTTCTCTCTTTACCCAACAAGTTAACCTCTCTGCCTGTTACATCATTCTGTTAGTTAAAATAAAGAAGAACAAGTTAGACATGGATTTGTAGTCAGAAATGCAGATGTCATTTCAGCATCAAGAAAGAAGAGACAAAGCAGGAGTTAACAAGGACAAAAAATTCTTAAGGGCCAATGAACAAGTCTAGAGAGAAAACATTTGGAAATGCTCGAATCTTGATTTTTCTTTCACAGCTTATTGTTTCTCATTTATTACTTACAGCATGTTGCAAATTAATGAGAATTCATGTGATTCAAATACTGTGGCTACATTACAACTAATGTATAGGACAGAAGTAATAATAATCAAAAATACTCAAGGACCATAAAAATTCAGGAGTAATTCATTTGGTATGTTATGGGAGAAGCTAAAACTAGGAGGAAGAGATGAAATTAAAAAAAGAAAAATGCACAATAAATATTAGGGAAGACATTTTTCCAAGCATTAAGTATTTTCCACTATGGAATAATCAGTACCTACTGGGAAGTTAAAGATACCGTTTCTTTGCAGAATTTACATTTTCCTGGGAAGAGGTGTAAAACAATGCACATAATTATGCTACAGTCACGGGTCAATCAAAAAACCTAAGAAATTCAATACTTATTTATTCTAGTGTTCTTGAATATGACATTCTGAATGCTGCAGACATCAGGAAGAAAACTGGAAGATATTTTACAAATTTATCAGCTAATATGTGCTAATAAACATATTCTGAAATACTGCTTAATATTAATAGGTGAGGATTAACAACAGAAAATCCCAGAGAAAGCTAATATAGTTTTAATCACCATTTCTTTTGTAATGGGTGTTAATTAGTCCTCAAAATGGTCGATACTTTTTTAGCAATGCCATCTGTATCCCATTAAATACCATTTCTTTGTAACCAATAAAAGCCTGCAGATTTTATACTGACCTGGCAGTCTGGAGCTGTCTGTCTCTTTGGTTTTGGCTGAGACGATTTTACCTTGTTTTAGCTATGACAATTGTCTAGTAGTCAGGTTACTGACTGTCCAATGTCATTAATTGTGAAGATCACATACCATAAAGCTATAACCAACCCATGCAGTGAATGAATAACAAACATTATCCCAGGGAAACATAATTACATTGATGTTAATCAGTGCTGGGGAAGCCTATTCTGTAACTTCAGTAGGAATGGCTGAAAACAACCAAACTTAAGACAGAAATAAATGAAGGGAGATCAAGCCAAGCAGTCTATGTTGTAAGACCATATAAAAACCCACACCTAAGTGGAATCAAGACTGTGTAGGAAGATGTTCTCACCAGTGCCATGCTCCTTTAGGTGGAAACTCCAGATGCTGATAAGTTGTTACAAGTTCCTTTTTGAGGAAGACTGAAGCTGTCAAACTTTGGATGCAGAGAAAATTGCCAGAGTGAACATTGTACCAGAGAAAGAGGATAGGTACTGGGAAGTTTCTGTGTATCAGTCTTAACTATACGATTAATTGCAAGTGTTTTTCATTGCAAGTGAAGAAATAATACCTGTTTCTGTATTAAGCTGTTAAAACTTTAGATAGATTAATAATAAATTCTTATCTGCATATATAAGGAGTGTTCCATTTTCATCCGTATCAAGATTTTGATTGTAACATATTTCCCAACCACGTAATTTTTCCTGTGAAGACATGGAGCTGATTTCTACCTCATGTCACACCTATTTAAAGAACTCTGAATCCAAAGCTCATGGGACCACCAAAGTCTATCACAATTTAAAAGGACACCGTTTGTCATCTCTGTCAGTACATACTTTTAGCTCCCACAGGTGCTAGGCAAAAAGCATAAGCTTACAAAAAATTATTTTACAATATGGCCTGATTCCTAAAGCTTTTAAACAAAACTGTTTATTTTAATAGCTTGTCACCTATGGGAAAGTATAGGTAACATCCTATAGTATAGGTATAGGTGTGTATATATATTTACAAACATAAGTATAGGTAACCTCTGTTTTGATTTCCTTACCTCAGAAATACATATAATCTATTACATGTTATAACTGAAGATAGCAAAACAGTACTGAAAGTTTTTAAGTCTCATTATGTATGATTGTTACATTTTCCGAATAGTTACTGAAGGCCTACTGGTTTTTGTACGTGTTTTTTACTATTTTTGTGTTGGAATCTTTGTTACACATATGCAGCGATGCTCATCATCATTTTTGCACCTGTCATGATCCTTTACACACTCCTTTGCCTCCAATAAATATTTTACCATTGTTCCTTTAAGAGGACAAAGAAGACTAGTACAGTATTTTAATTAATGATATGGTGGTGTCTCCTTTTACTGGAGCATAGAATTGTAATCTGTTATGGTCTAACCTCAGTAGGCAGGTAAACCCCACACAGTCACTTGCTCACTCCCCTCCCGGTGGGGTGGGGGAGAGAATCAGAAGGGTAAAAGTGAGAAAACTCATGACTGAGATAAAGACAGTTTAATAGGTAAAGTAAAAGCTGTGCACACAAGCAAAGCAAAATAAGGAATTCATTCACTACTTCCCATCAGCACGCAGGTGTTCAGACATTTCCAGGAAAGCAGGGTGTGAACACGCGTAATGGTTATTTGGGAAGACAAACGGTCTTACTCCAAATGTCCCCTCCTTCCTCCTTCTTCCTCCAGCTTTTATTGCTGAGCACAATGTCATATGGTATGGGATATCCTTTTGGTCAATTGGCTCAGCTGTCCCGGCTGTGTTGCCTCCCTTGTGAACCCCAGCCTACTTGCTGTCAGGGCAGCCTGAGAAGTAGAAAAGACCTTGACGCTGTGTAAGCATTGCTCAGCAATAACTAAAACATCCCTGTGTTATCAGCACTGTTTTGATTACAAATCCAAAACATAGCACCATATGAACTACTATAAAGAAAATTAGTTCTATCCCAGGTCAAACCAGTACATAATCAAATAAAATTCAGTAAGTTGACAACACTGAATTTCATGTAAAAGGTCCAGGCGCTTGGGTTTTGGATTTTTAGTTCCACAAGGAACGGTTATACAGGAAGACACCAAAGCTCTATCTAATCCAGTAAACTGAAGAAAAATGACTTAATAATACACACTTAGAAATAAGGCAAACTATTGTGAAATCTTCACAACTTCCAGGAATCTTCGATGCAGAGATCTTTCATCAGAATTTGTCCTTAAAATTTCCTATGTATGAAAGGCCAAAATATAGGTAAATATTTTTATATTATCCATAATAAGGGATGAATGTCTGAAGACAGTGGAAATCATTACTGGCTTAAAATAGATCTTCTGCATTATATCTTCAATATTTTGCACCTCAAGACCACATAATAGCATGTGAAGATGTCATTTGAATAATAACAATTGCCTGAACATTAGCATTAACATTGAACCCATTTGCACAATCACAGCCCGATTCAGCACATACCCATTGCTATTTATCCCCATTCTGTAGTTTCACCTGCCTTTTCCTTAGTATGAATAAATCATTAGAACAGATGGCAAAATCTTACCAATAAAAGGCACTGTCATTCTCAGCATAAGCCCACCATACTCAGTTAACATATATTTGCTAAAGCAGAACAGTCCTTCTATGTTTTGGGAATGTATTCTGTTAGAATTGCTGATCATATTATTTTAACAGTTAACCTAAAAGGGAACTATTCACTCATTCCATAGAACTAGATCCTTTCACTACAATCTTTAGTTAATTACAGATGAGTTGTTCTGATTATGTTCACTTCTTTGAAGACTGTGCACACACAAACCACACACATTCAATTTCATATCCTGCGGTAAGAGAACAGGATTCATTGTAAAGCAGCCAGATCTTCAAGATGAAACGTTATTGAAATGCGGTGAGACTATTAGTCAAAGATCTTACTGATGTATGATTGTTTTTGGATGCGTTTAGCTGCAGCTCAGACTGGTAATCTTGCAATTGTTAAAGCTTCCTGTCAGCGTAGCAAACTCAAGAGTGAACTAAGGTATTTTCTGAAATCCTTTCTTTCAAAGTAATTTGAATGGTGCAGCTTCACCATTGATCTAAGTAATAATTATGTAAGTTATGCACTAGATATTTTTACTAGCACTCACACTGTAACAACCCATATAGTATAAAAATGTAGATATAAAAAGTGAATAAATATAAAAATATCATAAACAAAAATAAAGATTGAAACAGTAGTCTGCTTTATCCGTAATACATCTCTGAACTGTCAGATTTCATTTCTATCCTTTGCATCCTTTGTTTACGATTGCCGTTTCTCTCAGATTGTGTAAAGACACTAACCTCGAGAATGTATTTTTTATTTAGAATCAATTTTCTGTTTACATCTAAGTCCTCCTATGCCCTATTCAGGTCACCAGCTAAATATCATCCAGAAATCATTGTGTGTTAGTTAAGCAGTATATACTGACCTGGTTTTATACTGATGTGCGCCCTGCACAATAATGCACTTTTCTACAATACTAACAGATAACTTGTAAGTCAAAACTATAAGAATAGCCCATGAGTAAAAAGGCCTGGGCACGTATCCTTAATCCAATCTTGCCATATAGAGAAAAGAATAAAAAATTTGCATAGCTTGCTGTCCGTTTTTTTTAGATCTGATGTAGTGTGAATTTACACAGAGGTGAAATACTTGAGTTTTGTGATTTGCTGAGTAGTATATTCCATAAAAACTCATTGCACCCATTGAGGGTTAAACATTCTGGGATCTCACAACCTAGATTATAATGAAATGAGCATTATTTTATTTTCTTCAAGTGACACATTTCTGAAATTTGTGAGTTGCATAAACAAATTTTGATTAGGATTAATGCCATTACTAAAAAAACCCAACTTTCTGTTAAGTTAAAAATGTCTTAACGGAACTTTTAGAAGCCTTTTGAAGTGAATTTAGTGAAGATCAAAGTGAGAGATTTGACAGTCCTAGAGCCCAAATTAAAAAAAAAATAAATATCCTAATTAGCATGTTGCATTAATCAGAGGCTGAGGCACTGTGTTTCCACAGCCCCCAGTATTATGATTCTACTGACTGAACTGAAATTGAAACACTTGTAGGAGCCAAAAATATATAACGAAGAAAAGTATCTCCTGTGCAGAGCAAGCACTGATGAGGAAAATATCTAAGCAAAACACAGTATAAAAATGGAAAGTTCTTTTATTAATACATTAAATCGGTAGTTATTTATTACATCCACAAATATTTAGCCACTGTACTACTTTGCAGTTCAAAAACCGTTTAAAGTATCTAAGTGTTACAGAAGGTTTCACCTTAAAACCAATAAGAACCATTAAATTATAAAGTCTGATCTCTTCTGTAACACAGGCACTGCAATTTCACCCACTTACTCTTGCAGTGGATGCAATAGCTTAAATTGTTCTGAAGCAAGACTTTCCTTCAAGAAGTGAAGAATCTGTCACTCCCAATATCTGATCAATTATTAAAGTGTTATGCCATATTTCTGAATAGCATTATTCTGGACTTAAATTCCAGTTATTGGCTCTCATTACACCTTTCTTAGCTAAATTAAAGAGTCTTTTGGTATTCATTATTTTCTCTCTATGAAAGCATGACTCTAGGAAATGTTGAAAAATGTGCTTGGCTAAATTGCACTAAGACTTTTAATACACTATAAACGTGGTTTAATGATAGTATAATCTTACACAAAATGCTTATGAGTACTGAACAATTACTTGAAGATATCTGACCAGTTAATTACCCATAATCATTTGGCTCATTTACTTACATAGCAATACTTGTGTTTTTAGCAGAGGTATCAAAAGACAAAAAGATTAAATCTGCTTCTTCTAACCATTCAAATATCCACCTTTAGCTACGTGGAAGATTTTGGGATAGAATTCTGTAAATGTGAAAAATGAGGATTTAAAATGTGTAGAATCTGGAATCAGGTGAAAAAAATACAATAAAATTTAGGTTCATAAGGTCTAAGTGGAATTCAAGCAGAGTAATGAATATGCATTGACATCAAAACATCTTTGATTTTCATAATTTTTGCTGTCATCAGAAGATGAGCTATAGGACTGTATCTATGCTTAAAAAATGATTAAATGAGTAGCTGAAACAATCTGACCCTAAATACCATATAAAGTATTCTGAATTTAATTTCAAATACTCAGATTCACACAGAACGAAAGAACTACTGCAGAGGATTTTCAGTCTAAATTTCATCTAACCACAGACTATTTTTCTGATGCCTTATAGCAAGTCATAAACTAGCTTTGACTGTAAACACCACATGTCCTGGGGTAAGTCTCTCAGAGTGGTTTTCTCACTAAAAGATACATATATATGATCATAGTTCATGAGTGTGTGTATGTGTTTCTGTGTGCGGCTCTGTTCAATCCAAACTCATATGTCTGTTTTCTTGACTGGGTTACAAATAATCCAATGGGTGCAATGATGTTACAAATACTTCAGGAGCAAGAACAGTTTTCAGCCTCAGTTAGCACATCGATGGACATGCATAAGATTGTACAGGACTCAAATCTGTGGTAAAATAGACTTTATTGATTCTGCTGCTCAAAGAATAGCTGCTTTTTCTTTGGAATTCCTTTTCACTCCCCGTCTGAGTTTATATTCTTTGGGACTTGTTATGTGGAGACAGCACTAGTTATGCCCCCATCAGGTTCACTAGTCGAACTCCTTCACACTTTAGCCACTACATTCTAGACTGAGAGTGGATTTTCAGCGTTCATTTTTTTCAAGGCAGCAAAAACTAAGACAGCAAAGAGATTATGCAGTATGCAGTGTCTGGGGACTACAGCTGTTGAGCAAGGAAACTCCTTTCCATCTTATTGTCCATAGCGCTCATACTAACAGTTACACTGTGGAACACAGTATTTTAGTCCAGACTTGTCTTGCAAAAATGTGGCTTCTGATTCCTGATTCACTCCGACATAGACATATGTGGTGTAAGGGCTATATTTCAAACCCTCTGCACTTAGAAGAGTTTGAATTAAACTTTTTGACTCACCTGGGAGAAAAATATGATAAAACAGTGTGGTACAGCAGAGTAAAGAATTATTCATTACAGAATTTAGATGAATAAGGACACTTTCATTACAGTTTGCTTAAATGTTTCTTCTTCTTGTTGTTGCTGGCTTTTAACCTGACTCTGCACATATTGAAATTGATTATCTTATTTACACTGGTTGACAGTTTGAGCCCAGGTAAGTTTCTCCAGAAAAAAATGCTGCTCATCTCTACAAATTACTACTGACTATTAGGAGGTATAAAATTCTATTGTCTAGATAATGTGCAGGCTAAACCTCAGTGTACTGAATTATTCATAACCAAACAGTACTCCCTAGAATGGTTTCATGTTTACAAACCAGGCACTTTAGAATTAGCCCAAATCAGCAACCACATTTCCGTGTGCTACATATAATGAGGCTAAATTGATGGTAGACTTTGATTAAGAGACTTCAAGTTGACTGTGAACATCAGAAATGATTTGTTCAGCTGATTGGAGCCAATGGCTTCAAGCACTTTCATCCAACTAGTCAGAAAATGACTACCAAGATCACAGAAACAAGCAGCTGTTGAACTCACTCCTTGGGCCGGGAAGAGATGTTCAGCAAAAAATATCTGAAGCAGCAGCACTCACTTTTTTTTTTTTTTCAGACTTCTGTTCCTTTGCTTTATAATCTTTGGTAGGAATGTGGTTTTTACCATTTGATTCACTGTAGGCTCTCATTGGCACTTCCAACTGATCAAGATTTATGTTTCTCAAGCAGTCCAAGAGCCATACTCCAAAATCAACAGTCTTTAAAAAAAAAAAAAAATCATTACTTTTTGAATGGAAACATATTGTTCATTGAAGTAAATATTGGAGAGCAATTTCCCATCCAGAAGACAGCATAAAAGTGGAATATAAGAATTGTCTATTACCCTGAGCCGTATTCTGTCATTATTTCTTTGTATATCCATTCCTTTCTTTCCTGTCTGTCCATCTCCTGCCTTTCACTTTTACATTTTAAAGTTATGTGTAGAATATGAGTATATATTATATACATTACCCATAAAAAGCCACGTAATTTTCCTATTTTGAATGGTTATATTAATAGTCTTTTTCCATATGTGTGAAAAGATCGCATACAAGCTTTTTTATTTTCACTACAGAAATACAAGTACATGCAAAACCATAATACAGATCTCAACCCTTTCAATTAGTTTTGTTCTTCTGTATATAAAATCATAGAATTTATCCAGCTTTTGAATCAAAATGAAGATATAGATTCATCATAGACACAATTCACAACAGTAATTTAAGCAACTTATTTAAAATTGGTCATAGGCAGCTAAAAGGGAGATAGAAAAGTTAAATGAAATAAGTTTTGGTAGGTTTCCCTTTTTGTTATCATCTGTGACTGATGTAGAAAGTTCACTGACAAAAAGTGAGGGCAGAGGGAGAATTTCACACATGATGAAATGCATGGTTTGACGAACAGATTCAAAGAAAACACTTCATAAAATATGAATATTTAAGAAACAAAGCAAATAAGTTTATGAGGAAATAACAGTCCTGACCAATAAAGGAGAAAGTAGCTTTAGTATTGGTAGGAGGAATGTAAAAGGAAGCCACAAATCTGCTGATTATAATGATCTGGACAGAAAAACAATATTTCTAAGGAGGAATAAAAGCAGTTGTGAACTTCTATGTTTTTTTGTGGGATTTTGTTGTTTTTTTTTCTTTTTTCCTTTTTTTTTTTTTTTGCAGTGTTGTAGTCACAAATCCTTTCAGACTGCTACCCTTACCTGCTTCTGAAATAAAAAATGGCGATACCAGTTTCTAACTATCACTGTCTACTATCTTAGGGATAAATTTGTGCAACAGCATCAACAAAATAACTAACAGGAAAAACCTTTCAAACACTGCTGTGAGTATGCTTCACAGCCTCCTCTGTATTTGGAATCCAGGGTAAAAGAAGCTTTTCTTTTTTTTCAGCCAGTACCCTATCACAGGATATCCAGACTCTTCGTCGTGATTTAACCCTAGCTGGCAAGTAGAACCATGCAGCTGCTCTCTCACTTCCCTTTTTACCCCCCAGAAGGGTGGGGGGAAGATGTAAAAATAAGGGAGGAGAAAAGAAGGAAAAAAAACCCTCATGGGTTGAGATAAAGACAGTTTAAGAGAAACAATAACAGAAAAATAAAAATAATAATAATAACAATAATAATAATGACATGGGTCACTCTCACCACCTGGTGAATTGGCACCGTCCCAAGAAGCGATCGTGGATTCCTGCCCCTCAGCTAACCCCCATTTATATACTGAGCATGTCGTCTACGGCGTGGAATATTGCACTGGCCATTCCACTGCTCTATTCTTCTATGGGAAGCCGAAAAAAAGTCCTTTAATAGTGTAAATATTACTTAGTGACAACTAAAACCAATAGATATTATAGACATTCCTTTCACAGCAATCACCAGAAAGAAAATTAAGTCTTTCTCAGCTGAAACTGGGACAGTGTGTTACCTAGATGTCATGAATGTACCCACTGCCATGAAAGTATCTGACATCACACATTCAAAAATACATGGATCAAAACACTAGAAGATTAGCATACACATTAATGAAATTTATGAGTGACAAAAATTTCAATACAAGTCCAAAGCTGAAAAGTAATTATTTCATTAGTAGAATACAATTAATTGCCCCCACCCCCCATCACAGAAGGCCTGCTGTAATAGAAACCCACTTCAAGAAACACTGTCAAAGGGGCTCTCCTCTGTATCAGTTTCCTGTCTTTTCTTACAGGTTACCTTTTCTATGCTGTTTTACACTTTTGTATATGAGAAAGTAATGTTTTGGTCATTTGTTGTCTTGCTTTTCCAAATCACAGACTCTGTACTATGTTACATAATCTTTCATCATTATTTTGCCTGTTTCTGCATTTATTAAAGTGCATCTTTGCACTCAATTTCCTTAAAAATGTAGTTTTTTAAAGTGTATATAACAGAAAAAAGGAGGCAGTAATCACAGATTTTCTTTTTCTGGTAGTTTATTTCCATTAAGGCTTTTGCTTTTCAGTTTACTTACGTTTCTCTCAAGTCCTTCCACCTAGCTTATGCCTGCACTCAGCTTCCAACCAAGCTGTTATCCATTATTCATTGAGTCATCCTTCCTATGCCATTTTTTTTTTTAATTACCCCACATCTCCATGACTTAAGTAAATGAGAGTTATGTTGATATTGTATTATCCAATGCAAAACCATTCTCAGTGCAAAATAAAATTGGAGGGGGTTCCCCGGAATAATATTCAGTTATAAGAGGAAGTTTTATATCTAAGGAATAATCCTTTTCAAAATTAAGCTTCTAACTCTTAGTAAAATATCAGCAGCAATTAACTGTTCAACATTGGTCCGTGAATACCTCTGAAAGGACTTTTCATGAGTTTGTTTCTAGTCTTCTTAAAAGGGACAGACATTTTCACACCTTAGAAGAGCAGCTGCAGAAGGAATAAAATTTTGAAGTTCTCACAGCTTTTGATCTTAAGGTTACCACGTAATACAGGGTATATTTGTTACAACATGGATTTCATATACACAAAATGTTAATGTATGCTTCACTTAATTTGTGAATGCCTTTTGATATTTGTTGTTATTTTTATTACATGATTTACTATTTTACTTAGTTCTGAATAATATCTTTTTCACCAAGATCAATGAATAATGTAAACTACAATATTTCAATATATGAAGTATGTCATAATAATTTTCTAGATAGGTATACATAGTTTTTATGTACACGTTCTTCCATCAATGCCTACAAAAGGGATTTTGTTCAACTCTGTGGAAATACAAGAGAACCATACACTTAACAATACGAAAAATTATGCCGAAATAAATACCCCTACTTGGACTTAAGCATGTTTAAGTTCAATTCAGTGCAATTAAACTGAACTGAAATAGGGCAGAACACAGTTATGAAACCTCCTAGATATGTCAAGTCCTTTCCTCTCCATTTTTATTCAGATTTTGCTTGTTTAGGTCTTTAAAACTCTTAGGCAGCCACAGACAAAAAGCCCGTTCTAGGTAACAAGAATAAAGTGCAAAAAAAAAAAAAAAAAGGCGTAAAAACAGATATCTTAACTTGATATCTTTAAAATAATGATTCTTGATAAAAGTAAGTTTCCTACATATATAAAATTGTTTTGTTTAAAGGTTAGTTTTGATATTAACTGAGGTTTTAACTTGTTTTGTGGGTGCTTTAGAGTGTCGCATTGTCGTATTTTCATGAAACACAGAGATTCCAACTTCAGAACAGTCAATAGATTTGAGGTTAGGATACTGAGACTAATAAGGTGAACATGAATTGCCAATTTTTTTATTCTGTTTGGAAAAAAAAAAACCAACAAAAAAAAACCCCAACACATTTTGTTTTCATGCAGAAGAAAAATTAATGACAAAAGCTCATCATTTTTCATTAAATTCAAGTTTTGACCTCTAACCAGGAATAGAATGCTATATTGTGATTGATAAATGACTGATGAGAGACTGAGATGTGCTTCAAAATTAGACCAGAAGCCATATACCATGAATATGGAATTTTTGAGCATTTTTGGCAAGTTCAACTGTATGCATAAACATAGAAGGTCCTGCCATAAACTGGCACTGATTAGCAGAGCACCAATGAGTTTAATAATGTTTTTCTGATTTAACCCATTATAAGACCTGGCCAAGGGTTTTAGACATTACGTGTACACTGAAGTGCTTTGTTCAATTTCTTTATTTTAGCACCGTTCCTTAACATTACAGTCATTACATAGATTTGTTAATTTATTCAATTTCATCCAGAATTGCAATTAGGAGGCATTATTACATGCTAGCCATTCACAAAATCATAACTTCAAAGATGTAATTTTAACATGAAAATGTAAAAATGAAAGAAATTCTGTTACCACAGGTGTGACCACAACACTTTGAAGCACTGACATATACGTCCGTAAACCCAGAATTAAAGGTTCAAAAATTTACTCCGTTTACTAGTTAGTAAGAAGATATTTCAAACATAGATCTTTTATAATTATTACATACTCTATTCTTCACCTACTACTGAATTCTTTTTCTATATAATATGTGCAGAGCTACTCTATTATATGGAGGAGAAACTTTTATCTGCTAAATGGGAAAGTGATATTAAAAAGACCCAATGTTTCAGTTACTTAATGGAAACTAATTTTTTAATAAGCTTGTTATGTGTATGCGGAAGATATGTAGAAGGTAAAGTCATCATAAGGACAGTTTTGGGGAAGGGGAATATCTCTCCTCAGCATGCCCCAGGTTAGTTCAAAACTAATCCGTAAAAACTGAACTTCTGAGATTTCTTCCAGAACCCAGCCTACTTTCTGTTATTGTAGTCCTCCTTGCCATCAAAATACAAATACTGCAAAAACACAAGACTGAGGGAAATATTAAAATTCATCTAGTGTATTATCCTATCCATAATTTCTATTTCACTTACGTTTATCATAAGTATCAAGCATTTACCAACTGCAGTGTTCTAAATCTGCTCTTTAGTCTCTTGTCCCCTGAAAGCAACTCATTTCTTTCGTGTTCCAAGTCCCTACTTACTTCAACATATCTGTCTTTACAAATATATCTCATTTTACTAACTTTGTTTCCTTTTATATTAGCACATAAGAATAATACCAACTTTGTTTTCTCTTATATTAGCATATAATAACAGACAATAACAGCATAGATATTAATGTATTCAAAACACATGCAACAAGTTAAGTACTATAATATCACCAAGCATGAAAGGAAAGAAGAACTGTAGTAGAAAGAAGAGCAATCAGTCATATGGATTTTTACACTACTGGAAGATGTAAGATACTACAGTTGTGAAGATAGCATAAGAATGTGGAAAAATAAACTAGACTTTCTAGTTCTACTCTACCATTGAGTATAGCTTTGAGGACCAATTTGTCAACATCTGTTTAGAACATTTCCATGCTGATTCTGCTACACTTCCTTTGAATTGATCTACACTATTGCAGTCTTCCCTTATATCCCATTTCATTTCTTGTCATAGAAAACTGATAGTTACCATGACTTTAACAGTAGATATGCAGCCTAATCCACTAAAGACTGAAGTCTGTTTAAGATTTTTCTTTGACTGAAATGAGCTGGATTATCACAGTATTGGTTTTCAAATAAAAATATTTGTGAAGGATTCAGAGACATCAGGACACTGGACAGCCCCATATCATTTGTTCAATACATTCCATTATTTGTTATAGTTTCTGCTCTGTTTTCAGTTATTTGCCAGCTTTTGAAATGTTGAAATTCAGAAAGGAAAGTCATCATTTACTGGATTCTATACCATCCCTTCAAGTTGTGTACTCAAAAAGATACTTCATCTTTTCAGCCTTGCACAGCTCAAAAGTCTGCATGACTTTGCATTAAACTTTTAAATCAAAAGTCATATTTCATCTGGTATTTCAACTAGAAAAGTACAATTTCCACCCACCATGTTTTTATTAAAGAAATAGAAATTACACTTGATATTTTTTTATGTCTTGATATAATATTTATGAGGGGAGAATTGTATATGCACAATATAACTTAGAAAGCTTGTCATACTATGATCAACGTTAGCCGCATACAGAAAGTGTACCTTCTCTGGACCTTCTCCAAATCATCCTGTGGAAATCCTTTTTTTTGTCTTCTGACTCTAGAAGAGATCTGGCTAATTTATATTCCTCAAATAGATGCTTAATGCCAAATGTTAAGAAGGAAATTAATAGAGGAACAGCAAAAATGCTACTAATAGAAGAAAAGAAACTGTGTTCCATTGAGTAGAATGCCAAATAAATTCCTTCAGAAAAAGGATAATGATGAACATACGCCATATACTGCAACAGACACTTGAAATATCCCTATGGTAAAGAACCAATTAAAAGCACCAAAAGATATCAGGATGTTATCATTTTCAGTTCAATAATTCAAGGAAATAATGATCCAAGGGACAACACCTAGAAAATGACTGCAGAATAAACACTAATTCTTAAAGTGTGTCTAAAATCAAGTAGAACAGTTTTGGTGGAGTTTTAAAATCCATTTTTTTCTGTAATGACTCCTGTGCATTCACTGAACATTCATGCGCTTATAGGAAGAAAAAGAAATAAAGGCTGGTTAAGCACCAACAAAACATTAACAATAGTGAATAATAAAAATATGAAAAGAAGAAAAGGACAGAAAAGCAATTATGAGAGAGTACTTCTTGCAGGGGATCAAGGGACTGTCTCTTCAGTCTCTTACTTCTGAGGACAAGACTGAAGAAAGAGTGCATACACTGATTCTCTAAGTGAAGGAAAACCTCTCTCCATAAGAGATGCTACAGATCATTGCTCACTGTTTCTAAGTACCTATTTCAATAATAATTTGAAAAGTGATATCAACTAGTAATTCAGGCACACTGCCTGTTATCAGACCCCCTTGGTATGGTAATAAATGCTCTTCTCAAACACTGATCAACTTCTTCCTTCTTGACCTGCTCTCAGATCCTGCTCATAAGGAGAGCGTGTGGACCATCACCATTTAGTGCTTATTATAAAATCCACTTGAACCCCTCGAGTTGAAGGATTCTCCTTACTAATTCCTTGCCAAGGAAAATCTTTGACTAATTTTGACCACTAGAAACACTTCTTCAACAAGGTAGCTATCAGAGCTATATACACTGGCAGCTTGTACTAGCCTGTGACTCGTACTGAGACTGACTCCTTGCTGCCTGCAAATATGAGACTATTGAACTGAACAATCAAGAATTTTCTATGCCTAAAGAAACTTTCCAGAACCTTTGTTCCTATGGAGTATGGGGAATAAAGATGCAGAGGAAAATAAGGAATCGACAACATAATTCTGTAGACCCAAGATGTGGTTTTAGATGATTTTTGCCAGTGCATTTAGCAGCAGGGGACAATGTCCCCAGTTTTCACAGTGTCCTTTACCTATGGTCCATGTATTGCGAACTTCAGGGCGGGTGCTAGTAGCTATCACAGAGGTGATCATGTCTTTCTTTTTCCTCTGGGAAGGAAGATATTCATATATTAAAGTTCTGCTGCATAGATACATGTAAAAATAATATCTAAACCACTTTACAGTAATATTCTGTCGGTTTTGCAGATTTTGAATCGGTCCCATTTGTAAATTGCAACTTGCTCCTAAACTTCAGCTGAGACTAGAATAAGATGTTACCCCAAGTATCTCTAAAACACTTCAGTGCATTGCATTTTTTTTTCTTCCCAATTAATTGAAATCCCTATATATGATTTAAAAAGTTTTCTAGCCTGTAGCCACACAACCGGCTGTAAAACAAAGATATGTAATTTCAGACTGCTGGATCTAGCTAGCGAAGCTTGGCAATGTCTTGCTAACCTCATCCTAAGTAATCACAGACAGAAAAAGAAATTTTAATTATTTTTAAGCAAACCCCATTTTCTTATCTAGCCTGAAATACACTGATCTCTATCTAGCTACCTATCTGTATGACCTATATGTATTTAGTTATTCTAATGTAGAGATCAGATATTCCAAACACATACCTTATGATTTAATTAACAAATTAGTAAGTGCTGTAAAGCTGACCTTCACCACTTCGTATGCAAAGAATTCTCTTTTCATAATTGCCCTTTTTAAACACATAACATTATGAGTCTATGCTATTAATCTGCAGAAGATATAAAGAATCGGTCAACTTGGGAAGGTCTGGGGAAAATGAAAAAAAAACAAGGTGCCTCACTACAAATCCTTTTGAAACTCCCAGGGCTTGGTCTGCAGACAGGCCGCACTATCAACACTGTTTGGTTATCAGTGCTAATGAATCGAAGAGTATGAATGTGTGATACAAAATACAAGTTTTTGTCACTGATCACAGAAATTGATTTGTTGTCAATATGTTAGCTTGCATTTTTTTGCAATTTGGAACTCAGATTATTCATTGTTGTTTCAACATCAACAGACACGTAAGAGAAAGAAGACAGACTGTAGAGACAGGCTGTAAGAGAAGAGCTAGCCACAGCTCTGTGGCAGAACTGCTGAAATATCAGACAGAGGTCTAGAGAAGACAAACATGTGGAAACTATGGAAATGAAACAGCAATGGACTTTTGGTGATTTCACTTCTTCCAATGAGATAAGAATCAAGAAGCAGCTTCTGTGTCAAGCTGGACAGTATCAGGTTTCTGAAGATTTTTTGAAAAAAGTAAAATTTTCCAGCAATTGAAATGTAGATGGTAAACATAGTTTAGACTCATACCATTAGAAGATCCCTGGTTATGGAAGACAGATGGCTGATATACTGAAGCACTTTAGACGGATAAAATAAACCTACGGTTGTTACAATAAGAGCTGAACTAGACACTGTAAAAAGTATTGATTATTCCAGAGTTAATCATTTGTATAAGATTAATACAGTGACTCTAAATGCTTTGTATCTCTGAAAATTTGAGGAAGGAGGGGAAGGATAGTATCCAGGGGAAGAGATGTCCAGTACTCCTACTTACACACAAATGGCGAAAAAATTTGTACCCAAAAATATTTATATATAAAGGTAAGAATTGAAAGCCCGTGTGTGCCTCACTGTTATTACTTATTTTTGCAGAGCCTAAGAAAACTCTAAGAAAAAAATAAATCACAATAGGTGACTATTATCTGTGTTGCACACATGAAGGTTTGTTTATATCTCTGGGAATTATGGTAGCAAGTATTCCTTTCTGGTTTAGAATACCTGCTTTGCTGTAACACTGGCACCTGCATGATGTTTATGGAAATAAACACAACAGAGTGCATCTTACCTTCCTCTCACACAGTAGGGGTAGGCAAGCAGAAAAAATCAAGCAGAACGTTATTTAGAGACAGTAAGGCAGATGTGTGGGTTTTCAAACTATTTTAGTGTACTGGAATACTACAGTGAAAGGCTGGATTTTCTTATCATGATCTTTTCCATTTCTACAAGCAAGAGCAACAGAGAGAGGAAAAAAGAGAAAAAATGATAAATCAGTAGTTTCACCATCCAAGAAAAATAGTCTCATTTAAGAAAGAAAACGCCTCCTACCATGAGAAGAAAGCTGACAAGTCTCTCCTGGTTTCGGTTCTATTTTCAAGTACTTTATTTCATTGCATATTTTTTAATGTTGAAGCTGTGCATCATATGCAGACCTAATGTCTTTGTTATCACTCAAAATAGGTTGAGAAATTAAAAATTAAAGTAATCCATTTTGCCAGTTATATTGACAACAAAGTAGGTAGACAAAACCGCAAAATCTGTGGTTTAGCTCACTTAAGGAAAATGCCCCAGAAGGCTCTAGCAAATTTGGATTAGATCTGAGTTTTAAGGATGCTCACATGCCCTTTTAGTCCCCACCAGGTATCTAATGAAGAGATGCAAAACAGAAAGAAAAATTCAGATTGTGGGTGAGATACTTGCCAGCTACTCATGACTTTTTATAGTGTCCCATAATTGAAAGTCTGTGGTTTTGCTTTAGAGTACAGTGAGAGCTTGGGTAAGCATCTCCATTTTTCAGTAGTCCAGTGTATTAAAAAGATGGAAAGTAAAAACAAGTGCCATGTTTCTCTTCTTCATCTGGTCTCCTCAGCTAATATTTGAGGGAGTAATCACTGTTTCTACGGATGTACATGATAAGCTATGACCAACAGGATGCTGATTTTGGGTAGGGTTTGCCATATATTTTGTAAGAGTAGGGAAAAACAAAACTGAAAACTGACCAAAAACTCATTGAAACCTCATAAAGAGGTAGATAGGGATGGAGAGATGGACAGAAAGAAAGGCAGTTTCAAATACTTTTGAATTCTAAGCAGGGTTAGATAATATTTTGAACAAAAGGCAAAAGGTGGCATTTACATTATAATTAAACAGTGTCTCCTATAACTGTTTCAATTTGACATATTCTTAATTTGCTGTACCACGTGGCGTCCCAACTATTTCCTGCCAAACATGGCAGCATTCTTGGAAAAAAGTGAAGTGATATAGGTCAGAGAAATGGGAGGATGTAATGCTGTTACATTTCTGTTATTCAGTTCTACAAGAAGCCTCATGAGACAGTACTTCTGACAGCAAATCCTGTCAAAATAAAACTCCAGAATAAATAACATGAAGTCTCTTCTGTGAGATCTTACCCAGGAAGAAATAAAATCCCCGATAAATTTAATTTACCCTTTGACTGCCTTATATAGTCATGAAGTCCAGATGACCATGCAGATGGTCATTGCATTGGCAAAAGTTAAAAAGAATACTTGTAAAACTCTATCTCAAAACTCTCTCATAAAGAAAACGGCAGGTGATTGGATAAGGTCACTAGGCTGTTAAATAAATCAGAAAAGAATATTCTTTGTTGAGATTAATCGATTATCGGCAGGCAGTAAAAAATGCAGCTTCAGAGTTACTTTCCCTCTAGTTTATTGCATTCATCGTAACTAAAATAATAAGTTATAAAAACAGATGTGTTCATACTTGGGGTTTACACTTCTTACCATAAAATATGTATTTCATGACTCATCTAAAGAGCCACAAAACTCACATAGCTTCAGATAAATTACCTGGTCTAGTGGGAGGTGTCCCTGCCCACGGCAGGGGGGTTGGAACTAGGTGATCTTCAAGGTCCCTTCCAACCTAAACCATTTTATAATTTTATGATTCTATGATTAGGCTAATATCACATCACACTTTCACAAGCTGTGAATTTCAGAGTGCCCATGACAGTTAAGGTTCAAAACCAATACCTGGTGCTGCACCACGACCCACACAGGGAACAGGGTTGTCCCACACCCCTGCCCCAGGGCCTACGTAACCAAACCTGAACCCTCCCAGACAAATGTTCCTCTAACCTGGGCCTGAAGTCTGCTATCCGGCATTGCTTCTGTCTTGTCCTCTCTAGACTGATCTGAATTTTATCTTCTTTCACTGGATTTAGGTGTGCTTGTGCCCAGGTGTTGTGAGGAGAGGCTGGGCCAGCCCCATGCCGGACACAGCCTGTTTCAGCCAGTTCCAACAGGCCCACCACAGGACACGGCTGAGCCCGACAGGTGAGATGGAGGGTGCCCCTGGGAAAATAGACTTTAAAAAGCGCAAAAATGCCACACAGCAGTGTGCAGGGGAAATGAAGAAAAAAAAAAAAAAAGGTGTGAGAGACAATCCTGCAGACACCAGTGTCAGTGAAGATGGCGGGGAGGAGCCGCTCCGGGCACCAGAGCAGAGTCACCTGCAGCCTGTGGAGAGGACAGCAGTGGAGCAGATACCCTCACTGCAGCCCATGGAGAACTCCACACCAGAGCAAGTGGATATTCCCTGAGGGAACTGCATCCCATGGAGGAGCAGGGGAAAAGTTTGAGGAGAAAGAACCATCACAGACCGACTGCCAGCCCCATTCCCCATCCCTTGCATTGCTTGGGGCAGGGAGGAAGAGTGTCAGAGATGAAGGAGCGACTTCGAGCCTGAGGAAGGGTGGTGAGGGTGGGGGAAAGGTGTTGTATCAATTTGTCTTTGATTCTCACTATCCAAATCTATTTTAATTGACCATCCAAGTCTAGACTGTTTTTTTTTCCCCATTATGGTAATTGATAAGGGATTTCCCTGTGTTTTGTCTTTATCCATGAGATTTTCCCATATTATTTTGTGCTCCCTGTCCCACAGAAGAGCAGGAGGGGGAGAGTGGCGGGGTGGGGGTCTGGCAGCTTGCCAAGGGCCACTACCCTTGTAAAGTGGGGGAGTAAAAAAAAAAGAATCCCAAACCCCACAAGAAAAAATTACTGCTTGATGCCTAGACTATGTTTGACTATGTCAAACAATATATAGTTTGACAATTAAGCACGTTCCAGGGGGAACTTGTGAGAAGAAATATATGGTTTCATTCTGTGCCTCACTGATAATGTCAATTTGTAAAGGCAGACTACAACTTAGGCTACATCTCCATCATTCCATAGTCCTGATAGTATGTTACTGTTGCAAATCCAGTAGTTCTCAAAGGACCAGCATACATAATTTGGCCTTTATCTGTGAGGAAGGACTTGCTAAGAATGTTACTTAGATATATCTATTTTATTTTTAAATACCAAATGTCATCCATAAGCCTTTTTTTTTCCCAAGCCATCATAGCCATGTTTCATGAGAGAATGTATTTGCACAATTTCTAGAAGAATGTTGTCAGAAATTGAAGCCTATGTAAGAATAAATCAAATTGCACTTGTGAGAGGTTCTGTTCTAGATGCACAGATCAATTTTGACTTATAATTTCCATTTGTGCCAGTGTAGGATTCAGGGCTGTATTGGTCCTAATGGCTTCTGTAGGAAATGGCTTTAGATGATAATAATTGGTATTCAAATGTTCTTTGTTTGAGGCTTTTATTTTATTTTATTTTTCAGATCAGTATTTTATTCTAGTCTATTTAGGTTTTCAAACTGTGCACATCACTATAATCATCTGAACCTCGTCCCCCAAGCCTAAAGTGCTTGCAGTCGCCTCAATCATTATCATTAAGGTATAGCTGTGAAACTACCAAGATTTATTTTAATGAGCTACATTTCTCATTCTAACAAACCTCAGTGACAATTCTCATCTCAGTCTTGTGAAAACAGAAGAAACACAGTGCTGTTGAAATTTTTTTTTCTCTTTTATTGTCTATTCTGTTTCTTATTACAAGTTTGTAAGGGCAAAATCCAGTTTGTAAAATTTTACTGCATTACAACATAAGGTCCAGTGACGCTTACTCTGCAATCAGAAGCCAGGGCTGTATGCTCAGTTAGAATGAACTGGTGTAATTCTAGTCGCTTCACTGGACTGGCATAATTTCATATCAGAAACGAAACCCCAGCAATAGCCAGTAAATTAGAAAACACAGTAGACTCCAGCCAAAGCATCACTGACCTGTTTTCCCTTAAAAAAAGTGAAGGTAGGAAACAAGTATTTTAGGTTAAAAAGGATTATTTTAATATAGCGATTTCCCTGAATGCAACTCATTAGACACACACAATTTATAATGACATTATCAAAATGTCTTCAATAAAGAAATCATACAGACCACCACAGTGAATTAATACACTTGAATAAGAACTGTGCTGCTGCCTGCTGCACAGAACAACAGTTGGATTTGGATGTGTCAGATCAAATCATAGTTACTAAAAGCATTCACTTTTCTGATATGAACAGAGCAGATAAAGAAACCTCCTTGGAGAAGATGTTTGCCCCAAGGATAAATGGAGCTAGAGATTAAGACACTGAGGAGCAGGATACCACTGAGCAGATGCTAGATGATGGCAGGAATTAGGGACGCTCATGGCAGGAATGCTTACTGCCAGCTGCAACCACCCCAATCACTGTGAGACAGGGTGCCAGAAACATGGGAAAATGTAAACAGGGGTAACCAGGAGTGAGAGGGAGAAATGGATGGCTGTGATTGGCTATATTGAAATGGCTATTTAGGAATGGCTGTCAGACTTAGAGCAGCAAGAAATGACTGAAAGCCACTGAGAATTTTCAGAAATATTATATTTTAAAGGACAAAGGTCTGGATTCTTGGAACCACTGCAACAGAAAGATTTAGAAAATGACCCTTCACTAAATTATGGCAGTCTGTAATAGGATGCACCACTAATGACTGGCCAATTTCTCAGGCAGTATCTTCCAAATCTAATCTCTAATACCAAAGAACCATAGAATCATAGAATGGTTTGCGTTAGAAGGGACCTTCAAGATCATCTAGTTCCAATACCCCTACCGTGGCCAGGGACACCTTCCACTAGACCAGGTTGCTCAGTGACAGTGGGGCATGCACAACTTGGGCAACCTTTTCTAATGTGTCACCACAATCACAGAAAATAATTTCTTCCTAATATTTAATCTAAATCTACCCTCTCCCAGTTTAAAACCGTTACCCCTTGTCCTATCACTACACTCCCCGATAAAGACTCCCTCCCCAGCTTTTCTGTAGGCCACCTTTAAGTACCGGAAGACTGCTATAAGGTCTCCCCAGAGTCTTCTCCAGGCTGAACAACCCCAACTCTCTCAGCCTGTCTTCANGCTGGATGCAGTACTCCAAGTGGGGTCTCATGAGAGTGGAGTAGAGGGGCAGAGTCCCCTCCTGTTGGCCTGTTGACCTGTTGGCCACACTTCTTTTGATGTAGCCCAAGATGCGGTCAGCTTTCTCGACTGCGAGCACACATTGCTGCCGGCTCATGTTGAGTTTCTCATCAACCAACACCCCCAAGTCCTTCTCCTCAGGCCTCCTCTCAAACCATTCACCTGTATTTGTGCTTGGGATTGCCCCGACCCACCTGCGGGACCTTGCACTTGGCCTTGTTGAACTTCACAAGGTTTGTACAGGCCTACCTCTCAAGCCTCTCCAGGTCCCTCGGGATGGCATCCCTTCCCGCCAGCATGTCAACCACACCACTCAGCTTGGTGTCGTCGGCAGACTTGCTGAAGGTATCCCACTGTCTGTGTCACCCACAAAGACATTAAACATATCAGTCCCAGTACCAGTCCCTGAGGAATGCCACTCATCACTGCTTGCCAGTTGGACATAGATCCGTTGATCGCAATTCTTTGTGTGTGACCATCCAGCCAGTTCCTTATGCACCGAGTGGTCCACCCATCAAATCCATGTGTCTCCAATTTAGAGACAAGGATGTCGTGTGTGACAGTATCAAATGCCTTGCACAAGTCCAGGTAGATGATGTCAGTTGCTCTATATAAAGACAAGTCTGCTTATACTGGAAATTGTTTATACATTTGAACTATTCCTGCTTCATTTTAAGGTTAAAATCCTGTTTGATTTATCTGTTATGAATAGCCACACATAAATCACCCTGTAAAACACTGAAGATGCACCTTTAGACCAAGGTTTACATCAGTGAATTTTGCTGAGGAACTCAAGACCACAATTGGACCCTGGTTGTTGTGTGGACCTGAGCATCTGTGGGAGTGAAGACACATCAGGAGACTCCCTCAGTTGATGCTCCCTCAGAGAAAGAGGGTTGCCATTGCACTGTGCTGCCACTAGCTAGGTGAATCCCAGTGTGAGAGAGCACATACATGCAGTGTTCCTGCCCTTGATCCTTTCAGCTTCAGTTCAGTAATCAGAAGTATCTACAGCTATTTGAGGTTTCCTACAGTGCCTGAAACACCTCCACTGTGCTGACACATGTTCCTTTCTGCATCTCTGATGGTGGAATTCATGTCTATCTTTAGGTGTCTATATGTAGGTATCTGCATGTACAGTAGAGTCCCTTATACCAGCCAACATAGCCTTGAGAGTGATTTAGCTCCTCTGCAAACAGGTGTCAGCACTGGTCAGGCAAGTGCTTAAGCATCACCTAAGCACTGACTTTATTGCCTCAGGAACGTTTCTGCTGCTTACCCTTGGGCACCTGGTTTCATCTGAGGATCTCTATTGAATCCCACCAGGCCTCCAGACACCTCTCCCAGCAGGCATTTGGGTGTAACTCCCTGCATCAGATCTGCTAGCCCCACAGATGTCTGCAGCAGATATCTGAGTAGCCTGGATGTGTCAAATGACAGTAGACACACCTGTATGGGCATTCATGCTCTAGATTTGCATTATATATAACATAGGGTAAACACATAACGCACAGCTGGAACTCACAATTTAGGTATCCTGATCATTAACCAATTCCCAGTCCTGGATCTAGGCACATCAGAAGCCAAGGAAGCCTGAGGTCAAATTGATGTCAACAGAAAAAGAAAATAGAGAATAAAGAGGAGGGATAAATTAAATCTTCAACTAGTCCTTCCTTTGAGGAAGGTGCCCATAATCAAATACATACTATATAGCCCAAACTGAGTAGATAGAGCACTCTAGATATTTTTCAGGAAGTGTCAGCAGGTCTAATTTTAAAAGGGCAGGTCAGACTGTAATGGTACAGCCAAGCTTTTATTTCCTCCATAAGAAGGTTAATACACTTTTAAAAGGTAAGAAAAGAAAGAACATGCTGTAACCTTTTATCCTTGTCTTTAATCTGACACTAACAAAAAGCGAGGAAATGCAGCCTGCCACCTCCTCTCACATCACCACACGCTACTGTGTGTCTGGAGTTCCCAGAAAGCGGTATCAGTCGCAGACACATGCAGATGGGTGGACAGATGCTCCCAGGAGACAGACGTACACACTAGTCCCCTCACACTGCACAGGAAAGAAGAAATTAACTCCCAGGAGAGCAGTGACATGGAAAGAAAGAAAAAAAAAAAGGTTGCTTTCCTGTGATTTAAATATCTATTGATACTGTCAGTGTTGCTAACAGTCCAGCTATTTGTACTGAAGCCTTCATTGTGCCTAAAAAATCCTACTTAAGGCAACTGCAGTGTTCTGCTGCTCCAGTGATAATGTTGCCAGCGTGATCCTGTCTGTATCTCCTCATGAAAACTACCCCATCTGCATGGTGACATAGGAGATAAGCATGTTTCTCCTGTGGAGACATCTCTGCTGGAATGGGATGGGGAGAGAAGACCTGGTGTGGAGCAGAAAGAAGCTACTTTTCATTGGCAAAATGACTGTTTCTGTGGGCGATTTGGTATGTGGGCCATATTGGGACTAGAAGTTCTGGCAGGATGAAGCTATCCGATATTAAAGAGAGAAAAATAAAAGGCTCTTCAAGTAGTTAAAGGCTGGAAAATATGTGTTATGTTTGAAGGAGCTCCGTTGAAGTCAAGCCATATAGCTGATTACAACAGGAGTCTTGGGATGGAGAAGAATGGTTTTATGGAGTTTGAAGGCAGTCATGATTTGCAGGTAAAGCAGCAAGGGGAGATCTAACTCACATATAAATACTGCTTTTTATTAGTTTTTTTCCCCCTGTTGTGTGCTTTTTAAAAAAAAAACAGTGCCACAAATTTCAATGAGTATTTTAGACAAATTCTAACCATATTAAACTCTTAGTTAAATGGCAATTATAAGACTATAAGACAGTATACAACACTGCAACCTGCCAACCCACACCTGGAAGAAAAAAAGCAGACAGAGATACTGCTAGGCACATGGGGAAGTATTAACAGATACATTTGTAGGGAAAAATCATGAAGCCATCTCCCAGCGTGCTTATTAGCATGTTCTCTACTTCCTGCCTATCAAAAAACAGGAGCTTTGTATTGCTCTCTACTGGACCTGGGCATACCTGCATTAAAAACAAAACAAAACAAAACAAAACAAAACAAAACAAAACAAAACAAAACAAACAAAAAAACTACAGGCTGATAATACTGAGAGAAATAAAATAAAAAAAAATAATAGAGAAGATTCAATTAGGAGACATCAGGAATATTTTGGAAACCTTACTATGTAGTATTTATTTGGCCTGTTTAACTTTCATCCATTTACATAAATGTTAGCTAAAATATAGAAAACTGATGAATATGTAGGAGAAATTCATGAATTTATTCTAAGAAAAAATAGTTTCACGCAACTACCTTCTTGTGTACTTGCTCAGTAGGACTGTGGAAAACAGAAGTCCATCTTACCCAAGCATTTAGCAATTTCATCTCTTCTGCTGAGAAAGATCCCAGCTGACTGACTGCAGTATGGGATTTGTGAAATATTTCAAATGCTGCAGTTCTTACCAACACAAGAACTAAGAACTTTTACAGCATGAGCAAAATTAGAACTAAAGGAATTTTATTTTTAATTTCTATAATCTTCTTGAGTATTGTGAAAATCAGAAAGAGCAAATAAAATCATCACACTTGAGCTTTCATTTTTCTAGAATTCCAAATGGGCACATGAGGTCAATGCCAATCAGGCATCTCTCTGCATAGAGACAGCAAATAATTTACTACAGTAGCTGAGGTTTCCATTTTTTAAAAGCCTAGAATCTTAACACAGAAGTGTTAATATTGAAAAATATGTCTGATTCATTTTATCAAAGTATAATACATCTTTCATATCCCTGCCAATTGTAACTAGACCATACACAATGAACTTAAAATATAAGCCCATGTTTTCTCCCATAGCTTGCCGGACTATTTCACACACACCCTAAAAAGAGGTCTTCTAAGAAAGATTGGGACAAACTTTTTAGCAGGGCCTGTTGCGATAGAACAAGGTGTAATGGTTTTAAACTAAAAGAGAGGAGATTTAGACTAGATATAAGGAGGAAATTTTTTACCATGAGGGAGGTGAAATACTGGAATAGGTTTCCCAGAGAGGTGGTAGATGCCCATCCCTGGAAACATTCAAGGTCAGGTTGGACGGGACTCTGAGTAACCTGATCTAGTTGAAGATATCCCTGCTCATAGCAGGGGGGTTGGACTAGGTGACCTTTAAATATCCTTCCAACCCAAACTGTTCTATGATTTTATGATTATGCTACTATGTACTAACAATCATAGAATCATAGAATAGGTGACTATACAATCAGATATCAACAATCTAACAATCAGATATCATAGAATCATAGATAGATATCTATAAATAAGATCAGCTACTTTGGTTGCTTCTCAGCATCCTAAGATAATATGAAATGAAAAATAAAGTAAAATAAAATAAAATAAAAAGTAGAATGAGTTTCTATAGGATTGTCAACACGATGCTCATGTCTAAAAATTTCATTACACGCAGCTATGGCCATCCTCAGTCACATTCTTGTGATTGCCCATACCTGAACGAGGACATGCATAGACATAAGCAATCAATGCCGTGAAAGCAGAATTGCTCAGTTCTGTTTTTTTCTGTAATAGAATCGGCGTGAAAAAGACGCACTTTCTCCAGCAGTCCCTAATATACTGACTGCAGTGTATTTCAGCAGGTAAGCAATATGTCACAAGTTCTCTGCTACCAGAAAGGATTTATTGAATTTACAAATACATAAATACTTTCCATTTCTTATTATGATATTTTCTCATTCCATTATCTGCATGTAATAGTTTTAAAAACTAACTTCATTACAGACAGATGTAGAAGCAAATTACAGGATATATAACTGATAGCAAAGAGAACTCCAGTCTCGTGGAGTTTCCAGCCTCAGGTCTGAATCTACTGCCAACAAGACTCAAACTTTACAGAGCTTCTCTACCCTTTCTCTCAGATTTGTTCTTCTTTGCAAGTCCTTCTATTTGCTTCCACATCCAGAAGCAGTCAGTGCCAGGACTAGACGTACTTTAGTGGCATCCCTCTCCCTGTGCCACTACCTTGAAAAGTTTTTGCAAATACATATAGATTTTAGAAAATTACAGGTGAGATTTATTTCTCTGAATTGAATTTACATGGCAGTGTTTTGGTAGCGGCAGGGCTGCAGGGATGGCTTCTGGGAGATGACACCAGGAGCTGCACCCACGTCAGAGGTCTAGCCAACTCTAATGGACCCACCACCGGCCAAAGCCAAGCCCATCAATGATGCTGGTAGTGCTTCTGTGATAACATATTCAAGAAAGGGTAAAAATCCCTGCACAGCAGCTGTGAGAGAGGAGTGAGAAAATGTGAGAGAAACAACCCTGAAGACACCAAGTTTGGTGAAGAAGAATGGGGAGGAGGTGCTCCAGGCACCCAAGTACAGACTCACCCGGAGCCAGTGGAGAAGACCATGGGGAAGCAGTTTGTACCCCTGCAGACAATGAAGGACCACATCAGAGACCACTGAGAAAATATTGCAGTGGGAAGTATTACTCTACACGTGCTGTTTCTTATATTGCATTTCTGAACACTTATTGGCTACTGTTGGAGACAGCGTATAGACTTACATGGACTCTAGGTGTAACACAGTGTTCACTTTTGATCTTATTCTGCTAAGGAAAGTGATTTCCCAGAAGTCTTAGAAGTCTTAGTGTTTTCAGAAGCCTTAGAAAGACGTACTAGACCTCAAAATGAAGTCATAAGTGAAAGGTAGAAATTTCCATGCAAGTTGCTTTGGGATGCACTGTGTGAAAGGTTTGGGGAAAAGATTTTTGGCCTTAAGAACTGCTAAAACAGTCATCTGCAAGTAAATTAGATCTGATTTCTGAAAGATGATATTTAAATAATTTTTGAACTGTTTAAGTAAGCAGTAACTCTGAAGTGTTCAACACCCTTAACAGACTTTGATATGTAATATGAGAACTAAAAGCACTCAGTACAGGCTCAGATCCAGAAATAAAAGCCACTTATTTGAAAGAGTTTTTACACCAGAACACAGTAAGGACTTTTTATATGACTCTAGGTTTTAATAGTTGGACATTAGAGACCTTAATGTAGAAGAATATCATAATAAAACAAGATGGGTACTAATATAAATGTACATTAATCCCTTTGCTAATGATCAACATCAGCCATAGGGACAGATGCCAGCAGTTTCATGTGCTTTCATCAAAAGGGAGACAGAGCCTATTTAAATGTTTTAATTGTTGGGAAAGAAATGGATTTGCTTTTATCCAATCAATGTTACTTTGACCAAGAATCAATTAAACTGACAAGGCTTCTCTTATTGAAGTAACTAGGGGCTTTAATTAAATTCCATTCTATAGTTTAAGCCAGGCATAGGAAGAGAAAGAGAATGTAAAGGCTACTTTTTATTTTGTGTGTATATTGGTAGTATGGTTTTAGCAGTAAACAATAAATTAAACTGCAGATGCATTAACATTTTACTTTATATCATACTATATATCAAAATCAAACCACAGCTATATACTGGCCTCCATTATTGCAATATGTATTTCTGTCTTGAATTACCACAAAACGGAATGCTCTCCACGATCTTTTATACTGCAGTGACACAGTATATAAAAGGGCATCCTTCTATTTCCTCAGAAACTATCGTTAGTACTAAACAGACTCTCTTTGCCTATTTCTTTAGAAGATCACTGCACAAAAATGAGACACTGCAGAATAACAATGGGTTCCATTTAATTGGTGCAACCCTTCCCCCTGCCTATGAGCAGCACAACTCAATAATCACTCTGAGGCAAAGGAGTTATTAAAGCATTTCAAGTGATATTTTCAAAGGGAATTTTCCTTTTTTCTTATTACCTCTTCAAATCTGAATCACTGGGTGAGAATGGAGGCCAAGGGAAAGAAAAAAAAAGCTTAATTCCTAGGAAATTATTGAAAATGATGTCATGAATCAAACAACGTTTTAGTATTAAAAAATCTTCAGAAGAGAAAATACACTTTAAGTAAAGGACCTCGAATACAAAGTCTTTGTGAGAATGGCAACACCTCAGATCACTTAGCCTGGAGCTTCTATCATTTCAGTCTCCTGATGTGGTGCTATTCCAGTTTATTTTCTTCAGGTTGCTTTGCTCACTAAGGCAAGTAATTAGAGTAGGAAATAATAGAGCCAGAGTCCCAAATTAACTTTCAATATTATCATCGTGTTGCTAGTGGCTAAAACAATGCTAACATTGGTAAATCTATATGCCTTCCTGCTAAACAGCTATTAAAATAAATGATTTAGTAAAAATCATCTTCAGCATCCTTGTTCTAAAATATACCCTTTTGGTGCAAATTAAATAGCATACTAAGTGATTAGCAGGTTCCTTTGGTTAAATATTCTTCATAAGTGCTCAGTGGTTCAGTCCACATGTGTTTCACCTACAGCATCTGTTATGTCATTACATGTCTCCAACTTGTGGCATGGTGGCAAGTTTTCTTTTGACATTAATAGTTTTCAAAGATTAGATGGTTATCCTCAACGTTCTGGGCACATTAGCAAAAAAATAAGATCCTTTTTGACTTCAAGTGTATTTTATTTTTTCCTCAAAGTGTGATGGAAATTAAAATCCTCAAGAACTAGTTCAGTGTTTTCCAGCATAAGAGTTTTTTCTGCTTCTAAATGGATTTTTTTTAAAAATCAAGACATTAATTCATTGGTTGGATAAAACCCCCATATATATATAAGTGTATATTATATTTATTTTTTTGTAATGTATCACTATATACAATATACTATTTCACATATGCAAATGTTCTAAACTGAACCAAAAATTTTCTGAACATGATTTTTAATTTCTGTTTCATAGTGAGTTGAAACTTTCACTTTTTAATCCGCTTTACAGCATCTACAGATTCTAAAATGTTGAAATTTCCCACAGAGAAATTACATTTACTGAACATCTTTAAGTGATTGCGACAACTGTGGGTAATTGTTCAAATTATGCTGATATTTATGGCCAAGGTATAATCTTTCTATACTTTAAAAACAACAAATAATCTTCTGGAACAATATAAGGATAAAAAGAACCCCCAAAACAACAAACAAACCTGCAAATATAGGCTTCATGCTCACCTCAGCTCTGTTCACAAGGTTATATCAATGTAACACCAATGGACTGGCTACAGTATTCATGCTGTATGGTCGGGCTAAATTTATGAAATTTCCTCTCAAAATTAGTTTTAAATTTGGGTACACTCCTGATTTGTTGCTATGGCTGTGAGAATAAAAGTTTCTTTTCTACCTCAGCAGTTTTCATACAGGTTTTCATGAAATTTGCAAATACTAAACTTCTCAATACTTTTCTATAACTGTCTACGTGTGATGTAAGAGTAAAGCTCATGTTACTTACTTCTAATTGGTGGAGAAGTTCAAACTGCTAATGTATCACCGTGATATAAAGGGCCATACTCCGTAAAACATTCATGAACTCCTGCATAGACCCCACTGAGCTGTTGTTTTTCTTATGAAAATTAAATACTTCATAACTAATCATAATGCCCATGGCATTGGTTTTAAACCCAGAATACATCATTACATAAAGTAGTCTGTAATATATTTGCAGAAGGAATGATCTGTCATGCCCTAAGCAGATTTACTCAAATTCTGGTCAAACTGTGAACAGATAGTTTTGAATGGATAACTTGTCAGTTACTTTTCCAAGCAGTGGATAACAGCCGTGATGAAGCACTTCTTTCTCTCTAGAGCACCTTTGTGCTGACAGGAAGGTAGCAGCTTCTTTGGCACCTTTTGAAAGACTTTCTGATTTTATGAATGATATGCTGCAAACAGATCATAAGTTGTTTTGTAAAATGTGGCATTTTAGGATTTATGCAGAACTGAACTGCTTTTTAGTACCTTTATTAATTTTCTCAGGAGTGCACAAACACAACAGAATGTCTTCTAATAGCGGCCTGTGTGTTCTGCTGTCTCTCTCCATTTTCTAGCCTATTTTCTAGATAACAGACCCAAAGGAAGCATTGATAAACATGTAGCATATAGCCTATGCTAGAGAAGATAATTCTTTTTAACTGAAATGCTGAATTATTAAAACTCAAATGTATGAAAACAACTCTATTCCAATGAAACTGCAACACAGTGCTTCAAAAGTACTGAAGAAGCTGCTTTCCACATTTTTGGACTTTTTTTTCTTAAAGAAATTGTTTTGAACATATATCTTTGAGAATTAAAAATTGAATGAAGAAGTAAATCTTTTAATTTTATAAAAAAAAACTCACTGTTTTAATCATCTTGCCAAACATGCTTTTCATATTTTTGCCTTATAGGAAAGGTAAAGGTTGTGTTTGAGTGTTATCTCAAAACATTTCAGAACTGTAGCTATTTTCACATAATTAACAACCTTTGTTCCAACATTTCTCTGTTCCTTTAACATTATAGAAAATTTCTTTCTTCCTTTATTAATTTAAACTTATGTTGAATGATAAAATATTTTGAAAGTCTTATGATATTGCGTAACAACTGAATAAACATTCCTTTTTTCTCTCAAATACATCAGTTAAATGTCAGTATCATGCAAAAGGAAATGTCTTTGGTTTCCTGATATACAAAGTTTGTAAGAGAATCCTCTTCTTTTGCTACCTCCCTCTCCAGCAACAACCTGCAATATCTGTTTACAGTTATTAGGCTTGTGTCAGAGGGCATTTTGTTCCTGCCATGGCCATAACACAGAATCACAGAATCACAGAACAGTCAGGGTTGGGAGGGACCTCTGGAGATCATCTAGTCCAACCCCCCCGCCAGAGCAGGGTCACCTACAACAGGTTGCACAGGACAGCGTCCAGGCGGGTTTTGAATGTCTCCAGAGTGGGAGACTCCACAACCTCTCTGGGCAGCCTGTTCCAGTGCTCTGCCACCCTCAAAGTAAGGAAGTTCCTCCTCATGTTAAGTTGGAACACAGTAGTATGGACAGTTCTGGGTTCTGGCTTTCAGAGTTGTTTTCCTTCCAGACTCTTCCTTTGAAAAGGAGGGAATGCTGTCCTGTGCAACCTGTTGTAGGTGACCCTGCTCTGGCGGGGGGGTTGGACTAGATGATCTCCAGAGGTCCCTTCCAACCCTGACTATTCTGTGATTCTGTGATTCTGTGAATGAGCAAACAACAAAATCAGCTGCACCGGTTGCAGCTATTTTTTAAAAGGGTCAGGGCCACTGTCAGGACAGGATCAGTAGAGGTGAGCACAGATCGTTTTTTTCTTCTTGCATCTGTTTAATAACACCAGTTCTACAAAGAACTTTGCAAGGAAAAAGCCCTGTTTGGTTAGTGAATACTCTGTGGCATTGCATTTAATTAACATCTTGTTACACTTACTCTGGACCAGTCATAATTTATTTTAGGAATTAGAGGATCAAGATTTCATACTTTCATTTGACTGCTACTTCCATTTCAATCACTCATATTTAAATATGTTGTCAGCTTTGTTAGATGGAGCTAGCCAATGAGATGGCAAACACGGTCATATTATGGCATGGACAATATCACAAACTTTAAAAGGGTTATATGGGCCAAGGCACTGCTCTCCTCACGTATGAGAGAGATCTTGGAGAATTGGGGAATTCTGAAAGCTGGATTACCTGTCATGAAACCTGGGACTCTCAGGAAGTAATGCATGGGGATACAGGCCTTTGCAGAAATTACCTACTGCATATTACCCACTGGAGTTCCTCAGGGGCTGGTACTGGGACTGATATGTTTAATGTCTTTGTGGGTGACACGGACAGTGGGATACCTTCAGCAAGTTTGCCGATGACACCAAGCTGAGTGGTGTGGTTGACATGCTGGCGGGAAGGGATGCCAACCTGAGGGACCTGGAGAGGCTTGAGAGGTAGGCCTGTACAAACCTTGTGAAGTTCAACAAGGCCAAGTGCAAGGTCCTGTAGGTGGGTCGGGGCAATCCCAAGCACAAATACAGGTGAATGGTTTGAGAGGAGGCCTGAGGAGAAGGACTTGGGGGTGTTGGTTGATGAGAAACTCAACATGAGCCGGCAATGTGTGCTCGCAGTCCAGAAAGCTGACCGCATCTTGGGCTACATCAAAAGAAGTGTGGCCAACAGGTCAACAGGCCAACAGGAGGGGACTCTGCCCCTCTACTCCACTCTCATGAGACCCCACTTGGAGTACTGCATCCAGCTCTGGGGCCCCCCAACATAAGAAGGACATGGACCTGTTGGAGTGGGTCCAGAGCAGGGCCGCAAAGACGATCGAAGGGCTGGAGCACCTTTCCTATGAAGACAGGCTGAGAGAGTTGGGGTTGTTCAGCCTGAAGAAGACTCTGGGGAGACCTTATAGCAGTCTTGCGGTACTTAAAGGTGGCCTACAGAAAAGCTGGGGAGGGAGTCTTTATCGGGGAGTGTAGTGATAGGACAAGGGGTAACGGTTTTAAACTGGGAGAGGGTAGATTTAGATTAAATATTAGGAAGAAATTATTTTCTGTGATTGTGGTGAGACATTAGAAAAGGTTGCCCAAGTTGTGCGTGCCCCATCCCTGGAAGTGTTCAAAGCCAGGTTGGATGGGGCATTGAGCAACCTGTTATAGCAGAAGGTGTCCCTGGCTCTGGCAGGGAGGTTGGAACTAGATGATGTTGAAGGTCCTTTCTGACGCAAACTATTCTGTGATTCTATGATATGTGCTTTTCTGTCTAACCCAGCCCACTACAGATTGGTGCATAGCCTTGCCACATGCAGATATTTCTCAAGTATAGACCTAGCAGTGAAAAAGCTTTTTTATTAAAAAAGCCTGTTTGCACTTTATGGTGGCAGTGTCTAGAGCTGGTCACCTCTCATTTGTACCTTCTGAGTTCTGTTCTCCAGTTTATCAATCCTTTTTTCATGATTTAATGATTTTGATAGATGTCTAGAAAGCTTCTAGAACAATAAGCATATTTAATAGGGCTAAAGGAAACATCAGCTTTCTTTCTGAGAAGGGAAACTGTAGCATCAACCTAAGTACTTTCAGATTCAAGGTTAACTAAGACCACAGAGTGCTGCTTCAGCACAGTTGATGGCTTTAATCTTTCAGACACAGTAAAAAAAAAAACATGATTTAAGTGTTACATGAAATTTAGCTGGTGAACCACTTCTAGCCTTTTTGAGGCTTTTTTTTTTTTTGAGGACTTGAAGACTCTGTCTTTTTTGCTTTCTGTATCAAACACTTGGTTTATTTGTCAGTGCTTCCTGATGAGCAGTAGAATTTTCTGTCATAAGTAACTGATAACAGAAAAGAAACTGTATCTGCATGTCTGTAGATGCAATCTTTTTAAACCAGTTTATAGGGTATCATTGCTGGGGTTAGCAAGCTTACCTACAGTTCTTCAGTTAGGAAAAGACCATTGCAGCATAACATATTAAAATTAAAATAACTAACACAAAGAAAACCCAAACCACCTCTATTTTTTCCCTCTCCAACATCAGCTAGGACATAATCTGCTAACCCCACTGCTCCCCATTCAAACACTAATTTCACATAGACCAAATCTTGTTTCCCCTTTTTCTCAGATACCATATGACATACGATTTTCCCCATCATTAGCATTGAGTTTGATAGCTTACTAGATTGCATCATGATGTTCTTTTAATTGGATGATTACGTATATGCCCCAGGCAAGTTAGTATGCTAACATCTGATGATTTGGCAAACTGATCTGATTTTATTTGTTTATTTTCCTTCTGGCTGAAACATTTTCTGGTCTCAATGTTCAAAGTGTAATACCTTTGTGAAAGCAGCCTAGATTCAGAACTTCTGGGTATTTGCATTAGTGATAATGAGGGATGCCTTGAGCCATGGGAAAACAATATGTTTTTTTTTAATATACGTGCTTAACTGTTGTGCTATGTCCCTAACTTTAAAAAAAAAATCTTAAATATTTATGAAACATCATTGTTAATTTTGAATTGAGTAATGTCTGATTATCTCTCATAGAGAAATCTGTGAGATCTGCAGGCAGGTTTCTACACTGAGCTGCAGGGTTGCAGATGTTGGTGTGGCTCTCCTGGGCCAAAGGGTTCAAACTACACTAAAGTTTTTCGAATGAAAATTTAATTGAAACTGTAATCAAGCTGTGGGGGACAGTTGACATTGGGTTAATGTAGTTAGAAAATAGTGATTTAGGATGATGGGTTCAGAGCTTGTATTAGACAAAAATTTTCTGAATTTATTTCGCATTTGGTTGTAAATGATACAGGTCTCCACATCCAGACTGTGCCTGTACAACTTGTATTGAACATGTCTTTTTACCTTTCAGCTCTCAAGACACAGGATACTCCAAAAGAAGTGTACTGCAGGACTTTTTTTTTTGTTTTCTCCTCCAGTCCTTTAAGAAAGGAATTTCTACAATAAAGTCTGTAGGAAAAGTAGTGGGTATAGATGTATAAACAGGCTTAATCACATGCCACATTTAGAAAAGAGTAATTGTGTCCACATTTCAAATTGTGACATGCATGATCTGTAAACGCATTCTTTGACATGAGCAGAAATTTTCAGTAATATCAGACAAAAATGAATCTATAGACTTTTGGCTGGAAGAAAAACTCCACTAACTCAGTCCCTGTGAGGATGAAAATTACTGGGTTAATAATATTAGGTTTTGTTTGTTTTGAATCAATAATTATTTTGTGCCAATACATTACTGCTTACATAGACGTTTCACCTATGCTCTTCTTTATTTCATTTGATTATAATTCTTTCCCCACAGACAAACCTGTCTATGAGGCAAATACGCTTGACTGAATAGTAGCGAATATTTAGATAAGGTACCAATGGCTGGAGGGCAACTGCAATATTCAGCAATTATATGTACAATACACCGTGCCCCTGTGGGATTCCTGTGAGAATGTGCTTTGCATTGTGTAGAAACAAACATGGGCAGAAAAGAGCCACAAATATTCACATTAGGCATTTTAATGTTGGAGACTATTTCACGGGGTAGGTTTAAAATAATAGATACCAGTGGAGTAAGAACTCTGGGAAGAACCTGAGACAGCTATTTCCTGAGGAACAGAAACCTTTCTGTGCAATTAATGGCATCTGTTACTTCTGCTCTACTAGTTCCATATTGTTTCCTCTCCCCAGACCTGAAGGAGAAAAATAAAGCCTTTCTAGCCAGAATGGAAGAAAACCTCTCTAACGCAAGTCAATAATAGTAATCCTGCTTGTTCCAAGTTCCACCATGGTTACTTGGCCCTCTGAATAGCATAACAAAACATTAAGCAACACCTTTTCAAAGAACAACCTTGTACCTGGGCCATGCACTGTGAAGTATCAAGAAAATGGCAGAAAGATTTTAGCCACCTGAGTTAGAGAGAAAATTAATCCCTTGAAAAGGGCTTGTCTGGACTCTATTATTGCCATTATGAAAGGCACATTTAGTGAAAGAAATAAATTGGTTATTACTCGTACATTAGTGATCAGCACAGACTCAATGTAAAACACAGTTGCTAAACTGAAAACAAGTTCTGCAGAGGGTATTGGGTTGATGACCCTATTACAGCTAACGACCTTGAACACCATTCAGACTTAGTTTAACGCTCCAAAACCTGTCAGGCACTGCTCTGTTTTTTATTTAATTAACTCTCAACGTTCTTACATGCCACAGTATAAAAGACAAGAATAAATACCTCAAGTCTGCTTAAATTTAAACAGTCTTCATTATTTCAATATCTCTTATGGACACTGGATTTAGAAATCTCAGCTAAGATATTTGAAATATCCAAATAAAATTGAATATTTAATTTTATGACAACACGTAGAATTCACTTTGAAGGCACAGTGATTACGTACAGTTCAATAAATATCCAAGCATCTATGTGTGATTAAGGTGTGGTTAACTGTGAACATTTCTCCTTGTTTGCTTGTAACTTCTTTTCTGTCTACCATCTATTTGTTCTTTTTAAAATTCTGGCTCCTCTGCAGTTTCAGCTAAAAGTTTTGCTCGAGAGTGCCCTTAATCTGGTTCCCAAACACACCCCAAAATGCTACCTTGAATTCCACAATAGCTGCAGTTTATGTCAGCTTGACTATCATGGGAGCTGGGCTGAAGCTTTAGTGCTGCAGTGAAAGGCAGAAGCTGAAATTACAGTTCCTGGGGTGCTGAACCTAATCATTTTGTTCTGCTCATTCAGCCAAGTTCTACTCATGCAACCTGACTACATAGTGGAGTTGGCCAAGTAGCAGCCTAGATCTGGCCCAGGGGATGAGTTAACCTACGTCCCTGAAACAGAACAGCAAGACTTGCAGGTTAGAAGTGGAAGAAGAGATCTGTCAGAATTCCTACCCTGTTGGAATTGCTCCCAACGAAGACGAAAAAGAAAGCAAGAGAAGAGATAGGACGTGGTAGGAGTGTCACAGGGCATGTGTCAGTAAGGAGTCTCCACAGGCCACTGGAGAATGAGAGTGACATTGTCACTATGTGATTAAAAATAGGGGGACAAATTGTAGCGGGGAGGGGGAAGAAGGAAAGAAAGTGCTGAGACAGACAATCTGCTCAATCAAGGACTAGAGCAAGGTGCTAAAAGCCAGTTGCTTCTTGCACACATTGTAATAAGGATTGCATAAAGGCATACAAAGCCTGTAGATAGATGGCTGGACTGAAGTAACTGTGGCCAATACTAAACTTTTCATAGCATCACAAAGCATTAGACTTCTTCACCATTGCCTTCATTTCTAAATGGAAAGTTGTGTTGCTTTAAAGCGCCACAATTGCCTCAATCCTTATTGTATAGATACTTACTGGTATAAAGAGGCTAACAGAAACACACCTACAGGAAGATTCCGTAATAAACACTCTTCTGTCAAGTATATATAAGTCCATGTTAAGGATTTTACCATTAGGAAGAGGGCCAAAGGGTAGGTATTGGTCTGACTGGGACAAGATTGTGGAGAGCTCACTTTTTGTGTACAGATGTTGGAGGAACTTAAGGTCAGATGAGGGCCTGGAACGAGCGGCCAGGGACATAAAGAAATAAAGGAAATGTAATGTGAACATAAGCGACATTAGAGTGCAGGAGTGGAGGGGTAGGATGAAGGGACAAGGAATGTTGGTAGAATGAACATAATTATAGGAGGAAGGATTTAATGGAGCTGTAGACATCATCCTCCACTCAATAACATTCAGTAACTCCAAGTCGTCCACCATGACTTTGTCTGGATTATAGTTTAGCTATACCATGGATGAAGAGGACAGACAATATCAACCCTTTCAGAGACCATAGCTTTGCATGGAACCAATTTGGGTTATTTTGCTGGTGCCTGATGGCAGTCGTATACTCATATGCTTGAATATCTTCTCATACTCCATTATGAACATTTTTCCTTTCATAGGGTTATCTCAGGTTCCCTTTGCCCAAATAATGGAGCACAGATTATCTAGTATACCCCAGTATATTTTTCTTACTCCTAAGCAGCCAACTTGGAAAAATCATCCCTCAAAAATCATAAAATTAGCCAACACCAATAGACAGCAGTGTTTCACACTATAGTCAAACTCTCTTTCAGTTTTAAATATGAGTTGCTTAAATAAGAAGAATTTAGCTGTAATTTTCACCCACAGCATGACACAGCCTTTCAAAATCTTTATTGTCATCTTCCACCAACGTCACAACTTGTATTACTAGTAAACAAGGCTTTTCCAAATTGAAGGAAGAGGTATGACAAATAGACATTTTGCCTGTTCAGGCAGGTCCCCTCTCTCAAGACCTCACCAACAGACACTTCCCCTGCATACAATTAACATACTGTAACATGGCTACAGTACAAAGGCCAAAATACTTTTGCCTTACTCTTGACAGTAATCCTTTTCAAACTGATATGAGTGAGCCGGGACCTTAGACAGCAGCCGCGTGAGTCTTATCTCTAAGTGAGACATATTAACTACCTAGGCAGTAAACACAACTGAGCAGAATGTCTTATTCAAAGCAAATGATTAGTTCCACATTTTCTGTGAAATTTTGATGACAATGAAGTACAGTCACAGCTAAGTATCATGTACTGATGCCAGTTTGTACTAAGACATCTTAAAGGAATGTCGTCAATTTAAAAGTCTCCCTTCTGTGTGATTTCTTAAAGTCTCCGATTGTTGTATGTAACTTTTTATATTGCTAGTACTGCATGAGATTGGAAAGGGAAAAATTCCCTATTCAGTTTTGCCGCAGACTGTACAATCTCCTTTTATTATGTAGTTATTGCCAGTGCTGCCTTCTGTCTGTGGTTTTCTCTATTGTTTGTGTGTCTCTTTAAAAAGACAGGGAAACATATGAAAATGAAACGCCAAAACCCATATGAGCTATCTGTCTCCTTATGGTTCCTGATTCTATTCGAGTTTGCATCTGATAGGAGTCAACCTGAGGTCTGGCATCATTTCCATGGACTGGTTGTGCATTTTATATTAGATTACTTGGTAAAAAAAGAGTTGATGTTGAGAACAAGATTTTGGTCTGCTGTCTGCTAGCTGGCTGCCTTAACCACTTAGCTAGGGAGTCAAGTTTCCAGCTGTTTGTTCTCCTTTTGTCCTTCAGGTTCTTCTGTTGCCTCTCATACAGAGGTTTTGACTGAAGAAAAGATGAAGCAGGTGCCTAAGCCTAGGAGTAGTAAGCTTCCAGAAACTATTTTACCATTCAGGTTAAGAAAAGCCTGAAGTCTCAAGTCTCCTACTTTGTAGATTAGAGATTTTATCTTTGGACTTTAAACAAAAAGTAAACAGTGGTATCAATGCCTGCTTCTTTTCTGGTACTTTAAAATAAAAATGCTGGTGATACAGTATCAGATAGTGAACTTAATTATGCCAGTATGAGATAGGCATGTAAAACCTATCAAAGACCTTTACATAAAGGCCTTGCAATGAATACTGCATCCACCAAGGGACTTAAGACCTGAGATATTTGTGAATGAGCTTTGAAGGAAATATATGCAGAATAGTTAACTTGACAGATTTTTGGATATCTACAGTAGTAGAAATTTAAGTAACTAAGCAAATGCTATAGCAGAAATGAATAAGCTACAGAGTCTCAAATAGTTACACAAAGCTGTGGATTTTTTGTCTTAGATTTAATTGACAAAATCTTAAATAAATATCACATTGCACTTCATATTTTTTCAGCGGTCCCAGCCTTAAACTCTACGTCTGTATTAAAAACAGTCCTTGTGAACTTTTTGATTAGCTTTGGCTGGGTAGGTATATTCCTGGACTAAATTTATATCTATATACATTACTGTGTTTGGACTGCTTCCACCCATTGTTTGTGGTCAGGTGTTCCAGCACATAGGAAAATATATATGTGCGTAGATGTCACAGGCATCTAAGCTGCACATTGGTCCTCAAGATTTTAAGAAATAATTTGGACTTAATTACACTTGATTTCATTATCCAGGACTTAATACATAAACTACATGGTGTGCTTATTCTAATGGATAAGAGAGAAGAACAGATAAGATCTTCTGTGAAGGTGAAAAAAAGAAATCCTTTCTGAACCCAATACCAAGACGGTTCTGCAGTCTTCTCAGACCCATTAACAGGCTCACATTAAGAGGTGTGAGCCCAGGCTGTTTGTATGGTCAAAGCTCAGAAAACTGTTTTGGTCAACTGTTGAGTCAGTCCATTACAGCTGGGAGTTCATCTTCAACAAATAAGACAATCTGTCATACACAACTAGAGCAGAGTTTTCGAACAGAAACAGAACTTCTTGTAGAACCAGGAATTACTGGCACAGCAACAAGGGACTGTAAGCTTCTGATTCACTGATGGCCAGCTTCTCCTTACAGACTTTTGGTTCATGTATTATAGACAAATAATGTTTTGAAGTATTTGAATGTATGCACACAAGTAAAATCCCTTGCCAGACGTGGGATATAAATAAAGGCAACCTCAGTAGTTCAGTTTGTATGCCAACTCACTTGTTAGAATCTTATCCTAAAATGCCATTCGGAGCTTTGCAATGGGAACTTCAGTTGGAAAAAGTGGAAAGGTGAATTTGCCCATACATTACTGTTGATCAATGGTGACAGGACTGGAGTACAAAGTTCCTGAATAAAAAAAAATGAGATGTCCAGGTTGACACAATAAAAAAAGGTGGGTGAGCAAATCTCCCCACTGTACTCATCTAGATCCCTAGAATAATTCTTTTTTATTCCTTCCTCGCTAAGACTGTGCATGTCTGTCCCCTGGTCTTCTTCAGGGTTGCCCTGTGGCTGCCTGTGCAGTCTCTGTGTGTTCGCTCTGCATCTTCACTGTGCTCTTTTCTTCTTCCCGCACATCTCACCTTGCACTTGAGAAGCCTCCCAAGTGATTTACGAATTTCTAAATGCTTTCAGGGAAGGTGCAATCCCCGCCTGCTTCAGTTGGGTTTCATTTGACACTGATAGCAGGCTGCCTTCCTCTCACAGCCCACCCTCTCTTGACAGGACTAAATAGGGCATACACTAGCACGTGCTAGGCAACGAACAAACAAATAAATGACTCACTGTAAACTGCTACAGTGGCCGGTCTTCACTGGTCAGCGTTCATTCCCCCAATCAAAGAGCAAGAATATGCCCTCTGCAAATAAGCTGCTGGCTGTAAGGGAACTCTCTTTCTTGCTGCCTTAGGAAGGTCGTGACAAACTTGCAGACCTTTAGAGGCTGAACTGCTAATCTCTAGTCTTTTAAAAAGGGTATGCTTGTCCCCACAAATCCGTAATTCCCCAGCACACTAGAGGACCATTGCTTTTAAGAAAGTTTTGTACTCTGCAGATTTTTTGCAAAAAACACATTTCAGGTTAAGTGTCACTAATTTTCCTCCCTCCCTCCCCTTTGTCTCTAGAGTGTCTCTGCCAATCCTTGACATTTACACATCCAAATAATAAATTTTCTCCTTTTTTTCCTGAAACTGCGATGATTTTCTTCCTTTCAAATTACAAAACTTAGGAAAAAAAATGGTCTCTTTATCCATTTGCAGTACAAGGTTATTTAAGTGTATGTCTTTGAATGTATTGCTTAATGCCATAGCCATTATTATTTCCTTCCCTTTCAGCTGATGCACATATTCAGTTAAAAATCAATTGTGTGCCACATCCGCAAACATACCCTCAGTCTTATTTCCTCTCCTTTATATTTCCACTCTTTGGTTGGATAGCTAAACTTCCATTAATACCACTCAGGACATCTCAATGTTTTTTTAAAAGTTCCATCATTTCACAGTCCAATTGCCATCTGTGGCAAGATGAGCTCCTACATAACGTTCATAGAGCCATTTATCCTACAAAGCTATAACCTCAATCTATAATGTCCCTTCACTCTTAATTTCATAAATAGATTTTGATAGCTGTCTCAAGTGCAGCTCCAAGTGCTTTTTCTTTGAAAGTTATTTTAAGAGTTGATCGTTTTTGAATAAATGATAAATGTTAGCAGATTTAGAATCCACATATCTGTTCCTATGTTTATTCATGTAAGAGAAGCCGACACTTGTCACAGGGAGTATTAAAATACAATGCTGAATCTAAATGTCATTAAAGTTTGGTAAGAATGAGATCTGGGTTTTGTAAGCAGCTATAATTTGTTAAACCAAGGGCAGATATTAACATCTGCTCTCTTCCTGGTGATGGAATAATATTTATTGAATAATAACTAGTAGAAGTACAGCTGAATTCCTGCTCCCTGCAGTGAATTTATGTTACATATGCAGCTACAATGCAAAGCAAACACATTCAGCTAATTGCTGATGTGTCATAAATGCAAGAGGACAGGTAAAACTAGAGTCTATAAACATTTTTGGTGACGACTGACAAGATTTAAGCCTGCTGTTAGGTTGTTTTTTATTTGTTAAATACTTTTTTCTTGTAGTTCATCTTCAAAAATACCTTTCCTTCTTACTGTTTAATGTGAACATCCCAGGTTTAGTTGCCAAAGTAGATTTCATTTAAGCCTATATTTTTGCATTTTTCTTTCTGTGAATGACTCATTTATTTATATAGGGGTTTTGCTGAATATCATACGTTTATATATAGGCACTTTATTATTCCTGCAGTAGAACTTACCTGTCCTTAAACAGCCGCTCATATATCCCAAATTTAGCTGTATTATGTAGCTCATCTCCATTTCAAGTGTGTACTCTTTATCTTCTCTCCCCAGGAAAGTACTTTACATTTTTATAAGCTTACCTTTCTCCTCTTTCTGGTACAATGACATACATATACTTTTCCCATTAAATTTAAATTTAACTTCTCCTTACTTCTGTTTGTCTTAATATTCATAATTGACTTATACCTGGTGCTCATATAACCTAAAGTGCTTTTGTCTTGCCTGGCACATGGGAATGCAAGCAACTTAGTTTCTCTTACTGTATCCGGTTTTGAAGGCAATAAATAGAATACACAGAATAATTTCTATAGGTAGAGCTTCCTGTCGCTTTCTGTTGTTGTGTTTTTTTTTCATCCAAGTGTGATCTGACCTTTATTCTCTGTGTTGAGTTCAAAACTTAAAAGGTTCCTAATAAATTTAGTACCAGCAGAATTAATTACTTTCCTGTTTCCTTGCTTCATTGAATCCATATAAGCGGTAGCAATTGTAAGTTCTGGTAGGGCAAACGTCTTACCAATATTTATATATTTATGTGACAACATCCTTCTAATTTATGTGAATTAATTATTTAGAAATTGTTATTAAAAATGTAGATACCAAAATCTGAATCCATACACTATCAAAGTCCAGTTTCCATCATTTCACATGTTTTCTCTTGGCTCCTGCATTTAGTCCCCTGATGGTGACAAGCAGTCTTTGGTACAGCTCAACATTTCAATTAAAATAACCCATTCTTTCTCCAGTGAATAGACCTGCTGTTGTCACTGAAAGTGCTGCATGAATTTTCTTTGGATAATCATTCAAAACTGTGTATCATTCCTTTATACTTCAGTTGCATCCTTCTAGAGGCAGTTCAGTTAGAAAGACAGAACAGGAATTCTCTCCTATTAATGATTATAGAGTCCAAGGGAACTGCACTTCTAACTTAAGGATCTCTTTCAACAGCTTAAAGCTGATAGCTGAGCAGGATGAAACTCAGTCCAAAGTCCAAACCCAGACATTGCTCACAAATTCAGACAGTGCTCACAGCTAAGTCCCTGCTGAAGAGCAGAATTCTTTGGACGTACTCATGTGGAGGAAAGAAATAAGGAATATGAAAACTCAGTCTTTCCTCTGAACTTCACCCAGTAAATCCATAGCCTTATAGCTCATTATTGTCTGTTATTTGTTCCTGGTTTAATTGCTAGACTAGCCATAAACTATGCTGAGAGAAAGGCTGTGAATTTTCAGCTCAAGCGCTTAAAGTTAAACACATCAGAGAAATTGAAGCACTGCATATCTCACCTGTGTATTAAGGTGCTTAATATCTGACTAAACCATGGGAAAACGTTTCCAAATAGCATTTAGTTTTTGAAACTTCTGCTTTTATTTCAGACCAGAAGAAGAGCACCTGTGCCTGAAGTTCTATTTAATTGTTTCAAACTAGACTGGCTGCTGTAGTAAAAATTTATCTCCTTCTGCAAACATTGTTCTGTGTATGCGCTGAGACCACCACAGTTTACAGTAAAGCACTGTTGAAGTGCTACATCAACTTTAATTTGATTTCCTTTGTTTTTCAACCTGCAACATGTACAAGATCAAGTTAAGAGCAATGGACAAGTTCATGTTTGGTATGCCTTTTGACTTTCTTTCTGATTGCCTGGTTTTCTTCTGAGAAGCAAGAAACAACCATTGTATTAGAATCATTAGGTAAAGTGTTCATTGTTTAATTTATCAGCAAGTATATATGCCAATATTTCCAAGTAACACTGTTTTTCCTAGTTTTACAGCATAAATACTTTTACATATGAGATTTTTTTTTCTCTATTTGCCAAAAATATCAATATTAGTCATAAAGGAATAAATTCTGCACAGCGGTATCTGCCTTTAAATATAGCTTGAATACCCAAGTTTATACAGGGGTAAAAGTCTATAGTCAATGTATTATTTTACTCAAATGAAAAGAGAGGTGGGGTTTTTTCCCCTTAAATTGCATTGTCTATTATTTTTATGATCACTGACACTGTTATTTATAAATTATTTTCTGAATTTGTAAAAAAAAATCAATAATCAAACAAACACTGTGGTTTTGCTTAGGGTTAGATATGTTCAGTTTTCACTTAGAACATACAGATATCTTTCCATTCCTATGGGAAACAGAAAAGAAGCAGTTTACAGCTGCAGTCTCAGCAAATATCATCAACAATTTATTATTTCTGTGACTTGCCAAACAAGCACAATAAAAGATTTAATAATTTAACATTCAACAAATTCTTGTCTCTTTGCCTAAGTATGGTTGGGTTTTCTCTATATCTCTCACATTCTTAACTTTACAAAGCTCAACCAGTTCCAGGGACAGTTATTGCTCAGTTTCTGTGTTCTGAATAAGAAGAATCCTGTACAACCTCAGCAAATAGTGTCTGTCAGCCATTTATATTTCCAGAAATAGCCATGATTTCTTTGATAGTAGATAAGCTAAAGATTCCTTTAAAAATCACAGGATTCTGGATGCAGTCAGTGCATCAGTGGAGGTTAGGAAATCTGGGAAATCAAATTGGAAAAAAAACATGAGTTGTAGTATTAAAAAAAACCCAAACAAACAAAACAACAACCAACCTCATTTCTCTTAATCATCTATCCCCAGAGACTTTCACTCTTCTTTTCTGAAGTCTAGAACAACCAGGATACAGAACAAATACATTTTGTGCCCAAAGGATTGATATTGAATGCATCTTTAACAAATTCCCTTCATTTTAATAATTTTGCAACATTCGTGGTTATTACATAGTAGAACTATGAGTCTGGAAAAAATGCCAAGCAAGGCTGCTGGGTTTTTTGTTTGTAATAGCTTTTTAATTACTAGAGACTGGAGTTTTCCCAGTAGTCCAGAAAAAATCAATTAAAATTAATAAAAAAGAGAGGAGGAGAGATTGAGCCTGTGTTTGAAGAAAAAACTATTCTTGTAGCTTCCTAAAATTCTGAATTTGAAACAGGATTAGGGGGAGACTCATCTGACTGCCTGCTTTTACATACTGCCAAAGCTGGAACCTTTCCTTGAAGTGTGGTTAATGAAGCATTTTATTCTGTTCAGAAAATTAAAAAAAAACAACAACAACAACAAAAAAACCCAAATGAACAAAAAAAACAAAACCAAAATAAAAAAAACCCAACCTATATAATTTCACTTAGAAAAATGTTACCAAATATTACCAACATAGTTTTAAGCAATTAAATGTTCATTAAAAAAATAGAAATGTCTACCTAAATAAGTATTTTGCAGAGTAAAACGGATTATAGACACTGAGGTAGGAAAAGGGGGATCATTCATTATTACTTTGTAGGGAGAATTTCAGCCCAGTCAGCAAAAATTTCTTCTTTTAGAAATATTCTTTTCTAAATAGAAAACCTCCACTTTCATTTTTTTTAAAAAAGTGTTATTACAGTAGTTTCCTTGTGTAATAGACACATTACACTAGAAGCACAAAATTACATAATTTTCTTTGGGGAAAGATACTACCTTTTTTCTGAAAAATGTATTTATTTGTGTTAATTCAGTAAGCTATTTTCTGCCTACTGACCCTTCAGAAGTAAGACAACACAGAGTACCCAAAATAAAGTATAATGTGTCTCTTAAAAATGTAAAAGGCATTAGGTAATGGTTTTAAACTAAGAGAGTTGATTCAATCTAGATATAAGAAAGAAAACTGTTCTATTATCTCCTTGAATGAGACCTAATATAATATGGTTAGACTCACTCTAGTACACAAACAGATCTCTTTTCGTTGTTGGACATCAGTAATGTAAATATCTCCATTTGCTAAGATGAATCCTACATTATGTTATTAATAAAAAGACTTACTGGACAGGTTATTAACTATGCTATGATTTTGAAATTATGATAGAGGTAAGTGGTGGAAAGGTTGAGTTTAGACTAACCTCTGTCATGGATCTAGTTCCACTCTAGTAAACATTTCTCCCCCATTCCATAACACTTCAGAATAAGCAGAGACTATTTTTTGCCTGTTAGAGGCAAGAAAAGTATTTGGAAGTCCTGGCTTTATTTCTTCATATTTGCATGACTCAGTGACTGATAGAAAAAACCCTAGTTTTAACTGTGCCTATCAGCCAAAATGTCAAGTTCTTTAAATGAAAGGAGAACATTTCAGTTACCTGGTATATCTAACTGAGATGTTTTATAAGGCACTGAAATATGTAGTTGTTAAGGAAACAGACAGTGCCCTTCTGATGCAATGAAAAATAGATGGTCTAGGGCTCAACACAATACAGTTATTTTGTCATGCCTTACTAATGGATAATGCCTGGGTGAAATAAATACAGGATCATTTCTGTGTATCTCTCTGATGTCATAAAGCATGTCATAAGCTCCAATGACACCACACATACTCCTTGCTGTTAATGGTGGTGGCACTTCTGAAAGAAAGTGGGTGGATAACATCATGAGAATTTCTTACTACAGCTCGATTCCTTGCAAGCCTTTGCTGTAGCCTGGGCACACCAGCAATGGATCAATGGGCCGAGGCCAATGGTATGAGGTTCAACAAGGCCAAGTGCCGGGTCCTGCACTTGGGTCACAACAACCCCATGCAGTGCTACAGGCTTGGGGAAGAGTGGCTGGAAAGCTGCCTGGCAGAAAAGGACCTGGGGGTGCTGGTTGACAGCCGGCTGAATATGAGCCGGCAGTGTGCCCAGGTGGCCAAGAAGGCCAACAGCATCCTGGCCTGTATCAGGAATAGTGTGGTGAGCAGGACTCGGGAAGTGATCGTCCCCCTGTACTCGGCACTGGTGAGACCCCACCTCGAGTACTGTGTTCAGTTCTGGGCCCCTCACTACAAGAAAGACATTGGGGTGCTGGAGCATGTCCAGAGAAGGGCAACAAAACTGGTGAGGGATCCAGAGAAGAAGTCTTATGAGGAGCAGCTGAGGGAACGGGATTTCTTTAGCTTGGAGAAAAGGACACTGAGCGGAGACGTTATCTCTCTCTACAACCACCTGAAAGTGGGGGTCAGTCTCTTCTCCCAAGTAACAGGTCACAGGAAATGGCCTCACCTTGGACCAGGGGAGGTTTAGGATGTATATTAGGAAAAATTTCTTCACTGAAAGGGTTGTTATGCATTGGAACAGGCTGCCCAGGGAAGTTGTTGAGTCACCATCCCTGAAGGTATTTAAAAGACATGTAAATGTAATGCTGAGGGACATGGTTTAGAGGTGCTTTTTGCAGTGTTAGGTTAATGGTTGGACCTGATAATCTTAAAGGTCTCTTCTAACCAAATCAATGCTATGATTCTATGATAATACTGAGTATGAAAACAGTACTTTAAAACACTGGCTTAGGGTGAGTTCAAAGATAACTTTAGTCAGTGATAGCCACTCAGCCCTACATTACTGTCAAAAACTGGGCTGTAGCACGTTATGTACCGAATTTGCCAGTTGTGCTGTTTGGATTTACACAGGACCCTCCTGCCCCATTTTTGGAATGGCTAAAATGAGAGCTAGAGAAAGAAAATTTATGACAAAATAATTTTAGAATAATCATAGTTACCAAAATGGGATTTATTAACTGGATAATAAGCATATACGCTGTATTTTTGAGAGCAGACAGGATCATAATTCACAGGTTTAACACCCATGTCACCAATTATTAAATTAAAACATATCTATTATTCAGAAGTTTTTTTTTTCTTTGCTAATATTTGAGTTGGTGGGAAATGTTATTATGTATACGTACATAACAGAAACAGCTCAACTTGGTAATTTGGCAATGCCAAAACTGAGTGCTGTTCACAGTGTACACCTAGGTGGAAAATACACAATGGCTGAGCATGTGAGTTGACCCTCACTTCCCATACTCTATCTCTGTTTTTTGTTTGCACCTGTGAGATTGCTACTGATACTGCTGAAAAAAAGTCACATCATTAAATTTCAAACAGGGATATGATTTTGAATCAGAGAGTTTTTAATACAGTTAAATGAACTTCATTACTTCTAAAGCCTGCTACTAGCTTAGATCATTGTTGCCTCATTCTGTTTAAAGCAGGGTTCATGCTACAGATCTAACTATAGCTATAAAAACAAAAGCAATAGATCTTCTCTGTGGTTTCACTCAGGACCAGTTCCCAGGGGTAACTCGTGTGGATTAATGCAACAAGCACCCATCCTGCATCAGAAGCATTTACATACAACCTTTTGGTCATAACTAATCAACTATCTGAAGTAAGCTTAATGTATAGTCCTCTTACCTAGACTGCAACACATCTTTTATACTAAACCTTGATCATCAAAGCTGGCAGATTTCCCTGTATGGAGCCACAGAGTGGCTTTTTTGCAGTACAAATTTGGCAAAAGATGTTAGACCATATCAACTCAACATATTGAGAGGAACTCATATCTTGTATCTCACAGAGCCAAATTTAAATTTAAAGGCTCACTTCAGTAAAGACTTTATGGAGAAAAACACACTAAAAAGCAGAAAGAAGGTAATTTTCCTATTATGATGTGTCAATTGTGTAATACTGTGAAACAAACACGTTTTACTTTTGTTAAAAACGTACAGAGACATGACACTAGTTCTTTTTATGTAACTCCTCACTAGATGAAACTTGCTTTAATAAGACTTATTTAACATTAAGACTTATTAAAACATCCAGGTAACAAAAACACACCATTGTGTAAAGTTCGTAGGTCTTACAAGCTTGTGTGACATCTTTAGAGCAAAATTCAATTCAGATAATTAAATGACGTCAATCCAAAATTCTCTTTGCTATCTTAGTCAGCTAAGACTAAGTTTTCACATTATGAAAACTGTTGTCTTCTGTTGCTCTGTGAAATAGCTGCTCAGTAAAAACAAACACAACAAAAAGATAAGATCCTATATTCAGCTCTATTCTACTAAATGTAGAGGTGCTATATAAATATAGTGTGTATATCTATGTATACATTTGGTCATATATGTGAATAAATATTCATAGCTGCCATTAGTGATAAAATTCTTAAGATCAATATTTTAATTAATGTTGGTTTTGTCAAGGAATAAAAGATTTCTTTTCTATATTATTTCGGTTCAAAGAATAAATAATGATCTGTAGCGACAGTTTCAGGAGGAACAGTCTATATTACTGTTTTAAATGCTCTCCTATTGTCAGAAACTTGCCAAAGTCTTAAAAAATTACTGACATATTAATCCTGGGTCATGTTTTCATTGGTTTTGTTTGAAATATGAATTGCTCTTACAGTTGGGCACTGCCTGTGTTGTTAAGGTAATGTAAATATGTTAGTGTATGCAATTGTTACTTGAATGCTGTACTCCAGGACAAAGAAAAAAACAAACTTTGCTCTTCTGTTGTTTTTCTGTAATGTAAACTCAAAATACATAAATAAATAACAGTGAAGGAAAAAAAACCCTCCCCAAAACAGATGCATTTGCAGCTGCAACTGTCCTAAATTCCCCAGGTTTCCTGTCGGCACTACATTGTTTACAATGATTTGTGGCACTGGTGGATAATAATACATAATAGATATTGCGCTCTCTTACTTGAAATAAAAAACAGGGTTTGCTTCATAAGTAAAATATCTGTTGGTCCCATACTATAGTCTGAATAATAACAGAGACACTAATGCATTAGAACCATATTGATTATTCTTATTTATGAATCAGAGAATAACTAACTTTGTATAAGAGACTTTCGTATCTAAAACCATAATTTGCTTAATTCTGTATGCCACAAAACATTGTGCTTTGCAACCACTTTTGGGAAAATCTACTCCAACAATAAAAATTAAGCCGGAAGTTGCCTTGTGGTGATGTTTTCATTTTGGAAGTTAGGGTGCTCTGGAGAAAAAGTCATATGTGGATTAGGCCAGTGTTCAGCAAAACCGAGATCATTAGTGTGTTGCAGAGTTCTTTACCCAAGGCAATACTAATGTTAATTATAGTTTCTGTTTATGTATTAGAAGAAATTCTGTTTAGAAATCAGAAGAATTCATAATTCACTGCACTAGAGGAACACTCACCAACTTTGAAGTCTTAGATTGGGGTTTGGCTCATTATTCTTCATCTACAATCCATTTAATCAAGTTTTGCCAAAACCAAGACTACAAAAGCCTTATTAACACAGAGTAGAAATACATGCAAAACAGCCAAATTCAAAGATCAGAGGGAAGCCCAAGATGATGAGACTCGAACCTTGGGAAGTAAAAAAAAATTGAAAATATCACCATCATAAGTGTTAAATAACTAAGAATTATTATCTTCTGTCATGTATTAAAAACTTCAGTTAAATAAACTGTATGATGCAGAAAAGTGTAAGTCTTTGACTTAGCTATATGCTTGGCCTTATTTTATGTCAAATTAAAACAAATCCAATATTCAAATTTTCTGATCAGAAATGAGAATATTTGTTATTGTACCAGATAAAATTCTAAACACATAAAGGAAATTTGGAAAAATATAAAATTTTCTACCTTCTGGAGATTTTCTGTGAAACCCAATATTAATTTCAGAATTATTACTGGTCAAGCAGTAGCAAAACTTCTTGACTGAACAGAGAAGTGGTCCATTATATAAAAAAAGAAAAAAAATCGCCTTGCCTTGCCTTGTCTTCCCTTTATTCTTTTCTCTTTTCTTCTTTCTTTCTTTCTTTCGGAGAGAGAATATTTATAATCAGCACAGTACACGTAAAATAAAATTATCAATCAAAATGCTTGGTATTCTGCTGTGTTTTATATTTCTTCAGTTTATATACCTCTAATGACACATTTCGTCCTTATTTTAAAGTCTAAAATAAGTCAGATGACCTGCCTCCTGGAAGTGCTACTCTCCCTCATTTTCTTCAGCTCTCAAAAAAAAAAAAAGGCTAGAGGAACTCAGATTTCTACACTCTTGATACCTAAAATTACGTGAGATAAATTATGCATTTCAAACATCTGAGATCTTGCCAGTTTAGAGATGTGCAGATAACAGATTATACATTACATAATCCTATTAAAAAATGTGTTCAAGTCCTCAAAATGTTTATGTAATTTTTTTCATTAAATGCGTCAGACAACATCATCACTATCAAAATCAAGTTGGAAGACTCACTAGTACGTTTTTCATGGCTTCCAGAACATGAGTCTGACTCTTCACAGAGAGTTCAGAAAGCCCATCAGCCTTTGGAAGCCACTGAGAGGATGAATTTACTCTCCAGTACAGTTTTGGTGATCTTCAGGGCTGAAACGAGCAAAAGTCCTGGAAATCTTCATATGTTGCATATTCTGTGTATTCCCTTCCTGTTTACTCTATTTAGTTTTCCAAGAATGGTCTTCGAGGCCTTTGGTCAAGTCCACAGCGTCAAGCTGAGTAAGCCAGAAGGGACGGATACTAATGTCATAAACTCCCAGTCCAAGCAAAAACATTGTTAGAGCTGGTAGTGTTCCTTATCTGTCCATTTTCCAGCTAGTGGCTGTATTTATAGTGACACTTTCACTCCTCAGTATGGCATGGAAGTAGCCACAAGGAATATATCTATATTAGGGAAACATTAGTGTGAGGCTACATACTCATATACTGGTTCCCATGCATTCGTACTGTTTCTGAGCATCCTCCTGAGAAAATTTTGGCTTGTGACAATTAGTACTCTACAAGATAATGCCCGGTCCCAAGGCCCGTTCTCAATAAGCTACCCCGTATCGGAGGGAAGAGAGTTAGGTCGGAGATGGTAGTGGAAATGTGCCTTGGCCATTATATTTATTAGGCTGGGAATAACCCAGAACTCATTGGTAGTAGAACTAAAATGTTATTTTAATTACCACTAAACCTGAAATTGTTAAATTCAGCTAGAAGAACCAGGAAGAGATGGATATTACGATTTGAGGTAGAAAAATAAACCAGTAATTTTGTCAAATATTCAGAAGATATTAACAATGGAAAATACTTCAAATGTAAATGTATTATATATGATGATGCAGTATATTTTCAACAGGAGCACCCAAGTATCCATATTCTCCAAATATATCAAGATGGATTTGCAGACTATTGCATGAGCAAAAAATAAAACTGTGCTGAAAAGCTAACCAAAAACTGCATTTTAAATTATGTAAGTTTTTTTTCAGTTGATGCTTGTTTATTCTCGATTTACTTGGAGTTCTCCAATTCACAAAACTGACATTTGGTTTACACAGTAATATTTTTAGTACTTTATGAGAAATCAATTAAATTATGATTTAGACTTTGCAGGGAGTTAATGGATAGCAATTTAAAGAACTATTGCTGTGCTTCAAGTAACATCAAGTATCTTATTCTGCCTACATAATTTTCGTGTTCCTACCACTTAAGCAGCTATTAGGAAGTGCTCCCGACACTTATGCTGTGTATCTGCAGAATTCCACACAATTGCTTCTGATCCAGATGTTTTATATTGGTTACCGTAGCATTAAAGAGACAAGATAAGGCCATTACACAAAGGTAGTGTAGTTGCACTGTTTCAGAAAAAAAAATCAAACCCAAGACAACAGATTCTAAACTGAACAGCTTTGAAAATCAGGATTAAAAAAAAATAATTAAATTTGCTCAGGAAATTTAGGAACCCCATTCAGCCAAATTCAGCCTGAAATAAGTGTGTATCAGAAGGTATTCAATATGCTAAACGCAGCTGTGATCGAAATGGATGCGTAAGCTACACTGAAAAAAAAATGCTTATGATTAGATGCAAGTAGTAAAGGAGTGCAATAAGCAGCACTTCCCATGCAGCAGGGCAGGGGGACTAAGGTGTTTCAGCTGCAAAGCACTGCTTTGGTGACTCAAAGCAGCCATAAAACTCACATATGGATTCATCAGCCTGAACGTATCAGGGAATCTGACCTTTTTGAATATGAAGCTGTTGCACATTACATTCTATTTGCGATTTAAACTTACTTGTGAGATATTTAAGCATTTAGTGTGATTTGCATTTTTCTTCACTTGAATCGGTATTAGCTTTATTTTGATCTACTGCAACAAATGTATAGCAGAAACAGCAGAGCAAAGGCACCTGATGCCTTGTTTCCTTAATCTAAATGCAAACCAAACATGAGAAACAAAATAGTCCACTTACACCTCAAGGCTTTAAGGGTACAGCATAAAGTAGATGATTAATTTTTCTCCTGAAGAAATTTGTCCCTACCTCATGACTGGCAATGTGAACACTCCAGAGAGACTATGAGAGACCTTGATTAGACACCTGTTTGGTGTTTCTTCCACTGCTACGTTATTGCTGTTGTCCGCTTTGTAAATCTATATCAGCAGTGCATGTGGCCATTAATACTTTTTCAGAGTTATAGCCAACTGCTAGCTTACTTTCATCTTTCACCTGCAAAAGTCTAAATCCTAACACATAGCTTCTCTAGCTGTAACAAAAATATATACACTATGGATATAAATATTCTGGTTTATGATCCTTTCAAAATTAAATGTGCTCTTTAAAACTACATCTAGCACACGGGTGTGAGCACTGACTTTGCTTTGTCATGCCTGGGCACAGGTGAGCAGAAAGTATGAGACCAAAGACCAGGTCTGCTGAGTCCTAGTTAATAATGCAAGTGGAAACAGGGAACACATGATCAGCAGCTATCCTTGGTTTCAATATGACAAGACAAACAAGCGACACCACTTTGGGACATCGTGATTCACAGCTCACCCCCTCATTGTCTGGAGTAAAGATAAACATTTATTGCATTGTAAACGTGAATTTATCTAAGGTGTACCAACAGAAAAGCCTTTCAAGAATTCTTGACTGTCTCTAAATGTTTAGATCTGCACTCTGTTGTTCTGAGTAATAATTATTTAACTGCTTTGTGAAAAAGAGGACCTTTTACTAATAGGCTTCACACTGCATGCTGACATTTCAGGAGGTTGCTATATTAGTTCTATCATTCAGAGCCATGAATTATTGATTCACCTACACTTTTCTCCTTCGAACTACTGAACTACTCTCCACTGTACTGATACAAATAGCTAGTCAATAAGCAGAGTGTAAAATGACTTTATTCAGCTTTAAAAGAATATCATAAAGTTTTAGTACAGCCTGTACTATTACTAGTGCTAGCCAGGTAGTAAATTTTGTTTGCAGCTTTCAGGCTTTATGCACCAGACTGCCATCTCCAAATTAGTTTCAGCTTCATATTTTATGTAGATTATACATTCATTTGTAAGGTAAAACTGCTGCTGTTCTTCCAGCAGTTCTTTCCTACCTTTGCATTCTCAGACCTCAACGTGCTGCTCCAGGGATCAGAGCTGTCTTTCACCTTCCCTTTATTTACTACAGGATGTAATCCTTTTCTAAGTTACGTTTGTGCAAATCAGGAAAGATTGTGGCAATAAGCGGCGTTGCACGATGGAGAGAAGTATGGGGTGCTGTTTGTTTTCCAAGAAAGCATTTCTTATTAAGATTAATAGCTTATATTGACAAAGTGAGATAATAATAGATATTCTGAAGCATAGCCCCTGACATTAGCTTTTAAAGGCATGTACAGTCTGCTGTAAAGGCTGGGAACATTATACAGGCTATTTCAGATAATCCATAAGAACCGTAGTGTATTCTGTTACGGTATCTTCAAAATACAAACAACCTGAAAAACACTGATCATAAAGCATCCTGCCAGAGTGGGGATATTTTATTGAAAACCTCAAAACAGGTTTTGGTGAGCTCACCCTGTTTGCTTTTGTTTACTGGGCATAGAAATTTAAAAATTTTCTTTTGCTGCAGGAACTATAATAGATTGACTACTGAGATACTGATATAGTGTGTGCAACACAAAGATAATCACAAGAATAGAAGGCAGTATCAGAATATTTCCCTGTTGTCCAACCTCACACAGAAAAATAGCAAAAGCAGTGATTAGTTACACCTGGACAATTTTCTCTGAAGGTAGTCATTATGCTACAGCACACATTTAAGACTTCTTTTGATGAGAAAGAGCGTTTTTCAGTCTCTTTAGATCCTCCATATACTTTTTTCATTTAAGAAGTCTTGAATTTTCTCCTAGACAAACTAGAAATTTTACTAAGAATGATCTCTGAAAAATATTTTAATTTCCATAGAAGATTAAAAAACCCCACCCAACCCCACCGTGTTTTTATAAAAAAAAAATGGTTTTATGGAAAAATTAAGACTCAAAACACATCACTTGCCTATTTTAATATATGAGAACAAAATTACTGTAGAGATCATGACCAGAGCTTTTGTCTCCTGGAAATATTAAACAGAAGCCATCTAGCCGAAAACCAAATGAGTACGGACATACCTGCTTGATAATTTGCAAACACCTGCATGGAAACGCCTACAAAACCTTCACAATTCCCTTGTTCTAACTTCTGGGGAAGTGTGTGTCTCACACAGAATCCAGCTCAGTAAAGCTTGGCACTATGGGGATGTCAGGTCCAGGAGAGGAATGAGCGCTAAGAGGAGCACGTTGATGGCTGTGAGACTCCTGAGAGCATGCGGATTCGGCATCAACCTCTCTTTTCGCATTGCACTGGGGTATGGCAGACCTGAAGTGACAGAGCTGACTGTGGGCAAATTTACCCAAAGTGGGTTTTATAGCTTAGGCTGCAGTCCTTGCGGCCTCGGGGGGTGGCTATCATATCTGAAATAGTCACTTCAGAGCAAGCTCAAGTGTATCTACAGTATATTCTAGCAATTTCTGTGACTGCAGTGCTGAAGTATTCTTATTTTTATCTGTTGCAGCAAGTTTTAATGCTTCGCTCATAACTGGCAGGGGAAAAAAAAATTACCTCATCCATAGTTGTTAGGAGCCCTAATTACTTACTTCAAATGACATGATTCTTCCAGAAATTTTTTAGAATAGCTTTAAAAGCTCTCAACATCTTACAGCTGAAAGCCAAATGTTTAGGTTATAATTCATTTACACTTTGCAAAACTATGTAACTCCTCAATAGGTGCCACAAATCACTCCAGTATGGTGTGCTCTCACTTAAACCTCATAAGAAACGCAATCTTAAACCTTTCAAGTAGGAAATTCTGGTGGTAGTTTGTTTTGGGGTGGGTTTTGGGTTGTGTTTTTTTTTTTTTTTCCATTGGCATAATTCCAACATGTAACTTTTCTTGTTCAGGTCTTGATAATTAGCCAGCTTCTCCAGAGACCAGTCCACCTGTTCCATGTCTAAGGACCAAATCTAGCTTTAGTGTTTTATCTGTCTTCAATTTTTCTATGTTACAGACTCCTCTGTTCATTCAAACTGTAAGGTTCTGGGATTTTGAGTGCATGGTAACAGTCAGCCAGCAGTAGGAGTGTGAATATATAGAGAGAGATTTAACTTCCTAATTACAGAGAGAGGAAACGTATGAAGAATATTTCTTGAATGCTATTTTTATGCAAGAGATTTATAGGATCCCTTTCTACTAAGCATTATGGTAGTCATTAATTATATGATAAAGTGTTATTTTTTGCATATAGGATCCTTTGTGCTCAACTTCCTAATGCTTGAGCATTGCAGTTTTCAACCTTAATGTAGTTTTAAGGCAATACACAGAAAAAAAATGGTATGATACAGTAGATTCAACCAATGTTATGTATCACTGTTTTCTCACCTCGTTTCTTTTGGAATATTATTGAATTTTAGTGATTGTGTGTGTACTAGTGCAACTATAAAGGTAAGCAAAGCCATATAAGATAGACAGCTTATTGTTTTTAACCCTCCACTATACTTTCATCCCTTTATTTCTTTTGATCCTGTTTTAAAAGTGGCCATCTTCTGTGACAATATTTCTTATCATTCTTTTTTTTCTTTTCAATGAAGGTTATTGTTTTTTTCATAAATTCAAACTGAGATGGGTGTCAGTTAAACAAAATTTAAGTCATGTAAATATGGATATGCATCAGGTGACTTAACTTTAAAAACAAACAGAAAAGCAAATTATATTTACAGTAGTGAAGACAGAAGATCAGTTCCCTGCCTGTCTCTCCATCACCACCCCTGCAAATCCTCTGTGTTTGTAGGTTCTGTTTTTCTGTGGGACATTCTACAGATTTACTTATGACAGTGATTACCAAGAAATCTGGATCACTTTGGAGAATCTTTACGTAAATGGTACGGAATGTGCTGAGCTAAAGTCATTTCCAGTTAGCTGAAGGGTTAGAGAGAAATATGGGGTTTCATGATTTGCTCTGTTGTCATCAAAGTGTCTCTATTTGCATTTGAACAATTTTCATCTGCATAGCACAGCACATTTTGAAAAATGGAGTAGAAGACATTTGGCTACAAAGCTACTACATGTTCATGCTTTGTAAATACTGAGCAATACTTACAAAGAGTGTATGTGAGAAAGAAGGATGCATACTGTATAAATTAATTTAGCTCCAAGGTACTGTGTTCATGCTTTTGAACAATTTACAGGTGTTATATAGAAAATTTACTGTACAATAAAAGTAACTTTTTTTTTTCTCAAATGCTTAGGTACTGTTACGCGGTATTTATCCTACCACTGAGATTCAAAAAATAATCCTGAAGATCTTCTAGTACAATATGTGTAATTTTCCCCCTTTTTTAAATTGTTCTCAGGAGAAAAAGGAAAAAAAGAAAGATAATGCCTACTTTAATTCTGCACTTTGGAAAAAAAACCACGCTACATATGTGTAGAGCATTGTGAGCCTCATTAAGTAATTTCCCTTCTATTTTTAATTCTCATAATTTGCCTGCATTTCATAAGGCACTCTGGAATTGAGCCAGTGAAGAACGCAATCACATACTTTGCTTTGAACATGTGCAAAGTCTTCTGCATATCCTGCCTTTGAGATACATTTTTAAATTATTTCCATGGAGAGTCAGTGCAAACTTATCTAAGTCCAACTTATCAGTCATTTTGGGCAGGCAAAGAGAAAGTAAAAAGCAGTGCCACCAGCGGTTCCATGGCTGGCACAGTCTGTCAGTCCCTAGAGGCACCAGGTCATGATTTTAATAAATTAAGTAAAAATAATGTTTGTGAATGAGTAAACAGATTTTATATGTTTATATTTATGTTGTTTATATGTATATATTTATATGTTTATATTTTTATTATTTATATGTTTTACGACATTAGAACCAAATTTCTCTGGCCACAATGATTCCACAATGTATCTTAGTACAACTAAAATATTCTGAAGAGAAAGAGAAAAATGCTCATAATACCATGTAAAATACTGAAATGCAGACAGACAACACATCCAAATTTTGAAAGTATCCTTTCCTTGTAGAAGAGTTTAATCAAGAAGTGGACATATGCTTCTTCTGGAGTTCAAACATTTTCAAAGAACAGGAACTATAGCTCAGAAAGAGTGTTGGATTTGAGTATATGAGATAAAACAAATTATTCCATACAAATACTTAAATAAAATGTACAGACCAACCCAAACTATAGGCTACCTTAAATTTAGGCTTTGATTATTAAAGTACACAATAGGTTTAAAATACAGCTAGATTTTTTTATGATGGGGAAAACATTAAGCCAAAGTAAGAGGGTGAAATTACATCAGACTTATTTGAGACCACAAGCCTAAGGCAAATACACATTAGTATGACAAAGTTTTATAACTAATAGATTGCATTTCTTAGACTTCTGAAGTATGATTCAGTTTAATAGACAAAGTATTTCGAACAACTTCTATATGGAAATACACTTTAATTACTTCCTGAATTTATTGTATATTCACCTGGAAGGGAAATATTTTATATGAGTCAGATTGTATAAAACAGGACTTCAAACAGCTGTTTCAAATCTGTATACAGGCCCTCAATAAAAATAGTCCTTGGTGGAAAGTCATCTTTACCTCATTCACTAATGAATGAAAAATCTGGCAATATTCCCTTTATTAAGTAATGAGAATGCAACATTTGTTTATTTTTGCTTTACATGAGAAGCAGCACAATTGAAGGCATACATTTGTTATATATTCTCTGTAAGTTTAGAAGTGTTTGGACTTTTTTCGTTTTTCTATATTTTATGTTCAGTTACTCATCTGTCACTACAAACATGTTTTGTATCCATTTTAGGCCACAGTTTCTCAATGATGGATCACAAAAGCCTTTCTAGGACTATCTGCAGCACAGTTCATGAGGTTCTTATGTGATTTGCTCAAAACTTTTTACAAATAATGATTAGTGATTTATTAGCCATCTTCAGGTAGCATGTCATATGTTTACAGGGAAAACTACTCAAATCCAATAGTCCTTTCTTGCTTAAATATACCAAGGGAGTTGACCCAATGTCATCTCACTGACTTCAGTGGGCTGTTAACCACAGCAGAAGCCAATACCTCCTATAACAATTCACAAAGATGAAAGGACTTAAGTGAACTAAGGATCATTTCTAAACACTATAATTCCTTTTAGTAGAAGAGATGCTTTTCAGAATGACACTTTGTTGGTGTACAGTTGGCACCAGAATTTGAGTTCTGCTTTTGTTAACGTAGCACGGTTGAAGAAGAGTATAAAAGTTATGGGATAGCAATTAAGTCCTTTCAGAAAATGAAGATAAAAACAACAAACAAGAAAGAAAAAAAACAAACCCCTAGCACTTCAATGAAATTGTTAAAGCAGATATGGCAGAAGTAATAAGATGCTGAGTTTGAATCATTATTTTATTCATCTTGAACTGGAAGTGTTTTTCTCCCACCCCCACCCCTGTTTGGTGAAACAATATTTTAAAGAGCATTTAATAGTAATTTCTAAAATAATAATCAGCACACTCCATGTTGAAGGTTAATCCCTTGGGTATTAATTTAGCTTTATCGCAAAGAAGATAGAGTGTCTGTATTCATCTCACTGCACTTAACATATTACCAAAATTAAGGTCTCTATAGGGAAAAATAGCCTTATTTCAAAACAGTGAAGCTTAGTTGATGTAAAAGTAAATATACTGTTTATTGCAACCACTTCAGTACATAGCAGAAGAATGTGCCTTTAGTACTTAAAGAAATTGAATCATCTGAGTCATTTGAAAAATACAGGCTCTCCAGCTCTGCTGTTTATTTATATATCTTATATATTCTGCAAATTTCTGTTGGCGTACAGAAAGTTCAGTTTCATACTAAAATAGCCTCTGATACTCCGTCTTTTAGAAATTGTAGTCAAATATTGTGTTAAAGAAGAAATCTTTACACATCATATTAAATTCCAAAAAGCTATCTAAAAACATTTTCTCAGCTGTAATTAAGATCATTCTACAACTTTAAAAAGATCATTCCTAGTATTAAAAATAAAAATATAAAAAAAATAGCCACAGCCACTAAAACAAACTTATTTTTAGTCATGAATTTAGCAATGCAGAACATTGTCCTTGTTTAAATGTGTTTCAACACGCTGCTCACTCCAAAAGTGAGGATTTACATAGCCATATGCTGCAATGCTTCATTACAAAGTGTTAACATATACATGGTGATTAAAGTCATGTTACTTTCCTCGGACTCACTGAAAACATTGCCTGAAATCACCATGAAACACTAATGAACAGCTGAAAAATGCCACTGTTTACATGGAAAACCATTATGTGACAAACAGGCTCATTTTGCCATTACCAACACATTAAATATTCACAGGCTTGTGGGGCTTTTCATCTACATGTCCACAGCAAGACTGATACAAAATGATAAATATACGAGATGCTATGCTGACATCATGATCCATTACCTGTGTTAACGTGGTCACTTGGAATATGGTCAAATGCTAGACCTGTCCCAGCTCCTCCTTAGCAGAGAACGTTCCTGTTAGCAATCCAGTACGGCAGAAGGACAGCGACAGCTTAGCTGGGTAAAATTCAGTGTCTATGATACAATTATTGTGCTACTGATTACTTCAGACTTTGGCGAGTTAATCCTTGGGGTATTAATTTACTGCTCTGACTGTACAAAACAGATCCTACTGCTTTACCCCTTTGAGGGCTGTCACTGTAATTATTCCATATGGCGCCACCAGTAAGGTTTTCCTGTATATCTTTCCCAGTAAACAGATTTTAGGATATTTTCAAGTCAGTCAGCTAACAAAAAAAAGAACTTTATGCTGCTTTAGAGGACCACGAATTACACCAATCCTCTTTTGAGAAGAATTTCATGACTTCAAAGTCTTGCTATATTTCAATTAGGAAGAATCTTCCTTATTTCAAAAAGTCTTTCTGAAAGAAAGTTCTAAAATATTCTGATCAAACAGAATTCTGGTTGTATATATACTGTTATAGGTACAGGTTTATTAACATATGATGAAGAAAATAAAAATTTAAAATATTTTATTTAAAAATATTGAACCAGGCTAACTCATCAAGTCTGAATGCTCCAATATTATTTTTTCAACCTAAAATTAAAAAAAAAAAAATCATCCCACTTTGGTAAAGAAAGTGTATTGATTTCACTACAGTTTTATATCCTAGTGGCAAAGTTGTTCATAACAATTGGTATCTACTTGGATTTAGTTGCAACTTTAAAAGTAAAAAATACTATCAATCAGGAGTAAAAACAATCAACATAAGAAATTCAGTCTCCAAAGCTGGAAACTCCAGGGCACTGATGATACCTACCGACTATGTAGTTAACCTTGAATTTGACATATTTATTCTATTTCCTTCTCTGATACAGTGTCTTATTTCAGTGGTACATTTCTTTGTGTGTAAGGGGAAAGCGAAGAACAGAGAAGAAACACTTTCAAGAGGTCTTTGTCAAGATCTTTCCTGAGAGAGTCCTAAATGAGCTAATTAAGGTTGGGCGATAGGGCAGTATTGTCATGGATTAAAAGCTGTCTAGAAGCCAAACGTCAAAGTCTGTGATTGAACAACCATTTTCCCCTACGATAAAGGTCAACATCTTAAAGCATCTTAAAGTCTCAGCAAAAGTAAATTAATATATCTTATTTATATTATCTTAAAAGAAAGCTAAGAAGCAAAATTTTGCACTGAGACAACATTACTTAGATTTGGGGAGGACTGGCAAAGATTTCACATCTCCACAAAACTGGCAAACGGGCAAACTAAATGTTTCAGACTAAAAGTTAAACTGAAGAAATTGACCTGAGCATCATTTTAGAGAAGGCAGCTCTCTTTGCAAATTATAAAAATTAACAATAATACCAGATACCTAACTAAGATGTTTAGAAAATATGTAAGGTAATGAGCAATCTGGAGCATCTGCTAGTGCCTCCATATGAATCAATGCTGCAGAGTCATTTGGTTACGCTACCCGAAGCAGCCATAAGACCCTCTTCTTACAGAAGAAGGAAATACAGAAAAGAGTGATGAGGCTGACTGAAGACATGGAGCTCTTGCACAAGAAGGACTAACACGATAAAAACTGTGATACCATAGAGTACTTGTATTGCATTTTTTTAAAACAGTATATAAATATAATTATTATTACATTGGTTGAATTACACAGCTGTGCTTATTACTGTTATTACCACTGAATGGAGTTCATGAAAGTCACTTTATGATTATACATATAGAAGCCTGGATGAAATTTCACAGCTTCTTGTCTGACCGCTTTGAAAGATTTGTGCTGCTTTCTTTTCAGGCTGCAAACTAGCTCCTTCAGGTTTACCCACTGCTGGCAAGCTTTTGATAATACTGCTCATTTGTTCTTTGTGGCTCATCTGAGCTGTACCTTCCTTTTACACATCAGAACATTGTTGTGTTGATGAATGCAAGCAGCCCCTTTGATCTGTGGGCATTTTTTAAAGCAGTTAGTAAAATACCGCATAGCAGCAAATTAATGTGTTAAATAGTGATATCTCTTTTTTAAAAAAGAAAATCTTCTTTAAAAGCAAAGCAGTGCTTTACAGAAATAACCTCTCCTGATTTTTGTTTTTAATTACAATTTACAGATGTACCTTAACATTGTCATTGTGTGTATTAAATAACAGCTTTGGACTGTTATTTAATAAAAAGTCATGAATACACCTGCAAAGTAATTTGTTCTTGCCATTGTTTGCAGAGTTTCCAAGTGGCATTTATTTAACCAAAGATAGCTGTCTACATGTCTGCATCTAAGACAGACATTTTTGTATCCCTTTGTAAACAAGAAAGAGAGAAAGACACTTCTTAGTTAGAAATTATATCACCCCAAAGAAGACATCCAAATCCCATCAAATGCATCCAGCTATAAAAATAGCTGTTTCTCTCCCTATAAAGGGAATCCAATTAGCAATGTCCGCTTGGCTCAGTCATTGATGTCTACACTGCACATGTCTAAGATGAGATGAAATAAATTCCTGGTTTCTGCTTTCCTTTCACCTCCAGACTCTTTCATTTGAGTATCATTTTAATACATTGCCTGTACCTCTGGAAAGATTCCAAAGGCTTGGTATTCCTCCCTGAATTTCATATTGCTGGAATTTCAAGCACTGATTAAGAAGCTGCTAAAAAGCAACTTTGACCTTAAGGAATTGAAAATAATTCCCTCTCAATATTCACTGAAGAAAATGAATGCCATATCCAAATCCTGATCTTATACATGATAGAAACAATACCGGGCTGCATGGTCAGCCATGAGCTCTCTCTTACAAGACACCGAGGTGGAGCTTTAGTAATCAGAAAAAAACATTTTCATGCCTGAGTGACATTACTTTGCCGCATTTGCCCTTCAAGTCCTTCAAAAAAAAAAAAAAAGGAAGTTCTCAATGCCTTCAAGCGATGACTAGAATCAGAATTTATAATGCTTAGGTCATGGTGAATTTAAGCAAAATTCACTCAAATATCCTAATGTGATACACTGCAAATTGAAGCAGGCTTTATATTCTGAAGTGAAATAAGGCCAAAGTCAAACGCTGTTGTTTGCACAAGGTCTGTGTGTGCCACCAATTACATGTCTACGGAACATGACACAGGCCATTTGCTCTACCTAAGGGGAGTGACGAGATGGATACAACCAGAAAGGCAATTAATTCATTACTGTAATTAGAAACTTTACTTCAATCCAGTCAATACTTAGGTTCCAATTTTCTCTTTTTTTTCATGCACTAATTGAAACCTTAGCAAATAATTTTATTATAGATAGGTGTGGATGCACTCTGTAGCTTAAGTGCATTCAGTAACACTCAGGAATGCTGTATGTTCCGAAGCTTTGTGAGGTTCTCAGATGAGAAAACAGACAAGTGCAAATATTATTATTAGTTTCACAGGAAAATATATCTCCAGATTCACATTTGGCAAATTCCAATATCTAATATGTGACATTAGCTGCAGGAAGGAGCATAAGAGAAATAATCAGATCGTGATAGTCTGTACCTCAGCGGGTATCTTCTTGATCTCTATCAGAGATTGCCTTAAGCCTTGAAATACAAAACTTAATATACCTTCCAGAGTTGCAATAATTCTGACAATTCTGTTACATACTTTTATATCTACAGAATTACACACTTCTCTTTTGAATCATCATCAAATTGGGGTCTCAATTATACTCAATGATGTTTCACGAATGATTAAAAACCCCACCAATTTACCGAGCAACCTTCAGTGACTCTGGACACTGTAATTTAATTGAAAATATTGTCATGTTCATATGTAATGAGATAGGAAAACAAACCCTCTCATCTTTCTGTTTCAGTCCATAATACACTAACATCATGTCCACTCTTTTCTTCTAAGGCAAACTGTTTCTTGTGAAAGACAGTCTGCTCTTCCTTATTTTCATCTCCATTCCTCTCTATCCTGTTCTTTATTCGTATAATGGGTTTGATGATTTTTTTTGACTACAGCTTTACCAAGAGTAGACTCCTCCTTACCTTAAATTCAATTCTCTGAATTCAACAAAAACTTTGCTTGCAGATGCAAAGCAAATGAGCCAACATTTTTTGCGGGATGTCATGTGCTCATGTCCAGCACAGCATGATAGGTGGGACTGAATGATAAAAACAGAGTAGAATTGACAAAAATCCTAAAAGGTAGTTTTTGTTCAGAGCATGCTGTCTTCCTCCTTGTCTTCTCCCTTGTAACAGTTTACTCTCATATATTTTCATTTTTGAAACATTCTACAGTGGTAGCCACTTATTTCAATGAGATTCAACAATATGTCATCCAAGTGACCTATGATTGTATGCATAGAACTGTAGGGAAGGAAAAAAAAAGACACCAAACGTTACTTCTCTTGCCAACATAATTATTATAAGCATTCATTGACCTGACTCCAATAATAATAATAATAATAAATACAGTTTAGTACTGGGAGAGATATAAATCTCTCCAGTGTGAACAAAGTAGTCTTATATTTATCATGATCTAGAAGTTTTAAACACTTCTTTGTCTAATCCATGGATGAAATTAATATAAGGCTGATCCTTTGAAAATTGATATACATTGTCTTTACTACAATGCACAAACAAAGAAAGATTGATTCATGTAGGACAACCCTTTTGTAACAAATGAGTCAACTACGTGTCCTGTCATGTTCACTGCAATCTCTTGGCTCTTTTAATACTGTAACAAGAGAAATGTACTACACTACAATATCTTGATATCGACAAAAAAATTACCCGGCCAGAACTGAACAGCTGTGCCTGTTTTAGAAAGGATTTTCAGGACAATTTGAGCTACATGCATGTCCTGGGACAGATTATTGCTCACACCAGGGTGGCCTGTTCTTTAATTGATTCAAAGGAGGTCTAAGCATGCTTCCCAACAGAATGCCGGGTACAGGCTGTCCAAATGTGCATGAGCTTACTACAGTGAGTGGACTAAAAATAGCAAGGATGGAAGAATGGGCAATAAGGAGAGTGGAAAGAATATGAAAAACATTTATAGAAATTTCAGCGTAATTTACCTACATGCAAAATCTCAAACACTTCTTGAAGATCCAAAACTTTTTAGGCAATTTCTTTTAAATTAAAAACTAACAATCATTTAACTACAGATTTCAAGCCTGAGGGCAACAGAATCACAGAAATACATGCATAATGCACAGCATGTGAGGGAAATATTGAAGCTTTGAGGAAAAAAATAAATGCACTTTTACAGGTTCTTGATCCCTACTGTGATTTTAAAAAAAAATGCTCACAACAAATCTTTTAAAGTACTGTTACTTAATTGATAAACAACGAAAAAGTGTACAAAATACTTTTCTCCCATTCAGTCTTCATTACACATCTTAAACTTCAATGCACATCTTAATCTTCAATGCATGTCCATTCTGGACAAATTTTCTGGACAGCATGTACAATGCTGTTATGCATTGTACATTTTACATTGTACACCCAGTTACTGCTATGGATGACTGTGAATCGTGTGTACAGATAGTTTCTGTTATACTCTTTTTGTCACTTTATACAGACTGCTTGTATCTATTTATATATAACTTTTACAGGTTCCTTTTGCCAATAGAGTATCATTCATCTCAGTTACTGCCAGGTCACTATTGCTCATCTTATGCAAAAAAATAGTGCAGAAAACTTCAACAGGATGATTTGCAACTGCTTATGTTTATAGTGATGAGAAGAGTTTAACAAAAGAAGGTTATTTCAGTGCCCAACCTGGAATGAGTTACAGGGTGTTTATACTAAGGTACCATTGCTCTCCTCGTATCCCATGGTGGCTGTGAGTCAGCTCCGATACAGAAACTGCATGAGTCCCAGATAATATACCCTGACTCTCCTCAGGAATTAACAGCTCAGGTCGGGTGACCTAAGTAGCATCATCACATGGTATTTTGTTAGTTTGAAACAGTGGTAAATTACATCCGCACTTCTCCTTAACTGACTATATTATTAGTAATTTCTGGTTCCTAATTCTATGGAAAATACTGCAGCACCTTGATGGGTAAACTGAGTGATCTCAAACAGAACTAAAGTAGATCAACAAATAAAAAAGTCATCTTTTCTGCAGTGTTTCTTTTTCTTTATAGCAGAGTCATGTTTCAGCTTCCTTAGAAAAGCCTGTGCTTCTTAGTCCAACTGTTTCTGCCATCTATAGTATAACTGAATTGAGGACACCAGTTCCAATTTGACCAACAGGACTCCTTTTTAAGGGGCAAAGGGCTGAGAAGGAATTAATTTCCACCCTTCCCTCATCTTTCTTCCACAAAAAAAAAAAAAAAAAAAAAAAAAAAAAAAAAAAAANTGGAAGAGGTGATTTGTTCATTAGAGTTTAGCAGAACATTTCTGCAACTTGAAAACAAATTCCTCTTTCCGCTGTTTGATGTGCTTTCCACGAAGACTGAGAGGTAGGGACAGCCTTTACCTCTAACAGCTTAAATGAGGTCAAAAGGAGCAAACTAGCAGTTGAAAAATTGAAAATTTGCTAGAGAAGAGAAAGGAAAGAGCTTCTTGAATTCCCAGTTACATCAATGCCCTGCAGGAATTAATCTGAGTGGTTGTGTTGCCTGCATTTTTGAGACTTTCTCTCCCTCCGCGACATGACTCCTCTTGACACTATTGCAATGTGCACATGCATTAAAGTACTGTCAGCAAGCTTTATTTTTTGCCTCCCAAAACCATCTAGATTCTGCAATAGCAAAATCTCTAAAAGCTTCAAAGACCAGTTCTTCTCTGAAAAGTAACTCCAGCAAAAAGCATCTCAGTATTCCACCCTTGTCCCTTGATGATACACCCATCAGCTCTGCTCCATTTACAAGAAAAATAATGCTTCTCAAAAAAACCCGACCCCAACATTCCCTAAAAACTTACTTGATAGCAAGCAGGATTTGTACATGGCTGGGTCTCTATAACCCTACACCACTGCACTGCCATCTTTTTCAGGTTGTGCTTTCACTCAGTGGTGCTGTTTTCTCACTGTGGTGAGGAATTTAGATTTTGCAGGACTGGATCAGATAGAAGAGTCATCAAGCTTAATATCCTTCCTTCAACAGCACAGAGTAGTAAATGCTCTAGAAAGTGAAAAAAAATCTGACTTTGATAGGGGATGATGTGACATTATAGCTCTCATCCTGAGCTGATATAACTAGAAATCAACTGAAATCCGGAAGTGTGACATTATAAATTCCTCCTGAAACTTATAAAGAGAGTTTTGAACACACCAGATATTCTTTTATTCAGTGTCAGTCCCTTCTTGAGACTTATAAAAATGACTTGCCTTGAAAGGCTGCTGTTTTCAAAGAATTATTATCCATGTTTTATTGAAAAAGCATATTAGCTGTCTGTTCTAGGCACTTCTTAAAAAAAAAAATATTGACTATAATGATTAAAGTACACTAAAAGCATTTCTAGATTATATGAGCTATAAGAGTTTATAGGCACTCTATAGGACTGGATAGGATTTCAACATGATTTTGATAAATTGAAGAAATGGCTCAAAAACAAGAAGACAAAATTCAATAACGAAAAATGCAAAGTACTGCTGCTGGAAAGGAGAAAAAAATACACAGATACAAAGTGAAGAATAACTGGTTAGCAGTGATATACAAAGGGATGTGGGAATTGTGATGGATCACAAACTGAATGTGAGTCAGTAATGCCCCACAGTTACAGAAAAAAAGCAACTCAGTCTGGTGTGTCTTAACAGAAATTACTTATATAATAAGGCAGAGAGATAATAATGCAAATTCTAGTTGATTCTTGTGAGGCCTCAGGTTTAGGACTATTTTAGATTGTGGGGATACCACACTTTATTAAAGATGTAAAAAATGGAAAGAAGAATAGAGAAAAACAAGCAGGTTAAAATAAGGCTTAGAACATATGTCTAGTAGAAAAGCTTGAAGAAACTGATAATTTTTAAAGAAAACGTTCAAGGAGACATAAAGACAGTCTTCCAACTTATAAAATACTGTCAAGCAAAGGATAATGAAAAATAATTCTCCATTTTACCTGGAGTGAGCAAATATTGTAATAAAATGTTGCTTACATTTTCAGCAAAGATTAACAATTGGTGTATTGGAGAAAATTCTACCGTGACTTGAATGCTTGAGTAGGACTCTTCATCTTACAAAATCGCTTTAGAGAGTTTTAAGATGTGAATATGTGTTGAAAATATGCATTCCTTTCCTATTTGATTTGGACAGCCAATATACACAAAGACATGAAAACAATAAACAGGTAAACTTTAGCAAGCTGGAAATTATTGCATATATTTTTGCTATGTCTATAGATAAGATATATGCCTATATCTTATTAGCATGAGTTCTGTGGGAGAAAAAGCAAATTCAAAAAAAACAAAAAAAACCCTCAAAGATGACTAATTCCATTCAAAGCAATCACTACAATAGTATCAACCTCTTATAATATCAGCAGTACTTCTCCAGATTTATGAAATCTTCAGACTCTTACTTTACCTGATTTTTGCTGCAAGCAAAGCTTCACTGGCAGGATGTCTAAGGGCATCAGGTAGACTCTGTTAGTCATTATATTTTATTGTTTTGTCTTATGCTAATGTAAAGAGGTCTTCATCAGTGAGCAATTATTTTCCACGTTCACTAGGGACAGCACAAGAATAAATGAGCTTAACAGAGAAGATCAGGTTGGATATTAGGAAAATATGTATATTTGTACAGATAGTCGAATGCTGAAAGCAGTGACCCAGGGAAGCCATGGAATCTCCTTTCCACTTGAGCAAAGGGAGGAAAAGTCAGGCCCTGGACGATGAAGTTCATGAGGCCAGCACGCATTTGCCATATGCCCACAAATTTGTTCCCATGGATAATCTACAAATCGTAAAATCACAGGACCAGAGAAAAATAACTGGTAGCTGAAAAAATTGTTCACTTAGCAGAAGAATAACCTGTAGTTGTATGCTTTCTATCATTAGTTTATGTAAACTGTTCTTAAAAACCTCCAGCAATGGGGATCCTGCAACCTCCTTAGCCAAGCCATTCTTGTGTTCATACTCTTAAACCAGCATACATACAAATCCCGACAGAAACAGACTCTATGACAATATTTGAAACCAAGGGAGGCAAAACACAGACAGAGAATGGGGGAAATATTGCTATCAGCAACTTCTGATGTTATTTTTTGATGCAATTGGTACTTTGGAAATGTTACTGATAAGTGAAAATTATTGGCATATTTTTCACAATCCTTGTTTTACAAAATCATGAATCCCACACAAGGGAATAATTTAATCAGCATAAAACCGTAGAAATCTAATTTACAATCTGATCAAACTCATTACTACAGACAGGACTCATAGTGAGTGGGCAGACTGTCCGGGCAGTGAACATAAGATCAGTCAGTATCTGGTATCCTGCAAACCAAGCCTTCTAAAATAAACACAGAAACGTAACTTTCTGCAAGAATGGACAAATTTTAAAAGCTTACTATATTTTTCCAATTCTGTTGCCTCTTGAGAACAATGAACTCCCATTAGCGGGAGATGAAACAAAACAATAACACAAAGAAAAAAAGATATATGAACAGAAACCCATTTGTTTTTAAAATATGCTGTTAGCTAAATATAATTTATGTTACACAAGTGACAAAAATAAGTGTCAGTAGCATATGGAAATGGTCATTTATGTTGGTGTTTGCTTTTTTGTGCTGCTGATAAAAAACATACATCTGCTTGAAACAGATGCATTGTAATACTGCATTTAACTAAATTCTATAGTGTATGTCTGTGGATGGAAGAGCCAATAAGCAAAACTGCCCCTTTTCAGATTTCATAGCATCAAGGGAATTTTCTTTCCAGAGTGTGAATTTTTTGAATATGTAATGTAAAGCACAGTTCTGTGACTGACATTGATTTTAAAAGTAACTTACTTGATACAAATTATTAATACCATATGTGTTAATACAACAAGTGTTAAGAACAGATGTTTTCTTCAATTTTTTCAAAGTAAAATTGTATCCTACAAAGCTGAATGTTTACTGCACACAGATAACTGCATTTTAATAATCTTGTTTTAATTGACTCTTAATTCTGTGAACAAAATAAAAACCCACCACAATATCTAACTACTTAAAAGAAAAATCAGTCTTACATATCCAGTGATTTCTTTCTTTCCTCCTCAACCTACAGCCCTACAGATTTAAGTGGAGAAAAGAAACAAAGCCAGAAAATTTTGAGAACACACGGTTTCTCAGGTTATTGTGAAAGGACCCCAAATTGCTTTTACACTAACATTCCAGCACAGCCATGCAAACATTAATTGTACGTAAACATGATGCATCTTTCAAAACTATATTGTAACCAGGGACAACATTCTTACTGAAGTTTATTAGTCACCAATAGCACTTTCACATTCTGGCACCAACTCATTCTAATAAGAGAGCACTAGATGCTATTAAAAAAAAATCAGAACGCTTTTAATAGATTATTGGCATTGTCTTATATTAAAAATGCATTTTTTTCTAATCCTCGTTAATGCTGAATCCATGGCTACCATTTTTGCCAGGTCAGGAATTCTCAATAGGAAAGCAGCAAGAATTCTCTTAATTATTTGAAAGACAAAAGGGAATTATTGATTGTTTTCTACCCTATTTGCTAATATCTTAATTACATGTAGCTAATAGCTAAAGTATTGTTATCTATTACACCAACAAATACTTAATAATGATCTATATTTCCTAGAAGCTGCAGACCAAGATCCCAATATACTAAGTCCTGAACACAGACACACAGGCTATGCTGCTGGCCAGTGTGACTACTAATGCCATTGTATTCACAGCAAGGGAAATACAACCATCTTTTCTTAGGCTAAAAAAAGAACATGTGCCATGAAGCACAAATGCTCCTCCTGAATGGAGGCATGGCTGCCCATAGTTTGTTCTGGAAGCGTATATCCCATATACTCTTCCAGAGCCAGGGACATGGGATGAGATTTTCAGAGGCCTGGTCTCGCCTGCAGATCTGCACCAATCCCACGTGTTGAACCCCATAAAGTTCATGCACTGACTTCTCTAATCCACGGGTGCCTGGGGAAGGAGACAATCTAACACCCATAAACTTGGTGGTGCCTATATAAACTAATAGATCTGAATATAAAACAGAATATAATGAACANCTGTTTTGCAAAACTGAGTCTTCTGCAAGAGCTTTAACAGTTAGATGTTTTATTTTCAGTTATCAGTAACTCAGATTTGCTTTAATAAAGTCTTCTGAAACCCATTTCAAGTGTCTATAGTTTGATTCTATGGATTAATTTTTTCTCCTCCTCCAAAAGGAAGAATTGATAAGGATGTCCAAGACTTTAAGAACAGAGAGAATTGTTTAAGTTGACCAAGGCCCCTTACTTTTCAAATTAATACATCTTTATGTCATCTAAAGAAATTAAAACACCTTAAATAGTGAGATGATTAGATGATATAAATCTAGATGATCTTAGTAGGCAATTTTTAACCTAAAGAGTGTAGACAAAGATAAAATTCTGTACTCTCGGCATGTTTAATAAAATATAGCAAACAACCATCCAAGAGGCATGCTTTTCTGTATGACTACCAAATACTCACTCATCCTTTGCTATACTCTTAAACAGTAGATGAGAATGTTTTCTATTATTTTGGAAGAAAGAGGATATAAGAAATAGAAGACAGTGAATTTTGCATCTGTTAAAAAAAAAAATTAAACAAACAATCAGAAAACTCTTTCCTGAAGATTGGAAGGATGTGTTTGGCTATATGTCCTGGTTACTTAACTTAAAATAAAGTGAAAATGCACAATAATATCATTATAGGCAATCTGTTCTCTCCCTAGCCCCTGGAGACAGATGATGAAGAGGAAACTCAGAAGATCATGTATTTCAAGGCCAGAAGGCAAAGCTATAAGTATCCAAACCAGCATACTGAAAAAATGCAATGTGAAATTCATTATAGCTTTTCTTCTTAAATAAATAAATATCCAAAGTTCTTCTTTAGAGTCTCCACATACTCTAAATGTCATAGTTATTCTGGGGTAGATAAAAGTAACTAGCTGAAAGGAAAGCAATATAGTTTGGTTTGCTTTCGATTGCTTTTTATTTATGCGGAGAGGAACCAGCTATCATTTTTTGACACATATAAATAATTATTTAAATGCAAAGCACTCTGAAAAAAGAAATATGTTAGTAAAGGACGTTTTCTCAACAATGAGAAAAACTAGCAATCCTACTGAAGGCTGCTTTCATGTTGTCCTGGTTACCCTATCTCACCCGGGGAAACCTCATCCACAACTCAGGGAAAGGTAAGCATGTGTACCAATATTGGAAATGATGGTGATAAAACTGTTATAAATACTTGGGAATGAAGCAGAGAAAAAAACAACCTTACTGTCTGTTGTTTTTTTTTTTTTTTAAATATAGTGTATGAAAAAGCCTTTTTTCTTTCCTTCTTTTAATATCTTCTGTGAGATAAGCTAAAAGACACTACTGTGTGTGTCTCCTTATAGACATAGGAGCTCCTTAGAGGCTATCTCCCAGATGGCAGAAGATCTACCATGAGTTGGATTGCCCTTTTGAAAAAAAATGCCATCCAGCATAGTTATCTTAGAATTAAAGGGAATCACATTTGCTTCAGAAACATATAATTCAATTGAAAAAGGAAAAGCACTGATATGCAGGCTCTAGGTATTTGTTCATCTATGCTATGAGCTGCCGATACTTTACTGTAGTCTTGTTTTTCCCTAATTTGAAAAGATCTTAGTGATAGATTACAGAAGTAATATATATAGCTAAAACATGAATTTCTGCCATGAATTATTAATGTTACAACTACTTTAAGGACAGTTTAAATGTCATCAAGGGCCTCCATAATTTATTAATGAACAGGCTTAATGGTCAAAGTCTTTATGCCACTGATCTGAGAAATTTAGACTGACACTATATTTTTAGACTTGATAGTGAACTCATGACATCAAAAGATTTAAATGGAGATTTTTTTAAAAATATATGTGAATACACTGTCTCCTGTGTGTAACAGATAATTCTGGAAAAGATAATTCTGAAAACAAGGACCATGTCAGGTTAGTTACAGAGTGTTTTGGTTGATATTAAAAGGGATGTACGCACTTGGGGCAATCAAGGAACTGCAGAGAAAATAAATACTATGATCATAAATGTTTTTGAAATCTAAATAAATGGTGATTTATAACCATGATAGCTAGTACAATTTTGGTCATGTGATAGACTACACTCATGTCTGAGGTGTGAACTTTTCTAGCAAATAATAGAACATGGCCAGTAGCTAGGACACTACTATCTTTGACCTCAGTTTAAGCACATATGTGATGACAACATACTGGTTTACTCATGATGCCGTTAAAATGTGAGATTTTGTGTGAGGAATCTGTTTCCAGCAGAAATCATGCACAAAACTTTTGGCTAAAGGGTTCATTAAGGCTGACTCTCAGTAATCTCAGAATGTGTAGTTATAGTATAAGTTTTGGGGCACCAAACCACATTCTCCATTTCTAATTTGACTGGCTTTGATTATCTTACTTTCCTGTTCCAATATATATAATATAATTTTATAATTCAGTCATTTGGAAGGGCTTCTTATGTGTTTTTGTCTTTTTAATAAGTTTAACAGACTTGAATACTTAAGCCACTGAATTTCACTTAATACCAGGAGTTATGAGTACGGCCCCAGTTTTGTTGCCTGATTACTTCATGTTCTGTCTCTGGAAGGTTGGTTTTTTTCCTCATGTTTGCACTTTCTAGCTGTATTCTAGACTAAAGTTACCAAAATTTTTTTCCAGGCCAGCTCTTTCAGAAATGTAACCCTGTGATTGACTATTGAACATTTTTTAATTCCATATTGGTTACTCCAGAATACTGGTTAACAACTTATTTAATGAGCTGATTCCAGCCTGGCACAATGTTTCGATGAACAAAATATTATTGCCAAGCTCTATTTAGTTTTGAATATGAATTTGTGAACCTCAAAAGTCTGGAGTTGATTAAGAGATAACCTACAAGGCTGGCAGACTGCCCTGAATCATATAGACAACTTTTCCACTTGCTGCATGCCAATCCCTGGTATAGCTGCTTCCACATTTAGAGCTTAATTATCCCTTCTGCCTCCCATTTCTATCTTTGCATTTGCAATTACTTTTTAATATAACAAATGTGAAAGTAATGAACAACAGAACTGTTTGAATAAGTACCTACCTATGAACATCAACACCTGGACTGAAACTAAGTGAAATGAAGGCTACTGTCTTGAATGTCCCATCCACCAAAAATAAAATACGGCTTCTGTCCTACCTTTTACAGAATATATTTCTCTTATTAACTTGAATGTATCTCATGTTACACTGCATAGAAATCAGTGGTAGCAAGGATTTTGTTAGGTAAAATGAAAATTATGGAATGTTAGTGTTTTCTTGTTATCTTCAATGAATTATGTTAAACAGAGACATTTAAATCAATTGATCTATTAAACTTATGTCTGTGCTAATGGGCCTCACAGGCTGCGTGGTGGGACAGGTCATGCAGCCATCTGCATTTAACTCAGTTTTAAAGTTTGCTTTGACATTTACTTTTATGCTTCAGGTGCTGTGATTAAATAGAAATGATGAATGAGTGCTGTAAATGACTACTCAATTGTCTGGGGTACAATGTTACCACTTCTCCGGCATGACCTCTAACTAATTTCTTCTATCACTTTCTCTCCTGATTTATTCAGAGTAGTCATTTCTGACTCCCAGATATTTCTAAATCCCCATATTTTTCTCCCTTTTCAGCTATTGCTCCCTCCTCACGAGGTTTCCATTCACATTTTTAATCAGCAGATGGAATTGTGAAAGGTGTTAGAGTTCCTACAACCATTAGATACTGAGGCATTTTCTGTTTCAGTTGCTGTGGGACAAATTTATATCAGCTTATCCTAGACATACCCAGGTTAGATATCTACACCATAGCTACTCAGCTGGGCTTCCCATATAGTCAAGAGAGTGAAATAGTCACTTTTGGACATGATTAAATGCTTATTTCTTATAAGCGACCATCAGGGGAACAAGCAATTATTAGATTAGGTATAGTATATGTTTATGTCTGGTCGGGGAATAAGATAACCCTACTCTTTCCAGATTCAGAGACACAAAATACTAGTAATTATATGGGCTGGATGGATGGATGGATTTCAGAAGCATTTACTTCCCCTGAAAAAGGGGAAAGGAAGACAAGACAATAATATCAAAGTGATTAAGATTCTGTTGTGCATTGCCAAAGAAAGGAAATTATTAAGAGCTTCATAGACAGGCAATTACAGAGTTACTGTACAATCTTCCTGGCTTTCTTATTTCCTTTTCAGTAGAACTAAAACTGATTTGATTTTAATTCCACTTATATATCCAAGCCAGACGCACAAGTTATGCCCACGCTGTTCATAGCATTGCACTGAAAATTGCACTATTTTGGGATGCCCTGAGTTTGAAGTTGGTCATATTGTGGACAACCTGACCATGTTTAGTCTTCTAGCTAGTCTGAACTCAGCCTGAACCCTTGCTACTAAACCCACCTGATCTTATGCCTCGCAGTATCCTAACACTCCAACGAGTAAATTCAGATGCCTTCAAGGTAGGACCTTGCTCTTCCCTGCTCTACAACATCAAAACCACAAAAAAGAAAATATACTTGATCCTTGGGAACCTTCTATACTCCACTTGAAACTGAGTTTTTTCCTCTGCTAATCATAACAGGGCCATCCTAGAAACTGTTCTCATGTGTTCCCATGTCCAGCACAGGTGAGGGCTGCAAATGCGCTGGGGGCTGCTGCATATGGCACTGAAAATGTAGCCAGGCAGTTAGAACTTTTTATGAAGACAAAAGTCAAGGAGTCTAAAATAAAAACACTTAGGCAGTCATTTTGTAAAAAAAGTGAGGAAGCCTTCCTGCGTAGAACTGGGAGAGACTGAGGAAAGCTTAAAGAAAAGGTTGCAGAGGTGAGCTCAATGAGCAAACTGGATGCAATGACTACATAATAATCACTGAAGAGATTCTTTATTCTGCCACTCTCTATTTTTCCTCTTTCAAAAAATGAGTGATGCTTTCTTCATTTGCAATGGAATTTGTCTTCTGATTTATGGTATAAAACCCTAGAGCTCTTGATGGAGTATTTAAAGTCTTTGAATAACTCATTATGACATTTCTTTTTACATTTTATTTCTTAAATAATCTTCACAATTGACTGTAATTTGGATCTAAGAATTGATTTTGAGTCATTATCCTCCATTGTGCAGTCAGTAAACACTTTAGATTCTGTTTAAGGTGCGCATGCACTCTTAACAATGAATTCTGGAAGACAAACATGGAAAAGACCACTTTAAATGATGCTCTGAATGACTGCATTATTAGCATGTACAGTAAATTTCTAAAGACTGGTCTTAAAAACTGAGTTGTGAGAAGAAACTATTCAGTATTAAACAATATTTCATTTCCTATGGTATTGCCATTTTTTTTTACTTCCACTATATTCTGCTGATTCTGTGAAGATCATTATTCCTATTACAATTTTTAAATCATTCCAGATAAAGGGGACATTACCAATGCATTAAACAGATTGACTTATCGCTTGGACATTTTCATTTGACAGTGTGACTTATTTATGACATTTGACAGTGAACTTATTTTATGACATCAATATATTATTTTGCATTTCCTGACTACTTGGGACTCAGACCTCTGGTAAAGACAACAATTCTATATTTCTGTATTCTGGACAGAAGTCTTCTACTCAGCCACCAACTTTGTTCTGAGATGGGGTTGACTACTATTCCATATCTCTTAGTATTCAGAAGCTGTTGATCTTCAATCACAAACTTGTCATTAACAAGGAAAAATATCTTTGACGAATATGTCCAATTCCAAATTAATTCAAAACAATTTGGTTACACAGTAGGTTATATGGGGCAAAGACAGTTGCTTTTGTCAAGATTATTTTATCCTATGAGCAATAACATAGTCAAATCTGACTAGAATTATAATTGCATTTTGCAGTACATACATTGCTCAGAAGACCCGAATACCATAAACTGTAGAAAGCAAAGAGAATTCGGCAAGATTCCAGCTTTTAGCTGCTAATAAAGCCTTCATCTAGACAGTGTATTTCCAGACTAGCAAGATCTGGGGCCTACAGAGATCTTGTAATCCAAGCACCAGATATCCAGCATGTGTTTAGGACAGAAGGTTAGTAGAGTGGCTACAACAGTTGATTAAATAGGCAACAATATTAAAATCATTCCAAATATAGCATTTAGGGAAGTATCTACACACTGATATTCTGTTTAGATTATTGCATTTATCTACATAATCGTTGGCCAGAGCCGTTGATATGACCCAGTTTTACAATTATATCCTTCCAGCTGGATACCGTTAGTAATACGTTCTTAATCCGATTCTTAATCTGTGGTACATGGTTAGAATTAAACTCTCTGATAAATGTAAACGTCTTATTTGAGTTTCACGAAGCATGTTTGTCTACTCACATAAAAAGGTTAATGTGAATAAGACATCTGTATACTCTGAGGGAAATGGTGCAGAACCTTTGCTGGTTTTCTGTTTGAATAAATCCATACCCAGTGCTCAGCACTGTAAACAGGCTGTTAGTGAAAAGTGCTTATGTAGTTCTGCCAACCTATCCTAAGTAGAGTTTAGGTCTTTTGCTGATTCTGTCTGTAGAGGATCTGAGTAACTTTGACATAAAATCAGTAGAAGTTTAACATTTTTGTTCATTTTTTAAAGTGCTGTGGCTCATTTTTCTTCAGACCAGCCTAAATCTCTATTGATACTAATTTTGGTGCTGCTTTCAGTGGTCAAGCATCAGCACTCTGGTGGGAGAAAAACACCAAAAGCAAGGTGTTTGATTGGTATTTCTCACTGTTAGGGGTCAAACCAGAAAGGACATTAGAAAACCTCTGCTCAGAGCAATATTTTGGGTCTATCTTTCTTTCCCTTCCTCCCTGCCTCAGCAAAAGACTTAAGGGGTCAAAAATGTGGAGAAGCAATGGTAGGTATTTCTTTATATATCATGTCTATACTTAGTGTTTCCTGTGAGGTAGAAGTGAACAAATGTCATCTTTCCTCCAGCTACTAATGTGTGTCTAGTTGTTACCTGATGCAAAGAATGCACGCCTTTGAGGGCCATTAGACCATGAACACTTTGCAGACATTTCCTATTCATTTTGTGCTTATCTACCTCCTCCTTAGGTTCAAATCACTGATATTTGGCTGATGCTTTATTTTTACAGGCAATACGAATCTGGATGACAGTGTTTTCTGTTTCCTGATGCAACAATACATACAGCTGTGCACCATCAGCATATGGCAGGCATTTAAGCCTGTGGCATTTTATAGTGTTCCTGACTGGTTTAGCACGTATGTTGAACGGGGAAGAGGAAAAGATCTATCCTTTTGAACCTGCAGGGAAAAAAAGGCTTCTTATTATTGACAGTATTGTCACAACTGAGATTTATCTAAGAGAAATGAATATAATCGGGGGCGATCCATTCTTTCAATTCCTACTGAATATTTGAGATAATATTGCAGTATCCCATGGAAAACATTGTTACAAACAATGAATATATATATATGAGGAACAATGTGGATGCCTTTGCTCTGTCTCTGGCTAGGAAGAGATAATGTCTCAATAAGAATGGCTCGCTCTCTGTAGCCAAAGTTAAATATAAAACCTGATTCTGAATGTGGGAAAGTGGCATAAGGCAAATGCTGCAACAGATAGGCAGCAACTATTGTCAAGACATTTAGTTAGGCACGACCGGAGATGAAAGTAGAATAGCAAAGCATCAGCTGCAGTAAGTGCATTGTGCTGGCACTCAGAGCATACTAGAATATCTTTTAAGTGCAGTGTCTGCTAATCGGTTTTCAATTTCCTGACAAACTGCAGGCATTCTCAAAAAATAATAATCCAAACCAAAACAACCCTCTGCCCCCTAACAAAAAGAACAAATCTTCCCAAGTTATGCATTTTTCAGTCAATTGAATGTAGTAGTGATGGTGACACAGCCACTTCACTGTCTCTGGAGGACTCTAAAGTATATTTTCTTTTATGCAGAACATGAAACCCCCAAAGTTAATAGCACAACAAAATGCTAAACTCCTCCTTTAGATAAATGTCAGCTACACTGTCTCATACCTGTCACCAAGTGTTTGTTTTGTCCCATGATGTAACCTGATGGTTAATCTCACCTAATAGTGAGATAACGGAGGGCTGTGCATGTTGCCTATTAAGCAACTTTATGACTTTTCTGATAATATTTCAGCATAACAGTGCAATAATTTTATTCTACCTCTGATGGACTTTTTGAATAGTTCACCCTGTTTTCTTCCATCTCCAGGAGCCCAGAGAGACAACCAGGATTATCTTTGCTACCTTCCTGAGACATTATGCTCCCTCGCCTTGCAGAGATGAGCCTCGCAGAGATGAGCCTCGCTCATGAGCCTCACTCAGTGAGGCTCCCGTGGCTCATAAGAGCAATGCCTCTCACTAAGCGGTTCACCGTATGAAGGCAAGGGGTGACCCTGTGTCTCTCTACAGCTCTTTCTCTACAACCCTTCACAAAATGGAAGATTCACGTCAGGCTAACGAAAAACCCATGATTTGAATTAGATACTTTTTACACGTTTCATTTTACAGTTTCATCACTAGAAATGAAAAGACAACTGCTTTGCAATATTAAGGAGAAATAACAGCGACAGTGCTGCCAGTAGCGACCACAGGTGCAAGCGTATGGCCAGAACCCGAACATTGCTGCTCCTGAAAGACATAAGAATCACACTGAAAGGTGTGAAAAAATTAACTAGGAAGTATTTTTAGAAGCTGTAGTTGGAAATTGTGATTTGTGTATTTGTCTGATAATTGCATCTCATACCACGGTCCAGAAAAATTATGGCAATACAAAGTATGATCTTAAAATTGCAGCTGCACAAGGTATCATTTTAAAGGTGTTTAACATCTCTATGTATGCAGCTGTGATCATAAGCCTAAAGTTCTGCCTGAGATAGGTGGCAGGACAGAAATAAATATGCAATTCACAGTACTGAATTATAATGCAGTTGTAAAAAGAGAAGTGCTAACGTTGCTATGTTCTGTTTCCTTGAAATAACTCTGAAAGTCAATTCATTTGAGGAACACAGCTTGTCGTGGCTTGCTAGTTAGGCCTGCAGAATTCAAGGTGCTGGAAAAAGCATTCTTCATGCCCAGTTTCTGTTTAACCTATTAAGTGGAGATGTGCTCAGTTTTTGATGTGACATCTCGAGGCTTACAAAGAGCAGAAAGCAGCACCGTTACAGAGGGACGAACATCACAAATTGCTGCCACATCTACAAAGGAATCAGATCCCAGTGTTCCTGATCTCCTGCTCTTTTTGATTTTGATGGCAATCAGCTAACTGTGGCATTAGCCTTTATAATAATAACTATTATTTTTAATTTGGATACTTGAAGAAGGTAAGAAACAAAAAAATCATCCATTATATAAAAGACACTGACTTCCATTTTTTGTGCCAAGTACAAACAAGCTGTAAAGGAATATATATGAAATACAAAGTGGTGCTGGTATTGCATCTTTGTTTAGCCACTACGTGGTTATATAAACTATTGTGTTTGGCATACCAATATGTCATACTGTATTGAGTTTGTACAGCAAGGTTTTGGTAGAGGGTGAGCTGCAGGGGTGGCTCTGTGAGAAGCTGCTCGAAGCCTCCCCCATGTCCGATAGAGCCAATGCCAGCCGGCTCCAAGATGGACCCACTGCTGGCCAAGGCTGAGCCCACCAGTGACAGCGGTAGTGCCTCTGGGATAACATAGTTAAGAAAGGGGAAAAAAACCGCTGTGCAACAGCAGCTGGGAGAGAGGCTGAGAATATGTGAGAGAAACAATTCTGCAGACTCCAAGGTCAGTGAAGGAGGGGAAGGAGATGCTTCAGGTGCTGGAGCAGAGATTCCCCTGCAGCCCTCGGTGAAGACCACAGTGAGGCAGGCTGTCCCCCTGCAGCCCATGGAGGGGAACGGTGGAGCAGATATCTATCTGCAGCCCATTGAGGACCCCACGCCACAGTGGGTGGATGCCCGAAGGAGGCTGTGACCCCATGGACAGTCCACATTGGAGCAGGCTCCTGGCAGGACCGGTGGACCAGTGGAGAGAGGAGCCCACACTGAAGCAGGTTTTCTGCCAGGACTTGTGACCCCATGGAAGGGACCCATGCTAGAACAGGCTGTTCTTGAAGGACTGCACCCTGTGGAACGGACCCACGCTGGAGAAGTTTGTGGAGAACATGGGAAGGACTTACGCTGGAGAAGTTTGTTAAGCACTGACTCCCATGGGAGGGACCCCACACTGGAGCAGGGGTAAAGTGTGAGGAGGAAGGAACAGCAGAGATGACGTGTGATGAACTGACTGCAATCGCCATTCCCCGTTCCCCTGCGTTGCTCCAGGGCAGGATGTAGAGAAATTGGGAGTGAAGCTGAGCCCAGGAAGAAGGAAGGGGTGGGGAAGGTGTTCTAAGATTTGTTTTTTGTTTCTCATTACCCTACTCTGACTTCTAATTGGCAATAAGTTAAATTAATTTCCCTGAGTCGATTCTGTTTTGCCCATGATGGTAATTTGTTATTGATCTCTCTGTCCTTATCTCGACCCATGAACCTTTTGTTATATTTTCTCTCCCCCTGTCCAGCTGAGAAGAGGAGTGATAGAGTAGCTTTGGTGGGCACCTGGAGTCCAGTCAGGGTCACACCAGCACACATTCTTTTTGTTGAATTCATCCAAGTCTCGAACTTCCAAACCATGGAGAAGAACAAGACACAAATTTCACATTGCTTTCAAAGCAGGTAATGGGGAGAAATTTTAAAACAATTTTGAAGACTGCAACTCATGCCTCCAGCCCTGACAGGCCATGTTATTTACAGCTTTGAAATAAAATTAGACTTTAGGTCAGGTATACGACACAATGCACACCATTTATGCCAGATTTTTGTATGATTTTGGAGAATAATAATTGGACCTGTGAGCTCAAAATAAAATGTTTGTGTTTCGAACAATGAGTTAGATGACATGAAATGGGAGCAGGGACCTGTTTCATGTCAGTGATCTTTCATGTTTATTCAGAGAAGTTGCTGCTGCTTGCATTTTTGGCATTT